>CAHIKZ030005466.1:505000-785000 GCA_903632075.3 Acanthosepion pharaonis | reverse complement strand
TACATACTTTTCTTTATCATTTCATCTATATAAACTCAAAACATAAATCTTTGAATGGTAAACTTTAATACATTTTTACATACAAATTTGTTTACTGATTTTTGTTTGATTGTTGTTATATAAGTTATTATTACAAGTAACTACTGTTTTACTTTCTGGTTCATTCGTAGTAATTTTGGAAAATGATAACTTTGTTCCAAATTCTTACAGTTTGTTCATTTATTTAAAGAAAAAAAAACTATTCATTCCCACGGTTTGTTATGTAACATAGATAGGAACAAATTAATATGTAATATATTTTAATTGATTACAAATTGCATATTTAGAATATATCAGAAGACTCTTTGAAATGAATCTGTGTATAATGACAGTTCCTCATCTAACACATCAAGCAAAATGCACTCAGTGTTATTGTAATATTTAGAATTTAAGAAAAAAAACCTAAAATATACTCATTATTTTTAAACAGAGTGGTATACGTGATTAAAATCTAATATTTAATTACTTTGCTAAAAATTAATTATAGATTTGTGATTTAATATTGAAGTATTTCCTTTTGTAATCATGTCTAATTTTGCTAGTAGTTATTTAGTTTTATTAGTCGTTTAGTTTTGAGACTGTATACATTTACCAGTTACAGAATTGTTCATTTTTCCCGTTTATATTTGAGTCTACAAGTATTTACTTTTTAAGGGAACGGGTACATATATGACGTTTATATTTGTGTCTATAAGTATCTATTTGGTTCGAAATCAGGTAAATTTTTTTTTTCATATTTGAGCTTATAAGCATTTACTTCATACGAGATGATTTTTTACGTTATTTTACGTTTATATTTTTGTCTATAAGCATTTACTTGGTTTGGTGATAGGTAAATATTGTTTGTTTATAAGCTATTTGTCTTGAAGTATTAGCTTTTACTATGGATAGGTAACCATTGTTAGTTTATATTTGACTCTAAAAGCATTTATCTATTTATGAAATAGGTAAGTATAGGTCGTATATGTCGGAGTCTATAAGCATTTTCCTGGGATAGGTAAGTATTGGGTAATATTATTTGAGTCTATAGCCATTTGACTGGCTGGTGGTCACTTTTCGTAATATAACCTTCTAGGCAGTTGGAATATTCAAGCACCCTCTTGAAGTGCAGTAGGCTCCTTGATCTGTTAATTAAATCCATTTCTCCTTGTTCAGCAGGGAAGGATCAGAAAGAAGCTCACCTGAACAAAACGTTAGAAAATTCCTCAAATCAAAGGAAAAAATGGTTAATTTGCAGTGTAACACCTGCCCTCAGTTCCCATTAAAAAATTTCTAGAAAACTTGCATTTATGTGTAATTGTACATACTCCATTCGAATCTGGCTTGATACATTTGATAAAATCTACCGTTTTGCAGTCATCAACAGTGAAAGTTCGGATTCATTTGCGTCGCGGGCAGGCATTACTGCCGTTGTTTGTATACATTCGCTGCAGAATAGCTATCAGTGTAAGTATCATTGCGCAAACTGAGCGTGTGTACGTAAATAGTTCTCGTGTGCAGTAATTGAGGTAAATTTAGACACGAAAGATCAGTTCCGAGCTTAGGTTTCCGTAATCTTCCGCGTTTAGCTTTCCGCAGCGAATGTAAGCAAACAAGGCGTATAATGGCTGCCGCCAACGAGGCGAATGAATCCCAAATTTCACTGTCGATAACTCCAAAACGGTAAATTCTATCAAATTTATCAAGCCAGATTCGAATGGAGCATCTACAATTACACATAAAAGTAAGTTTTCTGGAAATTTTTAATGCGAACTGAGTGCGAATTAACCAACAATTTAAATATATTTGCAAGAAAATAATTTCTTTGAAATTAATTCCACCAATTTAATTACAGGTTATGTAATACCAGAAAATATTTAGATTATAAGAATTATTTTTGATATAATAATGGTTAATGGTTAAATGTCTAATTTCCCCAAGTTATTTTAAAGTAAATTGATAAAAGGACTCGACTGAAATTGTTGATTCACTGATTAACGATTCCGAGCCATTTTCCATTACATCACCGATACATGCAAACTTATAGAAACTGATATTCTCAAGTAGCTACCCATCTAGATACTGACAAGACTCGATGTTGCTTAACGTCCGCTAGGTTCTTTTAAATGACGAATCATTACCGTAAGTACACATTGCTTCCTCATGCACACCATTGCTAATTACAGGATTATTTGATTTGCTTACTGGTTGCTACACGCACGCACACACACACACACACACACACACACACACACACACACACACACACACACACACAATATATATATATATATATATATATATATATAAATTAACTGATTTAAAAATATGCTTTCTTCGCTACACAGGAATTACCATGTTTCAAAAACCGAAGCGAAAACCTTCAAATTTAATTATATAATTAAATTAAGAGCAATAGTTCTGTTTCATCTTCAAGTGAATTGTGGAACCAAAAATTTGGATTCCAGAATTTTAGATTCCAAAATTTGCTTGAAGATTAAATAGAACTACTGCTTTTAATTTAATTATATGATTAAATATGAATTTTTCGAAACATGGTATTTCATGTGTAGCGAAGGAACCATATTTTTAAATCAGTTAATTTATAATATTTATGCTCTGTAAATTTACATTGAGAAACCGTTTAGTAAAAAATAAAAATATCAATAAGTACACCGGATTATAAATTTTCTGTTCTTACTTTTTTTTTACTATAACATATATATATATATATATATATATATATATATAAAGCATAAATAGCTTTGTAACACGTTGGTATAAATGTATAGATGTTCATGATTCTTATTTCAATAGATTTAAACACTGTTTAAATAGAGTATCCACGAATAAATAATGTCCAATACTAAAATCGGATATTATTTTCTGAACAATCTAATATCTACTAAGAGTTACTAGTGGCCATTTGAGTAAAGTCGCAAGTGAGAAAGAATTGACTGCCAGCGTTACAGAAATTTGATAAATGACCACGAAAAAAAAAATGGCTCGCAAAATGTAAATCGAACTTCATATAAGTTTGTAAGCTCATTAATAAAACGTTAAGCCAACAAAACTTTTTTTTCACACTGAGGTCACCATACAATTATTTAATAATCAGTTTGGGTCTGGTACAAGATCATATATATATATATATATATATATATATATATATATATATATATATATATATATATATATATATAATATATATGTGTGTGTGTGCGTGCAGTTAACAACCAGTATGGAAATAACCCTTTTATCTTTTTCACACCAAGGTCACCATAGAATTATTTACAATTATTTAATAATCGTTTTTAGTCTGGCACAAGGTCATATATATGACCTCGGTGCGAAAAAAGTTTTGTTGGTTTAATGTTTTATTAATGAGCTTACAAACTTATATGAAGTTCGATTTACATTTCGTGAGCCATTTTTTGGGGGGGGGTCATTTATCAAATTTCTGTAACACTTGCAGTCAATTCTTTCTCACTTGCGACTTTACTCAAATGACCACTAGTAACTCTTAGTAGATATTAGATTGTTGAGAAAATAATATCCGATTTTAGTATCGGACATTATTTATTCGTGGATACTCTATTTAAACAGTGTTTAAATCTATTGAAATACCAACCATGAACCATGGTACATTTATACCAACGTGTTACAATGTTATTTATGCTTTTGCGATAAAAAGCTAAAGGTGAGTACACCAATAAATCTTTGAATGCAATTTATGTCTCTTGTGTGGAACGGAATGTCCTTTCGCTTAAAAAAAATCAAGAGGTGGGAAATGTGTTTTCAGTGAGGGCGAGATAAGGGAGGTATGGTGTGTGGCAAAGCCTTTTATTCTAGTCTGTGAACTTCTTCAGTGTCGTTCTGTTAAAATGTGTTCGGGTATTTTCATGAAGCAAAATAATAGCTCGATGATTAACCAGTACCGGTAATATTTTGCTTAAGTGAATGTACATCTCATCCAGTTACTGCCAGTAAAATTCAACAGTTATAACCTGGTTAGATTCTAAATATCAGAAATTGATAATGCCAATGGCGCACCACCACACAGTCATAATAATTTCTTGTTGGTGCAATTCCAAAGTGCTTCGTCTGGACCGGGTGTCTTCGATTATCATAAATGAATCATTTTATCATCAAAATTCAATATTCGATCAAGAAATGACCCATTCGAATTTCGTATCGAACACACTGCAAAATTTTAAAATCTTTGACTTTCAGTGAATTCATGTAGAAGCCACTTGCCACGGTTCCTCAAATTGTTAATTCTCTAGTTAATTCTCTTGTTGGAGTAACCTCCTCCTTAATTCCCAAACTGACACTATGGGTCACTCCCTATACTATAAATACTGGGCGACATCTTGTCTCGTTCTCTATCCTTCAGGCCTCGTGCCGCATTCCACCTCGCGTGGAGGTGAGGTAAATCCTCTTTTTTCATTTCTTCATTTCAGCAACTACAATGTAAGATCCCTTGGAAGATTCGCGTCTTCCCATTTGTGGGAGACGCCATGAACATTATGCTCACACACACGTACGTACGAACATTCACCAAAATACGAACATTCATCAAAGAACAGACACAACCGTTCACACACACAAATATTATTGTCAATGTCCATTGTAAAATTGTTTTGTTTAATACATGTATTTGTTTATATATGTCGGTTTTTTTTGTGTCTTCTTTATCTTCAAGGCAGTGTTTCAGTTGGGCTTTATTCAAGTCCGGCCATTTTTTTGTATCTTGACCTTCTTCTAGCAGGAAATATAAACGCACGTGTTTTATTTTCATGTTCAACTTCCGGTCCTCTACACTCTTATTATTGAAATGCTAACACCCATTATCGGGGACATTTCATTGGCAGTTTGACTCGGATTTTGTTCTACTTGTGTTTTCAAATATTTCTCAATTGCAGATGGACTTTCTCTCACATCTTGAACTTCAAGATTTGTATCCCCACTGCAGAAGTTCGGAAGCCGGCGCCATATTGTCCGACCCAAGTGGATCATACAAAACCCATGCTTTTTTTAATTTTGTCAAGAAGTTTTATGACCAAGCTTTTGTGCATGCAAAAAAAGTAAACGCATCTTATAATTTATGTTCAAGATAAGAGTTATATAATTCTTTAAGTTAAATCCTTGGTACTTTAATAATCAGGAATTGGTAATATATTTTGTGAAACTATTATATTAGTATATTAGCACAAAAGCATATGCTTTATTCTAAAATCGGTCATTATTTTCTGAATATCTGCTATGGCAATCTACTCTCGCACGAATGGACAATCTTACCTATGAATAGGAGCAGGTACTGCCTTCTAGAGGGTTAAGTTTCCAGCAGTTAGCTCTGACAGTCCAACCGAACATTCTTGCTGTAGTACTCTCATTTATTATCTCTCTATATTTCTGAGATGAGGTATTGTGTACATTATTTCCATTATCCGGACTATTGTCCTCATCTTTGTCGCCATATTTGAGCTCTGGTAAAAACATGAAATGATAACAGCAAAATTGCAATATGAGCACTGGTAAAAATGGTTGCTGATGAAATTAGGTTTATAATAACCAGAAATTTATACCCAGATGTTCTCAAGGACACATAGCTCAGTAGATAAATATATATCGAGGCGCGCTTCTGTGGCGTATTTGTTCGCAAGATCCTTGCACTTATAAATATTTAGGCAACTTAAAATGACTTTTCGCACGTACCTCTTCTAATGAAACGCTAAACTTGTCATATAACGATATATGAATTGTATAGTTGTTGATGGTTTTGCTTAAATTTCATTCCCAACTTATTACTTCAACAACGACAAGATATCCTGAATAAATATAAACAAAGAAAATATTTTCAGAACATTTTGAAAATGGAAGTGAAAAGGTAAAAAGAAAACTTTCAGTCGCTAACGATCACTGCCTTGATTCAGCCAAAGATTGCTCTGCCATAGGGCGACTTGTCGGTTGACTGTAATATTTCTGTGGATGATAAAGTAACAAATTACACTAGGATAAACTGCTGTAAACTGAAGAAGAATTTAGCCAGTTTTAAATTCATTGTCCTTCTCCTAGATAGGTTGCACTTCTAAGTTTATGAATCACAGCCTTCTCTGTTATTTAATCCATATCTGTTTGCCGAAGATACTGAGTTGCACTTTTACCTGTGTTATGTGTACGAAAGGGAACGCAAAAGCCACGGACGGATTTTGAATGCGTCTAGCCGATTCCACTTTCCACGCTGATAGCCTCTATGCGCTCGTCGCACGTCCATACTATAGCTCAAACAAATTCCTCTCTTCAAATTAAAGAAATATAACTAAACCTGAATGGAAATCTTGTATAAATGGCCATTCAAAGAATTCCAGGAACCAGGAAATGTGAATATCCCCCCTCTCCGATATTTATATACTCGACAAATATCTAAGAATAGTGCTTCAAAATTCACAAAGATAAGAGATAAGACTATGATAATATGATGTGACTGTGTTATGTCATTGTGTGTTTTCGAAGCTGAAAAATATTCAGCGAAATACTGAACAAAATAGTAAAGGAAATCAGTTAAAATGCAGCGAATAGTAATGATAATGTTAATATATACTATAAAGAAACATTTATATTACATTAACTGTTTCTTTATGAGGAAACATTTGGTATTCATTGATCGAGCAGCCATTAATATTATAGATTGTTTTTTTCCCGGAAATTATGTTTCTCAATTCCAGTAGCTATTGTTTTTTTTTTCTCTTTCTATAATTGATAGAGAGATTCCTTTCTAACCTTTCGTTTGAGGTAGTGTGGAATATCAACATATATTAGATTTTCTGTTTAAGTTACAAGAAGTATCCGTTTAAAGTGTTGTTGTTGTTGTTATTGTTATTGAAAATTTTCAAGTAATGCCGTTTCTGGTAAACTGCTTTGTTTGTGATTCTCTTGCCCAAGTCCACAATGTTTGCAAAAGAATGACCCACGCTGAGACTCTATGGTTTTCAATCACTCAAAGTCATTTTTAAACATTGATCTAAAACCTTGTTGTGCGCAGCTGACAGTTTAGTTATTTCTGAACGAAGTTGATAGGTGTTTACTAATTTCACATACTGAACTTTGACGATGGATTCAGGGTAGATGCCATCATTACTTACATTCCAATTCATGATCATAGTTTCTATATGACCATTGTTATCTTGAGAACTCTTAATTGGGACACTTGATACAGGATGATGAATTTCTGATCAAGATCATTTATCCTAACTATGAGTACATATGTTATCAGAATAGCCCCATCTCATCATCAGTACATTGGCTTTGGGTGAGGGAAACGGGATCGTGTTTTTTTTATTAACAGATTCGTTTAGGATGTGGTATGGAATGCTTAAATGATCAGTGCTTGTATCTTCATATTCCGTTTGTAAAAGAAGAACTGGACCTAGAAAAGACTAAGAAAAGTGAGGACGGGACAAGTAGAATTTACTTATGAATATGCAATATCTTATATTGAAAAAATAGCACAAACAAATCCAACTGTCTGCATTGATTAAAACATCGCAACCTTTCAAAAAACTGACGCTAGGTCAGATCAGAAAGACAACTGAACTTACGGATAACAGAATGTAACCATGTGTATAACTTCGAGATTTCAACGACATAAAGAGCATTAAGATTTCCCCATTTCTTGTTACGTGCTAGTTTTGGCCAATGGAATCAATATGCAGAGCATAACGGAAAAGAAAATTAACACTTTTGCAACATGTGATTAGGTGGGTGAATGAGGTTGAATTATTAAGGAACGGATTTAATTCTAGAAATTACCAGATATTCCGTTTCGCATTAGTGATATTAGAAACCAAATTGTGACCAAGAATCGAACTTGAGAATTAGGGTCGAAATCATATTAAATGTATGCTTGTATCAGTTTGGAAACTGCTGTTTGCGTTTGAAATATAATACTTGCCAATACATACAGCTATTCATCAGTTATTTATTTTACATTATTCCCTCTCTAGAAATTAGAAATTACACAAGAATTGGGATGCTGCAGATCCAGCCTAGGCATCTCTGACGTAATCAACATTCTAAATGATTTAGTGTTTGATACTAGACATGAAACAAGCATGAGAGGTCATATCTATCATGAAGGGGAGTAACTTGGAAATACATAGCCATGTCATTAAAGCCAGTAGTTCTTCCAATGTTTCCTAAAAAGCACCAAGGCAAAAGAGCAAATGACAAACAGATGAGAAAATAGGCTGACAAAGTTACTGTGATTTAGACATTTGTACACAACAGAGATGGAAGGAGGAATATAGTCAGCTGAAGAGGGACTGCCGACTATGATGGAAGATATGATGACGATGATGATGTTCGTTCTTGTTTTCTTTATTAAACTAAACCCCAAAATATAAACTATCATCTTAATTAAACATATACATGTCATCTAAACTATGCAAAAATGAAAATAACACTGACATCACATGTTATGAGATATATTTACCAAAATGACACAAAAAATATCTTGAAATACTAAAAATTAAATTTATTCAATAGAATCACTATTGGCTTCGATCATGGTCCCCAGATTACTTCGGAATCACTTTTATCTCCTCTGGACTGACTCCTTTTTATGTTGGTGAATGCTGCCATAATCCTTGATTTATTTCGTCTTTGATATGACAAATAGTTTCTTGGTCTCTCGCTCAAATGCGCCCCATATATAATAATTAAGCGCGTTGCCATATGGGGAGTAACATGGCGAGATGTAAGGTGATGCGGTCACAGAAATTGTCTGACAGCCATGACTGGGTTCCCCTGCTTGTTCTCCTCCTTTGTTAATTTGATGGAAGCTGATATAACCCTGCCTTCAGTTCATCTTTGGTATTACAAAAAGATTTATTAGTATCTCGCTCAATTACGCTCTACAAAAGTTGATACCCGAATTTGATGGTTCAGTGACCAGACAAGTAGTTACTGAATGGATTGAGAAGGCAGAACCTTTTTGTGGCTTGTGTGGAATTAAAAAGGCAAAGATCTTTTACATGAATCACCTTTCCAGGGACTGTCCGTTCCGACGAGAAGCTGCTGTCAGCCACGCAGGTCACACACAACAATGCATTGCTTCCGGTGTCAAGAAGTAGGCCACATTGCTTCATTGTGTCCAGGGAAAAGAAGGGGACAAGACGTCAGCACCGGTCTCTTCCCTAGGCTAAACATGAATGAAGCGCTACCCGTCTTGGGTATTTACGTGAACGGAATTAAGAGAATATCCCTGGTGGATATTGGCTGCTCACTCGTGAGAAAGTCAGCCTGTCAATCCTGGCCGGAGACGGAGATGAACATACCGTAACAGAAATACTCTCAAATGTTGCGGAGTTGGACGTATTAAGCTTGACGTATCGCAAGAGACTTGCAGAGAGTTAGTTGGCAAGATGTAAGGGCTGACATGGTGGAAGAAATTACCTGACAGCCATGACTGTGTTCTCCTACTTGTGTGGCATGGTGTAGAGTCCTGTTACCAGACATAGGCTCTTCCATCAGCCACCCTTTTGAGATCTGAGGGCTTTATCTCCCCAATGTAATTTATGTAGACCTTCGTGTTGTGCCTGACGCCATGTGGGATGATAAATGGAGGAATAACGTCGCCCTCACTACTGATCTCGCCAAACACCTTCGTAATCACTATTAAACTAATCCAACGCTGTCCTCAGAGTGACACTCAAACATTCTGAAATGTTCATATTGGAGCTTCCGGTGTGAATGCTAAGCAGTATAGCATGCATTTTCCAAATATCTGGCAGAGTGAATTGCAGGATGATGCTCTTATTTCTCGCAGACGGTGCCCAAATGACGCTACAATACTGTGTAGTCAACAAAATAAAATTAAAAAAAAGAACGCGCATGCGCGTAGTATCAAAAAATATGAAATAACGACAATTTAGCCATCGCACACTGCATATAATAGTTGCAAACGATCTTTGGTTTATGAAGCGAGACTTTATTAGCACGATTCACAGTAATGTGCATTCACACGTACATAAATTATCGATAAAGATAACAGATATGCCAGATGATGTAGCAAAATTTCAATGGTAATTAAAAGGATGTTCCTACTGTACTTAACTGACTGTTCATTGGATGAAATATTCGCAGCGTTCAAGCATTTGTTGCGACTGGCTTATTCATGTTTTCATTGGACTAACAATTAATATTATTTGGTCCTTTTATCCAGATGTGTCTCGAAGTTTATTACTGTTAGACAAAGACTCTCTCGATAAACAAACTTGTTTAACAAAATAAAATAGCTTATTCAAATACAAATGCATTCTTTCAAAACAAAATGGCCGTTCTGCTAAAAAGAAAAGTCCATATTTCTGTTTTTTTCTTTCGTCTGTCGAAAAAACAGGCTCGCTTCATTTTACAGGAATTCTTCCCAATGACCCCATTATTGAGAATTAGTACTTAACTACTATTTCAATTATACTATGAATGTATTCGTTCTGTGTCAGTCCAATTCCAGTACCTTCCATGAAACCTTTGCGCCTAGGGTAACATTTCAGTTTTACTTTTCAATGTTTATATAATACATGCGGTAGTGTACTGAACAGTGAACGTAATAAACATTCGAAAATCTGCAATATGTTCTGGATCGCATTTTGTATACTGCAAATCTGCATTATATTCTAGAAGTCGGTTTGTATACTGTAAATCTGTAATATATTCTAGACCTCAAGAAGCTCTCTCGCTAAGGTAGTGGGAGAGGAGAAAAATATACAGACATGGGAAATAAAAAGCTGACCCAGTCGAGATGAAAAGGGGCCAAAACAAACTGGGGAGGTTGGGAATCTCAACTTGGATCATAACCAAAGAGGCAGCCGGGAACAGGCCAGAAACAACACTTACTCACATTAACTAGGTACACAAAAGCTTGTCTAACATAACCAAGGGGAGGGTTCCGCAGGAAACTACCCCGATGTGACCTCGGTTGACCTAAAAGAGAAAATCAAGGCTAGCCCCGTTCAAACGAACCAAGCTCGCCTCAATCACCCACCTTTCGCTGAAGACTGTCGAATGCAAACGTTTTCTTATCACTTCTAATCTTTATGTTGAGCTAATGCTCAAAGGATTGGATCAGATCCTGATGTAAAAGACGATTGCTTCGCAAGACTTCTTCCAGTCGAGTCGTCCAAATCACCATTCGAGCCGTGGCCAGCAGCGTAAAAAACACCATTCGTTTCACCACAGAATACGGGGCCGACACATTGTCACACGCGTATGCGCGATACATGAGCACGAGCTTTTCATTAGCGACACGTGCCGTCAACTCGCCAACAAGGTCCCATAAGGGGCGGATCCGGCGCCAGTGGTAGAAGGCGTGCGAAGCTATTTCTTCTAAACAAAGCTCACACCGTTCACAGTGTGGCAAATCCGCCAAGCCCCATATGAAGGCCTTGTCATTGAGAGGCAACCGATTCCGAGCCAATCACCAGGTAAGCGAAAACTCAGGGTTACTGAGATCCATCCGCCGCTGGAGCCCAATACCAGAATTAGCGAAACTCTTCCTCCGACTAGTCGAGCCGCTCACGTAGAGGATCCTTCGCGAGCGCCTCCACTAGATGACGATAGAAGACCTTTCCTAGGTTAAGAAAGGTCACTGGACCGGGGAACAGCCAACAAGGCCGACCGACATCCCGCGAAGGAAATCCGATTGATCCCGGGTTTTACGATGGCGGTCAACTCGCGATATGGGGGACTGATAGTAAAGAAAGGGAACGTGTCCCTAACAATACCCGCCATAATCGATTCTCCTGTCAATGTAGGAAAAGCCAACCTCGATGCGAGTTTGTGGCTCATCAAATGTGACATTCCAAGCACCCACCCATGACATGGACATTGTGCACAGACACCTTGGTAGACGTGATGCTTTCGTCCCTCCATAAAATGGAGGATAGCGAACGATCGGGCGGCTTCCTATGGTCTTTACCGTTGTTTGAACTAATATACCGTAAGTACACTAATATAATAACGATCTACGACGATTCGTAATTATGACGCAATCACTGTTAATCTTAATTCGACTTACGCCGTCTGCGGTTTGGTTGCACGCCATCATGAATTGTCCTCTTTTGTATGTGTTGCGTTAGTGGAAAATTATAGCCCTTCATTACGGTTCCCAAGTGTAGTTTTACTTCTTCTGAAGGAGGTGCTTTGATGAACAGAATCACCATCAGCATGGAAGTGAAATTTGACATTGTCAAAAGGAATAAACAACGAGCAACATTGCCTGGCTTCAGCTGTTCGACTGTGGCTAATATATATATATATATATATATATATATATATATATATATATGATATATATGGGATTATGTACATTATGTATTTTACATTAGTCGGACTATTGTCCTCATCTTTGTCGCCATATTTGTCACAACGTTTCGGCCGTTGTACGCTCCGGCTTTCTTCAGGTGGTTGGAATTTCGAACTGAACCCTTTATTTCGATCGCTGGGGTAGACTGTTCTAATTCCACGTGCCATGTTTGATGGATGTCAGTTATCAGTTATCTCCTGCTAATTTGTCCCTCTGAAAGTTCTCCACTGCCTTAACCAGGAATTGAACTCACCTTCTTTGGGTCTGTCACTGGATCTAACCAACGTTTTTATCCACTGTGCCATGTGTCCTCAAGGACACATAGCACAGTGGATAAAGGGTTCAGTTCGAAATTCCAACCATCTGAAGAAGGCCGGAGCGTACAACGGCCGAAACGTTGTGACAAATATGGCGACAAAGATGAGGACAATAGTCCGACTAATGTAAATACTGTATATATGTATATATATATATATATATATATATATATATATATATATATAAAAAAGTGAACATAGAAGTCAACACTTAGAGGCGACAGTCTGTTTCATGTTAGATGCAATCGTCAGGCCTGACGATTGCATATAGCATGAAACAGACTGACTTCTATGTTCACTTTTATATTTACATACACTCTATCTCTGATATTGACCACTTTATCCCATAAATATAGCACACCTTAAGACTATATTTCTTCATATATATATATTACGAGCGCGTCAATAACAGCAAACGCGTTCAAGAAACTTTCATTGCAGATAGATTTTACTTAAAGGAACAATTAGTTAGCTTATCTTCATACCCTGCCTGGTGGCAAACGCTGCTGGTGGCGCTAGGGGTGGCGGTCCCGCCATAGCCACCGAAACCGTGAGATCACCCCTGGTCGGCGGCTGATGAAGACAGGGTATCGCACGTGAAAACACACGTTGTATGTTAAAAAAAAAAAAAAGAAAAAAAAAAAAAAATATATATATATATATATATATATATATATATATTGAGTTTCCTTGTAAGATATACGGACAGTGTCTAACGCTGTAAGTTGGTGAAATCCTGATCGAAAAAAAAAAAAAAAAATTGCTTTTGTTTTGCTTTCTTTCTCAGATTTGCTGCCGTTTCCGAATACTGCAAGGGAGACAAGATCTTTCGCTTCCTCATTTCATCTACCTGAAAGCCAATGACATCATTGTCAATAAATATACAATCCGCTTAAAATAAATTTCATTATATATATATATATATATATATATATATATATATATATATATATATATATATAGAGAGAGAGAGAGAGAGAGAGAGAGAGAGAGAGAATTTTTATGTTTTAGTTCTAATTATGTTGATATATATCATAGAAATCTGCTCTTATCTCAAAGACTATTACTTTATTATTGAGCTAACATAGGCGCGAAACGTAATTGATTATTCACGGAAACCTGCGTTACGATGCATTGTAGGAATAGAAATCTGACGTAAGTGGAGGACCCCCTGTCTTTCCTCTCCCACAATTCAAAATCCGTCTTAGGAAGAACTTTGCTATAAGAACAGCATCAAAGCTATTATCATGAAAAGATGTATGTCGAGGAAAAAAGGATGCTGGTCATTCGGGAGTATGGGAAACTGTCAAAGGCGGTTCTCCTCAAATTCAGAACAGGGAAGACTGGAGAAAGTTTGTGGTGAATTCTGATTGCAAACCTGGGTGACCTGATTTCACTAACGTCTTGGGAAATGATTGACGTGGCTTCAAAATGTCGTCTCCAAAGGTCCCGAGACAAAATTGTCGAGACTCATGGATGGCATGTCGCAGGATGACCTCATCGAAGCAGATATAATAAGGTTCCATGAAGCAATCTATCATTGCTCTCCCCACCGGCATGTTTTCTCAAATGTAAAACATGTTTGAGGTCTTCAGTCTTTATATATGCTGGTTTTAAGAGACTGGTGTAAATATCTATGAGAATGCATGTCGTCTATGTTTTTAATTTTATTGTTAACAGTAAAATTAAAAAAAAAACAACAGACGACATGCATTTAACGGATGTCAGAATTCGTTGAAAATAACCGCCAGAATAGATTACCCAAAATGCACCAGTGACCGATATATATAAATAGCCGAGGAAAAATCCAGCACGCGCCGCCTGAAGATTGCGTCCAGCATGAAACAGACTATCTCCTCTGAGTTTTGACTTCAATGTTCACTTTTATATTTATATTTACATACGCTCTATCGCTGATATTGAGCACTTTATCTCATAAATATAGCACACCTTAAAACTATATTTCTTCATATATATATATATATATATATATATATATATATATATATATATGTGTGTGTGTATACAAACACACACACACACACATATATATATATATATATATATATATATATATATATATATATATGTAAACAAATATATGGATATAGATCCAACAGTATGAAGAAACATATACGGAAAAAACAAACAAAAATCCTAATATGCAATTATGCTGTTTTAATGTTAATATAATGTCAACGTTGGATGTTTCGGTCTAGTAGACCATCTTCAGGACATATTCATAAAACATAATTAACATTCGACTATATTTAATTCAACATGAAAAGTCGATGGACATAAGAGTAAGACTAATCAAAACAGACAACTGAAATTTTTCAAGATCAGCGTTCCGTTTCAATATGATCACGTCGGCGTCACGTGGGTGATGTTGTGAAAACGTATTCCTAAAATATAGTATTTTGAATGAAAAATGAAAAGAATTTTATTTTAATCTAAAACTTATATGTACGTTTTTCGAGCATTACTCTTGCTAGAAAAGGGGAAATATTAAATCTGATCATAATTTCGGTTTTGATTCTGTTAAGATTTTAAAATATATTCATAATAAAAATCTTAGACGGATTTATGAGGCAGGCATAATATCTATCTCACGCACGGTGAATACTAGACCCGGCTTCTTTAATATTTCCCCCTTTTTCTAGCAATTGTTACGATGGTTGTATTAAGAATGGTAAGTACGAATGTAATATTTTGCTACAATTAAATATTGTATATTTTGTTTGGGCCATTGATTTTGCCTAGCTAAGTTTAAAATAAGGAGGTTGATAACCAGACATCTTCCTCCCAGTTTATGCCACATTTTTCTATTATTACAAAAAGTAGTAATATTAGTCCGTTGGTGTCAAAGAGAATTTCTAATGACGTCAACTAGACATGACATCTAGGAGTGAGTTATAACAATATATATATATATATATATATATATATAAGTATATAAACACATATATGTGTATATATGCATGTATATGTCAATATAGAAAAAGTTTCAAATTAAAAATTATAATGTTTTATTTTATGAAAGTATTTATTTATTTATATATATATTTGATATTTCAAATTGTCCTCAATTTTTCATCAGAAATAACTGTTTGTTACAAATAAATTAAAATTACTGTTTGTTGGCAAGTAGCGTCCTTCGCGAGACGCGGACGTCACGTGATATGGAACGTCACTGTTCAGATATTCCTAACTTAAATCTAACTGTTATATCAAGATATATATGTATATAAATAAATAAAATAAGAACGAAAGCATATAAATAATATATGTAAGAAATAAATAAATAATGATGATAACAATACACACAACGTTGCTGATAGTATGACTATATTTAATAATAAAAGTAACAATAGTTATATATTAAAGATATCAAAAAATATTAATGTTAATAATTAATAATATGAGTACTAGCATTTGTGGACCTCGGGCCCGATTAGACTCTAACAATCTGGGTCAACGTGCTTCAGTGGAAACTTGGCTCAATGAAAGCATGTGTTCTTGTTTAAGAGTTTGGATTGTTCATATTTTTTAGCATCATTCATTTTTCAGAATGTCATAAGTCACCTCTGCCGCCTCTCCCACTGAAGGGTTTAGCTTTCGTTACGTCGTTGTCATATTTAATTTCAACCTTATGGACTAACGATTTGGTCATCCATCTGCAGGGCAGAGTTTGTTTTTTCGGCTGTTACTTGCTGGGATGTTACTATTTTGCAGTTTGTTGAAATGTTTGTTCAGAATCAAACTGTTGTGCTGTGATATATACTTGGCGATATTTTGGTCACAGCTGTAGCTAAAGTTGATGTCGTTTTTGTTGAAAATCTTATTTAGCATTGGAGAATGCCTGGAGTGTTTATAGATTTATTTTTTTTAAACTCCTGATATTAGTTTAACATTTTGTTTGAAGAGCGGGTTAAATCATATTATATTGCGTTTGCGACATTTTGGTTTGTTGACGTCATTATGGCCTTTGACTAAGAATTCGAGTTTAATAATATCGTTACTACGGTCTAGTGTTTCTACATATTTGCCGTGTTTGTCAAATGTTTGTCGAAAATATACTTATTGTTAAAGTTGGCGGACAACCTAAACTGGACAGATTTAAGAAAGTTATCTAGTATTGTAGGTTGTTGATTAGATTGTTTCTCATGCATCTATGGTTGTATAAACCTTTAGTGTATTGTTCATAAAACCCATTAGATAGGTTAAATGATGCACCCAGGAAATTAATTATTTATTTGGTGGTGGTGGTAATCCTGCATATATATATATATATATATATATATATATATATATATATATATATATATATATATATATATTATTTCATTGAATGCGAGAGACAAGGGTCTTTGACTTAGGTCCAATTGTTCCTTTTATCCGGGCGCTTTCAGGTATACATTTAGATATTTTCAAGAAGGAAATCTATTAATTGTTAACAAGAAATAATTTTTATATGTATATAATTTGTTATTATACATACATAGATATATACATATATACATACATATATATATATATATATATATATATTTATTTATTTATACACGTTTCATTAAATAATATAGACAAGTGTTGTCTATTTATTTTATGTAAATTTTTTCGTAACATCTGATAAGTTTAATAACATTATCGTTAAACTAAGAAAGAAATTCACAATATTGATCAATATTTTTTAATATAATCTAAGCTTTCGGCTTACTTAAGCCATTATCAAAGATGTAAATTACAAACATATTAAACAATATACGGACACGACAATGATGATAGTCTATCATTGTTAACATAGTTGATCACTAAGCAACGATAAACACGCGCATATAAGACGCTAGAAGCGAAAATCGCACCGCATCTCATGACGTCACATATGACCACACGAGAATGAATTGGAGAATGAAGTATGGAAAGCCGTTGGTATAAACCAATGGCTTCCGTTACCAATTATAGACATTTAACAATATTTGTAGAGATGCTATAATTGATTTTGTTTAGGTTGGGTTTCAACTGTTTGATGTATAATGCTTCAAGTATTTTTAGTTTTTGTCTATTTTTTTCATGTCGAAGTATAGTTGTGTTTTCGACAAGTATTTTACGGAATTGTGTGTGCGGGCAGGCATGTTGTTTTAAATGCCTAAAAATGTTAGAGTTTTCATTAAAATGTAGTGTCAAGCGTCGTGAAAGCGAGTTTGTGGTGTGACCAACATAAATATTATTTAATTCGTTGGAGATACACTCTCCCAAAGGGCACTTGAATTTATAAACTATGTTGGTTTTTTGCAAATCGCATATGGCCCTATAAAAACGCATAAACCTAACTATCCTCTCCGTCCTATCATATCGCAAATTCCAACTCCTGTATATCATCTAACAAAATACATCAACCAACTTATTACTCCCTATCTTCCTAGTAAATATAGTGTTAAGTCAACATTAGAAGTAATCCAAATCCTAAAAAGTGAAAAACCTGACAATGAAATCATAGCTTCACTTGATGTTGAAAACTTATTTACCAATGTCCCTGTTAGTGAAACTATTGACATAATCATAAGAAATATATACAGTAACTCATCTTTACCCCAACTTAAAATTAATCCTAATATATTACGGAAACTACTATTAACTTGTACTACAGAAGTCCCTTTCTTCGATCATAATAACAATATATATATATATATACAACGTGATGGTGTCTCCATGGGTTCAGTACTGGTCCCGACATTTAGCAATTTCTACATGTCGAACCTCGAAAATAAGTTATTTACAGATTTTAAAAAACCATCAATCTACCTAAGATACGTTGATGATATTCTTATGTTAGTTAAAAATACAGATGAAATAATTCAATTTCAAAAACGGTTCCAAAGTAATTCTGTCCTTAAATTCACATATGAACTCAATACTAATAATAAAATCCCCTTCCTTGACATATTGATAAACACAAATAATAACAAATTTACTATTTCGCCATACAAAAAACCTACAAGCATGAATTCATGTACACTTAACTACAAGAGCGAATGCCCATATTGCTACAAAATAGCAATTATAAAGAATCTAATACATCGTGCAGAAACTAATTCATCCACAAAACAGATTTTTTACAGTGAACTAAAGAATATAAAACAGACACTTATTAATAATAGCTTTCCAAACTATATAGTTGATGAACAAATAAGATGCTTTCTTAGAAATCTCAATAATAAGCAAATAGTACATAATACTGCTTCTACTGATCTCAAATATATTAATCTCCTATATCGTAATCAAATGCATACTAATTATAAACAAGATGAAAATATACTAAAAAATTTAGTAAATTCTAATATATCAACTACAGATCCTAGCCAAAAAAATTAAATTAATCATATACTACACTAAATCTAGTATATCTAACTTAATACTTCGCAATGATTCTTCTCCCCGGTTAAGGATTTGCAAAAACCAACATAGTTTATAATTTCAAGTGCCCTTTGGGAGAGTGTATCTCCAACGAATTAAATAATATTTATGTTGGTCACACCACAAACTCTCCTTTCACGACGCTTGACACTACATTTTAATGAAAACTCTAACATTTTTAGGCATATAAAAACAACATGCCTGCCCGCACACACAATTCCGTAAAATACTTGTCGAAAACACAACTATACTTCGACATGAAAACAAGAGACAAAAACTAAAAATACTTGAAGCATTATACATCAAACAGTTGAAACCCAACCTAAACAAAAATCAATTATGGCATCTCTACAAATATTGTTAAATGTCTATAATTGGTAACGGAAGCCATTGGTTTATACCAACGGCTTTCCATACTTCATTCTCCAATTCACTCTCGTGTGGTCATATGTGACGTCATGAGATGCGGTGCGATTTTCGCTTCTAGCGTCTTATATACGCGTGTTTATCGTTGCTTAGTGATCAACTATGTTAACAATGATAGACTATCATCACTGTCGTGTCCGTATATTGTTTAATACGTTTGTAATTTACATCTTTGATAATGGCTTAAGTAAGTCGAAAGCTTAGATTATATTAAAAAAATATTGATCAATATTGTGAATTTCTTTCTTAGTTTAACGATAATGTTATTAAACTTATCAGATGTTACGAAAAAAATTTACATAAAATAAATAGACAACACTTGTCTATATTATTTAATGAAACGTGTATAAATGAAAATATGCTGCCTAAATACACACAATATATATATATATATATATATATATATATATATATATATATATATATATATATATATATATATTCTAACATCCGATATTTTTTTAAATGTGCTAAAATTTTAGGCTCTGAAAAATGTTAAATAGTCGCCAATTTTTACAAGGTCATATGATGCAATGACAAACGTAGCGTTCAATGAATTTATATCCAAATTTGATAATGAGGCTGAAAATTTATATGATGCCGTATCATAACTTGTAAGAAATTAAAACTCAATAATCTTTTTTAAAAAGATTACATGTTAGAATATCTAAAAAGAAGAAAAAAAAACATTATATTGCATTACCTGGAGTTAAAGAGAAAGATATGAGTGGCAAAAATCTCAAACTGAGAAATATATTATCCGGAAATTAAAAAAAAAATGGGTGATAAGCTGTATTTGCTTAATAGATCCATCTTTAGGATATATTAATACATTTTTGACATTTTATTTCACTTAGCATTAACTCAGAAAAATCTATTCTTACGGCCCGCAGATAATTTTCCGTGTGGGGGGATCACATTCTTTGATTTTGCAAATCGATTTTAGCTGAATAAAAATTATGAAGAGCCAAGATTATTACAACAAATTCTTAGCAAATTTCTACAGTGACAAGCTATCCAGAGGAATATTTTCAAAAGATGAGACAACATTCACATGACGATAATCAGGCAACATCTGTAAATGTACTCTTTCAGTAGCTAATTTACGCTATGTTAAAATAGTGATTTGCCAAGCATAGCTTAGATATGACACAAGGCACAAAAGTACGGAGCACCCAGAGAGGATCGAAATCACTATACAGTCGTAATTGTTCTAGCGAGAAATGCTTGCTAGTTATTACACCGCTTCGAGGTGCCCATTTTCTAAGAGCAGCTTAGATGTGACACAAGGCTGAAAGCATGGGGCACCCAGAGAGGATTGAACTCAGTACCCAGTTTTAATGATTCTAGCTAAACAAGATTGCTAACCGTCACAACACGTCGAGGTGCCCAAAAATGTTCAAATTTCTTAATAAAAAAACGGTCTTTTATACTCAGTAGTTTGTAAGTGTTACTATAGGTGTTGTATTTATCAACTTGAGCAACGAAGTGGACAGTTGATAGGTTCACAAAAAGACTGGATTTAATAACACGCGTAAATAAATGTCGATGAGCAACATTAGTGCTGTTTGTCGAGGTGTAAACAAGTAAAATGAATATCGCTGTAGAAAGAAAGCACTTAATAATATGTTTGAAAAGGGTTACAGATTCTTTCATGTGTTGTTTATTTTGTTAATATAATGCATAGAATTTCATCTCCTTGTCCGGCAAATCTTTGGAAACAAAAAAGTAGAATATCGAGAAAAGACAATAGAGGTTTACGTTTAAATGAAGTGAAACGCATTTGCTGAAACAAATAATAAAAAAAAGAATCAAGTTAAAAATTAGTCAGCTGCAAGGAAATAATGTTCAATCAAAACCTGCAAGAAGTTTTGGTAGTATTGACGTATTTTAGAGTTTCTAGGCAACGGTGTAGGATTTCAGCCAATCGAATTGGCTCTATACATTAACCACACTCTTTAATTCGTATTTCGCTGTTAACCTTGGTTTGTTTAGCGACATATCAACACTTTATGGGTCACTTAATGTGGTAATTTAATTTTCTTATGAACTTTGAAGTAATAAAATGTAATATTCTGCTTTCATAACTAACTAAATGGTAAATACTAAGCTTTACTAAGTGCGTATACATGTTTGTGTGGAAATAATATCTCGAGTCAGTGACGCCTGCTTTATATTATAGTTTTGTTGATGTTATCTTTTGGATTACAGTTTGATTAAAAATAAATTGTAGGCTCTAATGTGGTTTAATGTCATGAAAATCCACTCATGTTGGTTGTTTGGTAGTATTTTAAATTGATTTAAGGGAATACGCTACAATATGTTAGTATGTGCATATTATTGGTAATTTTATTATAAATAGGTATTGTTGGGAATTTTATTCTAAATATGTATTTTTATAAGCATTTCAGCCTAAACAAATCGGTAATGCCACTAGCAAGCAAGGGGTTACAGAGAGTGAAAGTAAAAGAAAATAGGAATGTTTGAGGAAAGGATAAAAATAAAGACGGGGATCACGATCAAATCATCAGACAATGACGATTGACATTACATTTAAAATTGTGACGATTATATTTATCAGGGAAGCAAGTAAGAGGAAGGGAGTTCCACTGTCGGGAAGTGCGAGAGAAGAAACTGTTGGAGTAGAAGAGGCGGTTACATTTACCTGTTTCGACAGTAAAAGTGTGAGACTGAGATGCCAACCTAGTAGCACGCTTAAATGCGTGCTACTATTCAGTTTGGGTACCAGTGAAAATAGCCCGTCATAGCAGTTGCCATGAAAATATTTGTAAAAAAAGACAGAGCGAAGCTACATCACGTCTGTGAGAAAATGACTAGAATCGAGATTGTTGGTAATGTTTTATACGAAAATGTATGCTGGTATTTTTACTATCAAAATATATATTTTGATACTTTAATAGTGTTTTGTTTTTGTTTGGAGGTGGTCAATGTACCCATAGCTCGGATCCTAACAGGTGTTACCACCCCGGGTTAGGGTTGACCTGGGAACAACAGCAACTGAGACGTGGAACCACGCTTCTAAAAACCTCCATTCAGAGAAGACTTACTGCCGGATGTATTTTATCCTTATACCCATGACTACAAAGTATATTGATATTTTCTAACGAAATCGGAATATGTAATGTGAATATGTCTCTAGAAAAGACTTAAAACAACTCTCATTTTCTTGTTTTTCTAATATAAGGAGGATAAGTTTCATTATTTGGTTGTTTACTACACAAATAATTTTTTCCATGCCTATAAAGAACATGGCTTGTTCTATAATTTTCATTTACTAGCTGCTGTTGATTTAATTTTGCAATTAAAAACGAATATGACCGAACATTTTCAAACATTCACTATCTAAACGTAATTTATGTAGAACGACACTGGATTCTGAATGATCTTCGTCTAAGAAGGAATACACACGTCTCAGTTTCTTTAACATACGTACATTGATTTAAACCTTTGAATCCTGACCACCTCTTTACCGGTAGTAGAGAAAAATGACTTAATACCCAGCCACCGGTGGGTAAACACTTGCGTCGTGTTTTGCTATTCTTGTGCACCAAGAGAGGCAGAACCTGCTGGGTTGATTGGCACACAAAGAAAGAATTCTTGCGATGTGAATGTATGCAAAGGTTAGCTTAAATGGTTAAATTCAACCGTATGTTCTATGCTAACAGCTTATTCTGTCACACTTATCTCTTGTGGAACTCTCTTCTACGTTCTTGCTTCCCAGTCTACATTGAGCTTCAAAAATGTAAATGCAATGTCAATCGTTATCTACTGTCTTTTTCTTGTTCTTTTATTCCTCTTTCTCCTTAATAGTGTTTTTTTGTTATATTCCGTAGCAATCAATAATCCTTTATATCTTTGTGGCTTTATTGATTAGCTTGGGAGTGAAATAATTAAAAATATCTTATTGGGATTTTGAATAGGTCACTTGAATAAAAATATATGGAGTCTGTTTCTTCTTATTCAGCTGTTCATGATAGAATATATCACGTATCAGCTTATTTAATCGAGTTAATTCTTTCTTGTAATATCTCTTATATTTTCAACTGAGTTGAATAAAGGGCAGTTCTTGAGGAAGGACGAAGAACACTGCGACCGAATCGACGTAATCATTAGTAAGATGGAGACTTCGAAATTTGTGCATAATGTAATCCCTTTGGGGGGGGCACTCGATAAAAAATGAAAAAGTGGAATAAAGCCTTATGGAGATAAGCTTATTTTAACCTTTTCACCATAAGCAAGTCAAACATACTACAAAGACGGAAGGGGTTACTGGGATTGAATTGAATTGAAAGAGAATGATAATATTTTAGTGATAAGAAAGGGAAATAAAAGAACAAGATTCCAAGATGGAGATTGGCGTTGTAATTAAATTGTTGAGGATTGGTGGCAAGGAAACAGAAACCGTAAATGATTTCCACAAGCGAGAAGTGCGAACAAAAAAAAACTATTAGAATAGAGCATACGGCTTCACCTTGGTAGTTCAGCAATAGAACGATGAGACCTAATTTATTAGCAAGATTAAATTTACACGGTTGATGAGGAAGGAGTACAGCTCAACAGAACAATTATCATGAAAATATTTTAGAAAAAAACAGAAAGAAACTACTTAAAATCGTTTTGTTGGAATTGTGACATATTTCATAACGGAGCTGTAACAGATATGAATTGCATATTTTTCATTGACGGTCAAAATGATCTCATTTATATGATCATACTCGCATTCATTTTGATATGACGCAGTACCAAGCTGATCAAATATTTGCCAAGAGATCAGATTTTTGAGAGAAAATAAAGATAAGGAATAGATTAAAAAAAAAAGTAAAAGAAAGACAGATATGATTATCTCTTCTTGTTCCCTGACGTGTTGTGCGCATTCAGTTTAATTTCTAACCTGATAAAATGTCAAATATACCCCGAGGTAATGTTCGGAACTAACAAAAATCTAATAAACACTTAGTCCCAATTCAATTGTTTCACACTGAATTTACACTTATTTAAAAAGGCTTTATTTCAGTTGCTTTTTGTAGAAACGAAGGTTACTGGTTGGCATAAAGTTACTTGTTGGTTTAGAGGTTTAGAGTTGATTTAAAGCCAAGAATTCAAAACCAGCGAACCGTGTTCAAATCCTTAATCATAATGATTGAATGTCTGCCTTTAATTCAAACTAAAAATTAAAATTAATATTCAACGTCCAACGTCCATGTATTCCATCTTTCTTTACATTATCATGCCGCAGCAATATTTTATAGCATTTAATTTGTATTTCTGAAACAATGATTACATAATTATCAACAGAAATTTAATTATATTTATAAGCCAGAAACATTAAATGATTTCCACAGATAAGAAGTGCGAGCAAAAAAAACTATTAGAATAGAGCATACGGTTGCATCTCGGTAGTTCAACAACAAAACGATGAGACCTAATTTCCAATCTAGTTGTAGGATTAAATTTACGAGGCGGAAGGAAGAAGGCGCAACAGAACAATTAACATGAAAATATTTGTAGAAAAGACAGAAGAAATCTTCTTAAAACGATATCCAATTCCGACTAATAACCATAATACGTTACGACAATATTTATAAGCAGTTTTATTTAGTCATATATACGGCCTATATTATGTTACTATCTCTCGCTTTCCTTGAGACTATTTCATGTTTCCATTTTCCCAATGTCTGACATCTTTGTGAATGAGGAATAGTTTTAGTGTTTGTACAGGCTTCTAGGTTTTTGTAAATCTTTCCGTTAAGAGAATTCTGCCGGGAACCAAATATTCGGTAATCCCAAAGTGTAAATTCCGATTTTATAAGTTATTTGGGGCGATATACCAAGACAATACTTAACTTCAATTACTGAATTAAGGATTCTGAGGCTCTCAGAGGTATCTGGCACTTAAAACTTTTAACCCTAGCTTGAATTGTATTATAACTGGAATCGTCATCAAAATGAGCAGCCAGATTACAAATAAGATAAATGAACGTAGCCAACGATGGACAAATTTCTTTGAAGTGCAGATCATCTTTGGGAAATTAACTCAACTATTATCCCCAGCTTAAAGTGCCGTAATAAATCTACTGTGACAAGATTAAATTAAAATGTTATGAGGTATTGCGTCTCATACAAAGATAAGGCATAATAATATGAATACCCAAAGGGAATAGTTTGATTTATAGGTATTCCGATTTACAGGAGGTATTAGAAGGAAGGAAAAAGATTTTGACTACAACTTATAAAGTTTTTGGTTGCAATCGAATTTAAAAATGAAACCCTCTTTCACTGTTAACTAGAAAATCAAGATAAGTTTTAGACGCACACATACACACGTACACCTCACCCCACAGATATATATATATATATATATATATATATATATATATATATATATTATATATATAAAAGAACAGTAGGATATATAATCCAGTGTTCTTATAGATATTTTTATTTTTACAAAATAGTTCTCAATGTAAATTTACAGAGCATAAATATTATAAATTAACTGATTTAAAATATGTTTTTTTTCTGAGTCTGTCTATATTTCTGAGATGAGGTATTATATTTACATTAGTCGGACTATTGTTCTCATCTTTGTCGCCATATTTGTCACAACGTTTCGGCCGTTGTATGCTCCGGCCTTCTTCAGGTGGTAGGAATTTCGAACTGAACCCTTTATTTCGATCACTGGGGTAGACTGTTCTAGTTCCACGTGCCATGTTTGATGGATGTCAGTTATCAGTTATCTCCTGTTAATTTTCACTCTGAAAGTTCTCCACTGCCTTAACCAGGAATTGAACTCTTTGGGCCTGTCACTGGATCTGACCAACGCCTTTATCCACTGTGCCATGTGTCCTTGAGGACATCTGGGTATGAACTTCTGAGTATTATAAACCTAATGTTTTCAGCATCATTTTTACCAGTGCAATTTTTGTTGTTATCATTGCATGTCTTTACCAGAGTTCATATTGCAACTTTGTTATCATTGCTTTTCTCTGGCACTCCTTATTACTGGTTCCCATATTGTATTTATTTCTATGCTTGGTCGGCTCAGGAGATTTTTGTGGCCTAGCATATGTGCTGATTCCTTAAGTTTACGAATTTTCCAATGGTGTTCCCTATCTATGATTTCAACATGATCCCACAGGAGGCGGTGATCTCCCTTCTCTCTCCATACGTGGTCAGCCACGCCTGATTTTTCTGCTTCCCCTCTCGTTACAGCTTTCTGGTGTTCTTGAAGCCTTACCTTGAGGGGGCGGCCTGTTTCTCCTTTATATTCCTTTCCGCAGCTGCACGGGATAGCGTACACACAGTCTTTAGTCATGTTCCTCTCTGTGGGGGCTCTCACTTGTGAGAGATACCTGCGAAGTGTTGTCACGCTTTTGAAGGTTGTCCTGATGTTATATGGACCGCAGATCCTTTGTATTTTCTCTGTTAACCCCTTCACATAAGGCCAACAGACTGTTTTCTGAGTGTTGTTGTCCTCCTCCTCCTCCTCCTCTTGTACCCGCCTATCCCAGTTTTTGGGGGCTGCTGCGATGTACCCAGGGTAGTTGTTACGTTGTTTTTTTTTCTCTACAGAGTTCTAAAAATGTTTCAAAAAAGGAAGCTAAAAGCTTCGAATTTAATTTTGTAATTAAATTAAAGACATTAGTTCTATTTAATCCTCAAGTGAATTTTGGATTAACATATAGGGTTTTAAATGCTCGGCAAAAATCATAATTTACAGGATACAGAGAAACCCATTCATCCAGACAAGGAGTGGTTGCGTGTTCATTTTATTGACTTTTGTTGTATTATATATATATATATATATATATATATTCACTATTCCACCAATAGTGGATAGCGTCTAAGATTAAGAAATCGGAAAGCTGAGTTCGAATTCCAGTCGAATCCATTACATTCACTTACATGCTTATACCCTTGGGAAAAAGTATTAATCCTCTTCTTTTCCCGCCAGCTCTGGGTTAATAGCAGGCAAGACTTCTATAGCCTTGCATGACAACTGTTCTATGAGAAGGACAACTCTGAATTCAAACGTGCAGAGGTCTCTGCATTCAGCCCTTCAAAAAGTGTGGTTGGTTCTGCACAAAGCCTTCACCGCTATAATCAAATCATATGTGCTGGTGTCTACTTTGTCAGGTTTCTAGGAACTGAGATACTTGACCATCATATGTCGAATACGTCGGAGAGGCCACCAAATATGTATATATATATATATATATATATATATATATATATATATATATATATATTGCTAAAGTTCTCACTATCAGAGCATATGTAAATATAAAAGTATACATTGGAGTCAACAACCAGACGTGATAGCCTGTTTCATGCTAAATGCAATCGTCACACCATGTGCGTTACGTTTTTTCTCTACTGTTTATGTATACAGGTAAGTGATGCATTGTGGGCAACCTAATAGTCGTCTAAAATTTTTGATCTGTTATTGGTACCGTTTTCTCCTTCAGAACTACATTTCCGGAGAGTTGCACGTACTAAAGCGCCTATGTTAAATTTGGACTAGTAATTAGAGTTAATGTAACGTATCTAAGTTTTGTTGGATTCCAGCAGTGCCAATAACCGGAAGTATGCTGTGGCCGAAACAACTAATTGTCGGGTCAGATGCCCGTATACTTCACTTTTCAAGTGTCAATACACATACTGTAATCAGATTCAAATTAATATCAATAATATAAAATGATCACAAAATATAAAATCCAAGATGCGCTCAATGTAAAGGGAATGATGTTATATGAACTTAAGACGTAGGAAGTGCATTTTATGAGCTTATGGAGGAGAGATAACGGTTGAGACTTGAAGATGTTATGATTGTAGCGATCGGGAGAAAATCTTGTTCGCACTTTATTCCATAAAACAGTTCTTACGACGAAGCGGCATTAGTGAACTTTCTTTTTACTATTGTAATTACGTAAGGAACGAAGCTGATTCGTCCATATTTACGTGGCATGACGGACCCTAAGTACGGAGGTCAGAACTAGTGGGTTTAAGGGATATAGCTCGTAAGAAAAATATTTCATCACTGGGAAGACGGTGTGGGCGATTTGAAGTCTATCAAGCAAGGCAAGCTAGAATTGCGCAGCTACGGAACAGATATAACAACAGTACTCCATTTTTGGTTTGGCCGCTTGTAAATATACAGCAAAGGCACAAGGAACCGTCTATTTTGTATAGCGATTGAACTTATATACGAGTTTCATATATATTATCCATCATGAAATAGACCCTATATAGGACATAACTATATAATTGTGACACTATATATATATATATATATATATATATATATATATATATATATATATATATATATATATATACGTTTTTTTTATGGTACAAGCAAAATAAGCAAAATTTATATGGCCTTTTAAAGCCTAAAAACAATTGGTTTCGTCCCAGCCTTGTGGGATATAATAAATAAGCGTGAAATTTAATTAATATTAACGATAAATAATGGAGAGAGAAATATGAATTTAAAGAAAGGAAGAGCCCAATAACTTTCCGACACAGTGAGCATTCCCTTCTGTTTACAGAGGGAAGGCCAACGGGATCTGATATACAAGGACTCTAGAAACTTGTGGTGATATGAGAAGTGGGAGGTAGATAAAATCGAAAAACGGTCTGTACTAAAATCAAAAAAACAAAATTCCTGCTATTTATTAGGTTGGTGCAAAAATAATGTCGTTTTTGACGTTCAACTTAACGTCAAAAACGGCATTATTTTTGCACTAACATAATATTACATGCTCTAAAATAGTAGAACCAGAAGTATTGGTTAGTTGGCCTTTCCTGGCATCCGGATTCAAAATTCTGGGTTGGGGTAAGTGTTGTTTTATTCTTAGATCAAAACGTTGGGATATATATATATATATATATATATATATATATATATATATATATATATATATATATATATATATATAATTATTTATTTAAAAATATGATTCCAAATCGCTACATAAGAGGTCTCATGTTTCAAAGCAAGAGCCGAAAACTTCAATATAATCCTTTAAATTAAATTGAGTTGAAAGTAAAATGGGCTCCGTTCCATCTTCAAGAAATAGTTCCTTCCTATTTTCTATATATTTTCACACACACACACATATATATATATATATATATATATATATATATATATATATGGTACCACAGGTATATAGTTGCATAATAGAAGACTGGGGTCCATAGGTATATATGCAGACAGTAATGTGAAGTTATGTCATTGCTGGGCGGAGTGCGTCCTAGACTGAGGAGTGAGTCACAGGAAGGAATCAACGGATCAAGATCAGCTTTCAAGTTAAAGAAATCAGTTGTGCTCACGTTTACGCATCTGAGGGAACCGGATTAGATATTGTCAGAAATCGTTTTCCGTTACTCATCTGAATTTGGTAAATCACACAGATAAATCGATATAATGTTTTATGGCTTTCAGCTTATCAAAAATGTTAAAGCAAATTTTGAGAGGCTTCCTTAAACTAAATGAAAATGATATATTTTTTAAATATAATTTAATAAGGAATGGCTTATATCATAGACGTCAGAAAGCAAATCAATTAAAACGATATAGAAAGCATTTTTCTGTCGAGGTTCAAACGAAAGCCGAATAAATACAAAAATAAATAGCAAATATATGTGACGAATTTGTTCCACTACAGTTTCTGTAAATATTCCTGATATTGCTGTTGTTTTTAAAGTGTGTTTTTTTTTTGTGCATTTCATATCGTAAATTTGATTTTAGTTAAACTGCTCTTTACCTTAATCTCGTTGATAAAAATCCAAAGAATCGACAAAATCGGTTCTGATCTGGTGACTAGGCTTCAGTCACTTTCCCACCGACGTAAAGTTTTCATGGTAGTTTTCCGGATGAGCACTTTATTGTGAATTGTACACTTAGGGACTTGTTAGAACTTTCATCGAGACAATATGGTATTATGGTGAATGTTGTAAGAAAGGTATGTAAGAATCCGCAGTTGTAGTGTAATCAATAATGTTTATTTTGGGTAATTTTTTCTGGCTAGCTAAGTTTAACGTTAAGAGAGAAGAAGACCGTTCTTTTCCTCCTTCACTATTCTGTCCTTGTGCCACATTTCTGAGCATAACAAAATAAATATCGCTCTTCGCTTTTTTAATTTAAGCTCAATACTAGACTATCAAGATCTCATCAATTTACATTTCAGCTGGCTAGATGTAACCGTAAATTCTATGATAACTGTTTCTTTTCTCACACTTCTTGATTGTGGAATTCCCTTCCGGTGCTATGCTTTCCAGTCAACTTTAATCTGTAAAAATTTAAATGCAATGTCAATCGCTGTATATTGTCCTCCTGATTACTCTTTTCTCTTTCTGCACATCATTATTAAGATTTCTGTTCCTTATTCTTCCACACACCACTACCCCTTGGCTTTACTTCCCTGCATAGGGTGATTCCGATTTTTTAAAAAAAAAAACCGTATTAGCATCCCAATATGATACTCTTAACGATTTGCGGCTGTTTTCTCAAAAATACATTGTTAATAACTAACTTCATCTTCCTTTATTGTGTTTGTTTTTGGTCTATGCTGGTTTTCTTTCATTGGAGACATTAATTATATAGTGTTGTATATATTGTTTTACAGTCAGAAAGCTATTAGATTCATAGACTGATGGGGAATTAGATAGAGATCGGGAAACATTGGTTAGATAACTAAGTCTTTTCCACACCTGTTTGCCCAGCGGAGGTGAAATTAACGTCAATAATAACACACAGAATACAAAATGAAAGCGACGCCGTTTGAAATATATCTCATAAAAATGACACATAAAACACCTCATTTTAGCCTGTTTAATTTAGAAACTCCGATTAAGAAAACCGTTTCTTTGGCTTGTCTTCCAAATGCAGCAATAATTGAAAATGAGTTAAGATTGCATTTGTAAGTCAAGTGTGCTCGAGCGAATGTAGTATTAACGTTAGAAAGTTAACTTTTGACTTAATTCGTGCAGATTAAGACTAACAAAATTAATGTCAAGATTGGCAATGGAGCACGTGCTGCAAGACAGTTTTTTTTTTTTTTTTTACCTGCCATTATCTTCCTTTGTAATTTTCTTCCTTTTATATGCAGTGTCTGCAGATCTTATTTTTCTTCCTTGTCTTAATATTCAAATCGTTCTCTCTTTTTCTTGCATTCATACTACAAAACCTTATTTACTAACATTCTAACATGAGTGACTATTTTTGTTTAAATTTAATATAAAAGATATTCTGCATCTGTCTATATTTCTGAGATGAGGTATTATGTACACTATTTACATTGCTCGGACTATCATCCTCTTCTTTGTTGCCATATTTTTCACAACGTTTGTAATGAATACAATATGGAAACCAGTAATAAAAAATACCAGAGAAAAGCAATAATAACAACGAAAATTTCAATATGAGCTCTGGTAAAAACATATATTGGTAACAGCAAAAATTGCAATATAAGAACTGGTAAAAATGGTCGCTGAAGACATTAGTTTTATAATACCCAGAAATTCATACACAGATGTCCTCAAGGATACATAGCACAGTGGATAAAGTCATTAGTTAGATCCAGTAACAGGACCGAAACGAGTATGAGTTCAGTACTCGGTTAAGGCGGTGGATAAATTGGTCAGGGGAATTAACAGGCGATAATTGATAACTGACATCCATTAGACATGGCAGGTGGAACTAGAAAAGTTTACCCCAGTGAGCGAAATAAAGGGTTCAGTTCGACGTTCCATCCTGAGCGTACAACGGCCGAAACAAGAAGGCCGGAGCTTACAACGATAAATATGGCAAAAAAAATTATATTCCGAGCAATGTAAAAAGATCTTCTGCTAGGTCTGCTTAAACAAGGCACGGAATGCACGAACGAATACTTCTCCGACCATGAACCAAAATATGTGGAGGGGGATGAACTGCACTCAGTTATGCCACTGTTAATGATGATGTTGATGAAGGTGTATTTATGAAGAGAGTTTGCACAAAACAAAACATTGTCCTAGAAATTAAGACCGAGAAATATAAACTCAGAAGGAAAACCTCGTAAAATGCAATATATTTTAAGATGTGTATATCTGTAGTTATTTACCAGTTAATTCTAGTTCGGAGAGGGATATAGGCAGTAGACTATTCTAGTTAGGAGAGGGATATAGGCAGTAGACTATTCTAGTTAGGAGAGGGATATAGGCAGTAGACTATTCTAGTTAGGCGAGGGATATAGGCAGTAGACTATTCTAGTTAGGCGAGGGATATAGGCAGTAGACTATTCTAGTTAGGAGAGGGATATAGGCAGTAGACTATGCTAACTCTGTCGTATATTCCTTCTTGGTCCATTCAGCTGTATTCTTTCACGATGTGGGCGATCCCAACTTCCTCTCTTTTATGGCTGTAAGAGAATTTGGTCTTTCTGAGGCCTTTCCAAGACTTTGTTCTATGAGCTATTTACATAATCTCATTTTTGGATCAATCCAACAATGCATTTATTCACTGGGACACACCTTGGGAATAAAAACGTAAGTTGATGATTGTCTTGGCCTAAAGAGTTGTGAGTGCAATCCCAGGCCTCGGCGGAGAGAAAAAAAAACTAAGATACTTATCAAGGCGAATTAACTAAAACAGAGACATGGTTCCTGAAATCATAGCAGTCTACTGGACAAAATAAAATGTTCGGTGCGAAATTCCAACAAATATCACATGAAGAAGTTTGAAGCATACAACGGCCGAAACGTCGTGAATGTGTCAGTAAGGATGAGGATAACACTTTGAACAGGGTAAATAGTGTAAATTATATAGTTTCATATTTAGTAAAAGCCAATCAAATCCATACAAAATAGGATAAGAAAAAAAAAATATATATATATATAAAAGTCCGGGCTAACTTTAAAATCAGCATCTCAAAGTCCTACCAGTTTAACTTGGTTTGAACTTCGACCTATATTTTCTGTTACTTAAACGCAATTAGCTCGTTCATATGATAAATATTTCACCTTTTGCTATTAATTTTTAAAATGCATGCCCAAATCTTACACGAAATAGTGACCCATTATCATCATGATCCTTCGATCTCCCTATGGTTAGTCGGAACTCCATTGACAATCCTTTTCCACACCGTTAGATCCTGCACTGCAGTCGCCAGATCCCCCATGACCAAGCTTAATTCCCGAGCTATAGTGTCTGGGAAAATCAGTTTTCGTAATTAGACACTTCCAATGGCCGACAAACTATAATTTTTTTTGATTGAACTTAAGAGAGATCGGTCTCAGTTCTCCGTTAATTGTGTTAAGCGTTGCATCGGATATACAACTGATGTTACGAATTTTTCTAAGCAGATTTGTCTATATTCCATCCAGCCGTATTTAAAGACAAGAAAATAATGTCCAATTTCTGATCCATATAGTAGGACTGGTTCAATCAACGTTCGGAAGCTTTGGACTGTTAAAGAGGATGGGAGGGGCCCATATCCAGGAGACAGCATCGTTAAGCTCCTTTTATATTGTGACTTAATGAGTAAATTTAAACTTAAAGCAAACAATATTAGCTTTTTATACATGAATTTGTTCATTTTATGGTCCGGTTCCTTGTACCACGGTGATAGTCCAAGGTAGAACCAATAACGAAGAACTAAAACACAGATATGCCCTTTGAACATTTAAACGGGTTCAGGGTCGGTTTACCTCCCCGAAAGAGACTCCACCCTTCGACGTAGCCTCGAACGGGTTCCTCCCCGCCTGAATGCAGAGAGTTCAACCGACCAGCCGATCAGCCTGTCGCCCGACTTCGGACTGAACTCTCTGCTTCCTCTTGAGGCGCAGTATTTATTACGTATGGCATAGTCCATTATGTTGTTAACAGATCAGACATATATTTTTATAAATTTCTGATTATTTCATTTAAGATCAATAGTTTATTCCTGTGCTGTACTTTTGAAGCAAAAGAACGCCACCAAGTAATACAGTTTTGGTATCATTTGCGTTTTTTTTAATATAAAGACAGTTAATTGGCATTATCTACTCCTATTTATACCTTGATAAGGGAAAAGAAGAATCATGCCTGTCGCAAAGGCATTGATGTGAATTGAACATTGTCGAATCTATTGTCCATGCTGCTGAAACTAAAAAGGAAATCTCAACGAGGGTGCATCATTGGCGTAGTACGTTACAAATTTGAATTATCAATTCCTCGCTTATTTTTATAGGTTTTGATCGTTGCAAAATTTGAAAAATGTCCCGCCAACAAGTCACAGATGATGACATTGCTCGGATGCTGGATGAATGGGATATAAGGGATCCATATTTCTTGAGAGAATTTGATGAAGAATTTATTCAACAAAGAGATGCGTCTGAATCAAACGAAAATCTTGATGTGAATTATTAAAAAAGTGTTATTGCCAGCGAATGTTCTGATAGTATTTTCGAAGGGGATGAATACATTGCAAAATCAGGAAGGAAATGGTCTAGTTCGGTGTCCCCGGTAACTCGCCTTCTCCAATTGTCAGAGGATCTCCCGGATCAACGCCCACAACTCATGCCGCAACCACAATGTCTGAAGTTTTCAAAATGTTTTTTGAGGACCATATTGTAGATACTATATGTACATTCAGCAATGCGGAAGCGTCGCGTGCTGTTCAAGATTTCAATGTAAATGCCCGTCCCACGAACAGAATGAGAATTTGAATAGATGTAGGTCCTGCCGAGATAAGAGCTATTTTTGGTGTCCTGCCAAAAAGAAAGGAATTCTGAAATCTGAACAACGTAAGAGAACATTCGCCGTGCAGTTTTTACTGCTGCCATGGCACAGAACACATTTGTGCACGTCCTGCAGTTCATCAGCTTTGACGATAAACCAACACGTGATCAACGAGGGGCAAACGATAAACTTGCCGCTATGCGTGATGTTTGGAATTGCTTTGTAAACAATTGCAAGCAGCTTTTCAAACCATTTGAAGACATTACAACAGAAATTACAACTAGTTGAATTTCGTGTCAGATGTTTAATGTGCTCGTTCATGAAATCAAAACCAGAAAATTATGGGATCAAGTCCTGTGCTGCTGAAGATCTGAAGTCGTTATATTTGTACAATTTGCAAGTCTACATTGGAAAGCCTCCAGGAAATGCACCAGAGAAAATCTTGTGATACTGCGTAGTTTGTGACTTGATGGAAACACTGCCTAGATTTGGTAGAGGTATGACAAAGAATTTTTTTTTTTTTTACGTACCAATTGCAGAATTTTGTCACAGAAGAAAGTTATCATTACAGGAACATGGAGAGCCAAAAAAATGATATTCCTACAAGGATGGAAACTACAAAAGGTAAAGATCTTCTGACATCGATATTCATCTTCTCAGACGGGGTAGCGATGGTTAGCTACGTTCCAAAGAAAAACAAATCAGTTCGTTTAATTTCCACTCATTTTCCAATAAAAGTAGGAAGAAGCCCAACGTGATACTTGAATACAACCAAACCAAAGAAAGGGTGAACAATGAAGACAAATTGGAACAAATGAAATATTCTTGTGTCAAACGTACCTCAAGATGCCCACATGCTACATAATGGAGCACTAAATACTTTCATAATTTGGATATCGAAAAACAAAATCTGGGACCGTTGCCAGAAAATCACATATGTCGATCCTATTCGAATTCACAAAGCTTAACATTATGTGCAGGTGAAACAATTCAAATGGTCTCCATCGTCCAGCTGTCAGACCAATTAAAGCTGTGGAAGTATGTGTTGCGTGTCATACTGTCGCACAAAGCACACCATCAGCATCCGAGCAGCAGCAGAACAGTAGCAGAGCCGCAAGAGGGAAGATGCCCGTATTATCCTAGAAACAACAACCAAAATTCAACACAATCTGCTATGAATGCAAACATTTTGTCTGTGAGATACATATGAAGACCAACACAACTGTGGTATGTGCTAAGGGACGTAGTGATAGCAAAAAATGAATCTGTACCATTTATTTAGTGAAATTATATAGCTGTTTTTATACCGTACTCAGTCGGAATCTAAAAATGTAAACACTTTTATGAATAAGAGTATAGATTATATTTTCTTTACTATTCCTACTGTTGAGATAAATAAACAAAATATGCTGAAATATAGTTTCAAAAACCCAGATGGCCGATTTTGAATAATCAATCACTGATTAATAAATTAAAACCAGTGAGAAAACACTGACTTCCTAGGCTTGCTATATTATGGGTTCAGGACATGGAATGTCAGCACACTATATCAATGTAGCCAGTTATAGAAGATAAAGTAGAAAATTAATAACTTATTTTACGCACATGTGAAACTAGGCGAGCGAAAAGTTGGAATTTCGTCGGAGACAATCACAGAGTCATATATGCAGATGGAGACAACAATGAAAGAGGAATATGACTTACATAACAGTAAATGAAGCAATGTGTTCTGGGATACTATCTCTATCGATAAAAGGCAGGATGTGTGTGTGTGTGTGTGTGTGTGCAACGAATGCACGCCCGCAACTTTCGACAGATTTGCACCAAAATTTACAGGCACCGACTTTGCATTTCCCAACACTCCCATCGATAGTGGAAATAATCGATTTTTTTCAAACTTCTACGACAGTTTTCATGTAGTTTGCGGCCATTTTGTACTGGCCAGAGTGAGAGCCTATAGCTGGCTGCCACGAATAGGCAGGAAGATTCTATTGGCCAGGCACTTTACTCCAATTGGTTCATTCGCTTGCTTAAACTCAACGTTAATTCTGATTCCACAGAACTGGGTTGGGTGTGAAAAAATATTTGTTGTTAACATTCTTTTTTTATTCGTTCTTTCCAGTGACAAGTCCTTTTTAAAAGCTGATCGTTTTGTGTTCATTTTGTTTAGTTCTTTTTTCGTAACAGATTTAATGTTTAGTATAGAGCTTAGAAAAATTTCGCAGTGTGAGATAGGCAAGAAGTAAGGCATGTAGCAACATCAGCAAGGCAAAGAGCACCCCTTTAAAGGCAAGGAAGGGTAAAAATATTTTAAGTCAAATGATAGCGATTGCTGTATGAGTCGTACGATTTTTGAATCAAGCACGGGCAACGCCGGACCATGCTCCTAGTTAACTATGTGACAGAATTATTGTAGTTCTACTTAAAGGAAGACTTTCAACAAAGCACTCGTTTATATACTATTCATATGCGGACTTTCCAAGTTCTCCACAGAGAATTGTTCCACAGGGAAATGGCCAAGTGTAGTTAAATGTATTTGGTGACACATTAACTGTGAGTTCAATCTCTGGGTTGGGCAGTGTGTTCTTCGACTCAGTGAAAAAGAGCGCGTTGTAATAAGCAGTACTAAAAATAACAAGACGTTTTTCTTCCAAGACATGGGCAGTAGAAAGAAAACGGTCTGCTCAAAATTTAAATTCCTTGTACGTTACACAGTTCGACATACACTGGATGACGCCCGGTGGGCACATCGGCCGAAACTTTGTAATGGGAACAATAAAGATGAGGGCAACCGCCCACATAAATTTTTTTTATATGCACCGACAACGCAAATTAAGGAAACGTTTTATTAAAATGTTTTATTGTACGCTAGACAACGTCACGTTTCAATGGAAATCACAAGAATGTTCAATCGTTATGACAGACCTGAATACCAAAGAAGGAAATGGGAAAGACAGTGAAACAGTTGGCAAATTCTGGATAGGAATTCGTAATGGACACAGAGAAAAATAGGTCCAATGGTGCACAACTGACAATCGTGTAATAACCAATACCTGGTTTGATCCTGTGGGTGTTTTTATTTTTTACGTTTTGATGATAGAATCTTATGTAAGTCTAATTATATATATATATATATATATATATATATATATATATATATATGTGTGTGTGTGTGTGTGTGTGTGTGTGTGTGTGTTGTGTGTGTGTGTGTGTGTGTGTGAAAATATATACAAAATAGGAAAGAACTCGTTAGTTAAATAATCCAAAAGTTCTTTAGTATTTTTGTTTTATTTTTTAAAAACACTACTCGATACAAAAGTAGAGCCTAAATTTCGCTTGAAGATGAAACAGAGCTTGATACTTTAATTCAATTTAATTCTAATAATTATATTGAAGTTTTCAGTTCTTGTTTTTGAAACATGAGAACTCTTATGTAGCGAAGGAATCGTATTTTTTAAAAATAATTACTATATATATATATATATATATATATATATTATCTTAAGCTGATACAGGACACATGCAAAAAACAAGAAAAATTATTTATTATATTTACAGTAGGCTCATTAAAAATTCTCGCTTGGTATGTTAAGAGTTAAAACTACGACACTCGAAAAATGTGTTTTTGAATAATTGTGTTTCTCGAGGAAGTTGCAACGGTACATAACTGAACTGTTTTTTGCATAGAAAATTAACAAATCAATGGTTATGGCGGCTCGGAACACTGGTTTCGGTAGGAAGATTACCTGATATGATATACTTTTATTTTTGAGGCCTTTTTCGTGATTTACAGCACAAAACTGGAAACACTTGAAGATTTCACGTATTTTATTGGAGAAAGCGCGAGATCTATAATTCTTAAAATGTGTTTAAAACACTATCTTTCATGAAAAAAACAGTAGATTTTCTTTCTATTCGTTTGGCTTTTATTCTGTTTTGTGATACAAAAATCTTAGTAACTTTCTATCAATCCTGGAGAGGTTTGGGCTCCGTCAGTTTACCCTGTTCAATACACACTACTACTGCTGCCACAGCTGCACTACATATGGTGCCCCTACGAGTCTAATGGGTTACGGGACTAGTAATCAAGTTCGTAACCACCATGTAATTCTTATATTTTTAAATTTTAATAATTAACAGTTAACGAAAATGTGTCAAAATACATAAAGAAAGGCAATCTTGCTTTTCGGAGATATTGTATAAGCCTACTCGTCGCCGAAGAATGATTATTTAAGGCGCCATGCCACAAAAATACATCTTGTTTATAGCCATTTAAAAATCCCCAATGCGAAGGCCTCAGGATTTCCATATTCACAACGACTACTGAAAAGGAAAAACCAGTTGACATATTTTCCTCAGTTAACGTGGGAAAAAAATGGTATTCGCCTTGAAGGATCCAACGGCCAGAGGCGACCTCCCCATATAAATCCCTTAAAAACATTCGCGCGGGAAATAATACAATAAAATTCAATCGAAAATTTACAATGGTATTGTTTTGTTCCTTTGAATGGAATCATAAAAATAAAAATGTTCGTGAGGTTTTGTCATTCACATATAAAGTCAAACATTGCGTCGTCGCATCGTACCTTGTTAAAAACAGATAAATATAGCAAATTAAACGAAATATACCTTAAAGAAAAAGATTACATACATTTTCAAACGAAGAATTATTTTCTTAACTGGATGTAATGAATTAACAATTTTGCGATACTATTTGTTGTTACCGCGGTAAAATAAAACCTAAGAAAGATTTCTCATCAATAGAAAATGTTATGTGCTGAAAATCATTGAAAAGAGAAGGGTTAATACCAAAACCTATGAGAAGAACTGAGGATTTAATTCACACATAAAAGATTTGAATTGTATGTGGAGCAGTTTGAACAATGGATAAAGTGACCCAGATTTAGGAAACAATGTTGATCAACACGCATCTGCAAATGCAAGCTGTGAAGCGAAAATTTCATTTTTCGTAAACAACGAATTTGGAGTTGATTCCCCTGGCTGAAAGTTGAGTTGAAATACCAGAAGGGGGGGATAAGCCACCCACACTCACTGAGATTTAGTGAGAGAGTGGATGAAGGGGGTTCCTTAGAATTATCGAATTCTCTTACTTCGCCAGTTTGGGCAAAAGCCCATGAATACGAATGCGCGAAGCGAATTCGGCAGATGAGTCACAGAAGAGAGAAGAGATGCAGAAGAGACCGACAGACTAGTCACAGAAGAGAGGAGAGAGGCCCACGTGATTATCTGCCAACGAAAGCCTCCGACTTCAGCCTTGTACCAGAATTTAGCTAAGAAGCAAAATCAACTTTGCCAAGTCAACAACGATGGTATCACTTCCGATTTAGACGCAGGTCGGGCTGACAATTATTGCATGTGAACTCTGATATATCCAATTATTGTACTAAAGACTTATATAAACAGTATTTAGGTTTTGTTCAATTTATTCGAGTTTTATTTTTTTTCCAGTATGTCTTCGCCCTTCTTGTTCGCGCCCAACAGGAATATATGTGCGATGATTCCGTCTTAGCCTCCTTATGATCAAACTTATGATTACAACGTGGGATAGGATCTTCATCGACCAGCCGTAGTGTTGGAAGTCTTGGACGACCGGGGTGGTGGTGGTGGGGGATTGCAGCACGATTACAATTTTACAGAAATATTTATTAATATGTCATTTGTCGTTGTTGGAATTCGTTGCAGAATATTGGGGTGCTCATCGACATTTCATTTGTTGGAAATGTGACCTATCTTGGTTCTGAAGTGACACTTGCAGCCAGCGCATGGTAGGGTAAAAGCTTTCAGGGAATGGAGAGTTCTTGCTTTTCTTTGGGCTCTCTTCGTCTCTTCTATTTGTCTTCCAGTGCTGTTTTTTTTGTACATTGCTCTTCTCCAATTAGGTCTTTCTGCAGCATGACCGGAACGATCATGTCCCCGGCAAGGTGTTTTTCAGCCGATCCTTGAATCGATGACGTGGTGCTAAACGTGGTCTCTTGCAAGATGTGAGCTGTGAGAAGAAAATATGTTTGGTTATGCCAATGTCTGGCATTCAGGCAAGGTGTCCGGCTCATGATAGTCCGCAGCGAATCGTGATTGTTTCTAGGCTCCCCATCTTTACCCGGAGAAGAACGTCGTTGATATTAGTATCTCATAATCAGTTAATTTATGATTTCCTTTTTAACCGTGTTGAACCAAAAAAAATTAATAAAAAAATAACACGTCATTCGTTGATGTCGTAAATCGAACTTTTTGGGAATTTATTTTTTACGAGTTAAAACTCTAGCCGTAAATAACATAGCCAAATATGTTTTACAATATATATATATATATATATATATATATATATATATATATATATATATATATATAGCCGCTTCTTGTAGGAATAACAACTTTTACAGAGAACACGGAATATTTTAAATAGTGTTGGAAGCAGCTTTTAAAATGTTTTTGTTCACTTTCTTTATTCGTAGCGAGTTAAAAGTAATACGATCGTTGTACGTTCGTTTTTTTTTCATCTATTTCTTTTGTCTTTAGCTGAAAGCGAGGCTGTTACGAAAACACGATATCTCCTTACTTCCTGCATTTTCCCGCCTTAAATAGGTGCCTTACAATGGGCTAGCGAATGATTTTATGGCTGTAATCTTTCATTATATTATTTATATTCGAACTAATGTCATTATATTTATTGTTATTATCACAACCAGTTATTCATTGTTGCCTCCTGGTAACTTTTCGCTCTGCTGATCTTGTTAATTATCAATTCGAATTAAAATCTTTATTTAATCTTCAGTATTGCTCGGCCTGTTTCCACTGGTTAAACGTCTCTGCTAAGCATCCTGAGTAAGACGATAAACTACATCCGTGTTCTGGTAAGACGATAAACTACATCTGCATCCTGGGTAAGACGATAAACTGCATCTGCATCCTGGGTAAGACGATAAACTACATCTGCATCCTGGGTAAGACGATAAACTACATCCGACGGGCTTTGATCAGGAGGTTTTGTGGGGCTTGGAACCACCTGTTAATTGCAGGTGTTTTCAGATCCACCTTGACCCGGTGTGGTAGCAACTGTCAGGGTCTCAGCTATGGGCAAGTAGTTAACCCCCAAAAATGGTCAAAACTCTATCAAAATATAAAAATAGTTTTTTATACCAGCAATACTATTTTTGGTAAAATTATTACCAGCAGTACGTTTTTGAAAAAAAAGTATTACTAGCAATATATTTTTGGAAAAAATATTACCAGCAATACATTTTAGATGAATATTACCAACAATACATTTTTAGAAAATATATTACCGAAAATAAAAATCTTGTAAGTATATCAACATCAATGGGTTATTTAAACCCATTGATGTTGATATGCGGTAAAACAAAACAAACTGAACCAAATCTATACTAAATGGTCCTTAAATTGAATTCAAGGTCATTAAACCATAAAATTCACAAACCAACATTTAAGCTATTGGTCACTTGCCCTGAACCTGCAATCAAAATCTATCGTTTGTATTGCCTACCTGTACTTGCCACCGCTGCTATCACTGTAGTTGCCGCTGTTAACTATCTTCTTATTTCCTTCTCGTTGTTGCCAAAGTTGTTATTACTACTCCTGCTATTATTGCCTGCCTGCTGTTGCCACTGCTGATGCATTAGACAGATGGAGTTCAATTTTCACTGACTGTCTATAGCTAACTGGCAAAATGCTAGAACACAGGAAGGCTTACCGCCATATCACGTTTCAATAATGGTCATTTGATCACGGAAGTTAGAAAACCCCAAGTCTTGTCAGATTAGTGATCGCATGGGAATGTGTTGTAGAATAGTTTTCATGGTGGAGGCTTGTATTTCACTAGGTCGGTCCTAAATTAGGTTCGACGTACAAAACGTTAGGAACTTGAAAATAATAGTTAATGACGCAGCAATCTAGTTGTGGTGTTTGATACTTCAATGTCCGACATCAACTGACTCACTCAACTCACTGAGCCCCCCTGGCAACTGCTACTACTACTACTTATATCTTGGAGAGTCTATTAACAATAGAATATGTATGTTCCGGTATAACAGAATGCCAGGTGCTGTAAGTATGGTTGTGACAGTGAGTCAGTCATTCAATTTTGAACCGACTGCTCGGTTGAACTCTCTTCCTACGGACGGGAGGAACCCGAAGAAGGCTACGCCGAAGGGCGGAGTCTCCTTCGGGGAGGTAAACCGGCCCTGCCTGAACCCGTTCATACGGATTCAATGGGCATATTTTTGGTCGAGCCCACGGGCTCAGAATGCCCACGTTAAAAAAGGCCTTGTGCAATATGACACCCTCGTGGGGGGGGGTGACTCAATATCGTATGTATGGTTGTGACGGTGGTATAATCAAGACGATCTCGGATTTGAAAAACAGGCATTCGAATTCCAGCCTGGTTTGTTATATTCACTTACGAGTAAAAACTCTTGGGAAATATACGAGTCCACCTATTCTGGCTCTAGCTATGGGTTAATTAGAAACACTTATATCAGTAAATCATTAATATCTTCAAAGAATTTTTACAATCTAAAATATTTTATGTCTTTAAATCACCCGCAAAAGTCGCTGTACGCTGCGGCCTTCTTCCGGTGGTTAGAATGTCGAACTGAACCCTTTATTTCGTTTGCAGGGGTAGACAGTTCTAGTTCCATGTGCCATGTCTAATGGATTTCAGCTATCAGTTATCTCCTGTTAATTCACCTGTCCAAGTTCTCCACTACCTTAACCAGATATTGAACTCACACACTTTGGGTCCTGTCACTGGATCTAACCAAGACCTTTATCCACTGTGCCAACGTTGTGATAAATATGGTAACAACGATGAGAGCAATAGTCAGAATAATGTAAATAGTGTACATAATACATCATCTCATAAATATAGACAGAAACCCGAAAAAGGTTGATAAGACGTAAAAATTAATTAATCAGCGTCCAATCGACCGATTTGGAAATCATTCATTTAAGTCACCCCCGAATAATAATCACAAAAGTCGCTATCTTCTGGGGACACGACACTGCTGCTTATGTTATCTGAAACCAAGTGATGTTCAAGGATTTGTTATGACATGTCAAGTTAAATTGGACATTTACCTTTAGTTTCGGCTAAGCGTGATGTTCATAAATCGTTATTTTTTTCTAGTAACATCCACTTTGTGATGTTTGTCATAGGCTGAGACCTACACCTTTTATAAAATTTTTTAAAGCCTTTCACCCCAAGCAAGGCGGGAAGCCACGAGCACGCAAGTGTTTACAGAGAGTCGGAGCGAGAGCAAAGAGGAGTGATAGAGGAAAGGATGAAGAGAAGGTGAGGGGATAGATCAAGGCATCTGGAGACGTCGATGGACATTACATTTGAATAGTTGGAGATTATAGCTATCAGGGAAACAGGAAAAGGGAAGGGAGTTTTACAGACGAGAAGTGCGATACATGAAGCTATTAGATTAGAAGAAACGGCTACATTTAACAGTTTCGACCGTGAGAGGGTGAGAGCGAGATGCCAGCCTAGTTGAACACTTAAATTCATGAAGTCTGGGAACCCGCGAAAGCAGCTCATCGGAGCAGTTACCGTGAAAGTATTTGTAAAAAAGACAGAGGGAGGCAACGGCACGTGACTGCAGACGAGATGCGAGAACAGAGCCAATTACATGGCATATCTGTCTTTGGATTTTATCAAGGACCTTGAGACAAATAGAAGGGGCTCCAGACCATATATGGCAGCAATAATCCACGCAAGGGCGAATGGCTGATTTGTAGATTTTTGTCTAAATTTGAGAGTTGTCAGGAGGCAGTTTTACAGCAGCTGCTAGAACATCTATGAAACGCTGATGATAACACTCCATTTTAACTGCTCGAGGTTGTATTTCGAAATTCCACAGAAAGATTCGAGCTTTGCGGCGATAATAAGCACAATTTCATAAGTGTTTTAAGCTTTTATTCTATAAACTTTTTTTTTCTTTATAATTTCAATGTGTTACATTAAAACCGATAAGGAAGTTATGCAAATCCTGTATTATCAAATCCCGTAATTCGTGTATTGTTAATCTTCAATTAGCTTTATACGGAGCTTAGCAAATATTAATAAATATCTCTATACACACCATTTTTTTTATTTAGTGCCACGATCCTTCGACACATAAGCAATCAAGCTCCATGCAAATACCATTTTCTTTATCTGTGTGCTGCCATAAATTCCTGTGAAATATAGTGTAGCTGACACACGTTGTCTTCTCCCCAATCCACTTCCCCATTTTCTTTTTCTTATGTTGCTTTTTATCTGAGGTTAGGGAGCGCAGTCTACTTTGCTATGTCACGGATACTTTGGGGATGACTGATTAATGTAGTTCCCAAGAGAAATTGTGGAAAAGTGAATGCACAAGACTGACCGAGAATTCTACTGTGTGCGCCAATAGCTGTTCCGTTACTAACATCCATTTCACACATAGGTAATAAGAGCAAATATTTTATGATTTGGCGAAGTGTTTTAATTATTGCATATTTCCTAGAAAGCTTAAATGGTTTGGAATGTTCATTTTCAAAACAAGCCAAATGTGAGTGAACTATTGAAGCCCCACAATATTCTCTATTTCAGTTCTCATATTTGCTTGGTTTGGTTTATTTTGTTTTACGGCATATCAACCTCAATGGGTTATTTAATACCGACAACATTTTTAGGATAGATTCGTATGTATAGAATATGTATTCTTTGGTTTAGATTGGTTTGGTTTATTTTTCTTTACGGCATATCAACCTCAATGGGTTATTTAATGCCGACAACATTTTTAGGATAGATTCGTATGAATAGAATATGTATTCTTTGGTTTAGATTGGTTTGGTTTATTTTGTTTTAAGGCATATCAACCTCAATGGGTTATTAAATGCCGACATTTTTTTTATTTCTGGCAATAATTTTTTTTTTTTTTTGTCAACAATCTGTTTCTGGTAATAATATTCCTACAAAATTGTATTGCTGGTAAATATTTTTTTTTCAAAAAAGTATTACTGGCAATAGTTAACTATTTGCCCATAGCTGGAACCCTAACAGGTGCTACCACCCCAGGTCAGAATGTACCAGGGAACACCAGGGCTTAAGAGATGTTTGCATGCTCCTCGAAACCTCCTGATGAGAGACCTTGCTGCTGGATGTAATTTATCGTCTTACCCAGGACGCAGATGTAGTTTAACGTCTTACCCAGGACGACATGTCTGTTTGGATTGCGTTTAATAATTGACTATGATTTTTATAGGCAGTATTTCTTTTCATTTCTATTCTTTTATTTGTTTTAAAAGGAAAATTGTAATAAATCACATCTTGTTCTTTGTGACCCAACACTGAAAATTGAAATGATAACATACTGTCTTGTTCTTTCTGACCCATCATTGAAAAGTGAAATAATAAAATCCTATTTTGTCCTTTCTGGCTCACTATTGAAAATTCTTGCAACATCTGCGTTCTGACAATATTCTAAATATTGAATTGAGTAAATTTAAAGTAAGGCTAATTTTATGCTTTCGTTTCATTAAATTCCCAAGTAAAGATGCTTTGACGTACACCTGTGCACCAAATAAAACTGCCAGCACGATTAAACTGTTTCTTTTTATATCCCCTTCGGTATGGCATTTATTTGGCAAAACACGCTTATTATTTGCCTGCTTAACTAAGCGTAGTTTATATTTTACACAAAGTTACATATCATCATCGCCGATCGAACCCCGAAGTACTTATTGTTTTTTCTTACGCTAGTACAATACATTTTAATCCTATACTTTCAGCATAACTGGGTAGACATTAGTAATAAAAAAAAAAAAATAGATCAGCAAGGCAAGCAGTTTAACCATTGGGCCAGTTCCAAGTGTCCACACGTAATATTTTTCAGAAAGTTTTATCAAGTACGTTTATACTGTTCAAATTTATTAAATTCCCCACTTGACCCACAGATCATTTCTCTGCTTCTATGTTCAGTGTCTATTCAGGGCGTTGACGCTCGTGAATCTCCACAACTTCCTATCCAATATAACTCTTAGTAATATCTCTCTTTTTACTATTGCTCCAAATCCTTGTTCTGCCTGCAATTTCCATGAGCTCGTAAATTAGGTTACGTGATGTGTCATTTTCTCCTTCTGACCACACATAGAAGAGATGATGATATTTATGGGGAGAGGCCGCACAAGATTGAAACCTTGTTTAAGAAGTTCAAAATAATTAATTCTTCTAAAACATAAAAAAATCTAGCAAAATCCAAGGTATATGAAGCTATAGATATTTGTAGGTATTTACGAAGTTATGAAATAGCTATGGGCAATAGACTATGCTAGCTCTGTTGTTTGATCATTCTTGTTTTAGAAGCCCTAAACTTTCAGGGCGTAAGCGATCATGGATCTCCTTAACACCATGTAGGTTTGTCTTTTAGAAATCTCTCCTAATCCCTGTTCTTAAAAATTTTACGCAAGCCCGTTAACTTGATTATTCTTTGTTTTCCTCTCTCCCTCTTAAATTCCATAAGTTCTGTGACTGTTAAATTCTCGGATCCGTATTTCATCAATTTTTGTAGGAAATTTTAATTTTCTTTTATGTAAGCGTCTTTATATCAGTTCTTTCTGCATTCTGTTGAGGTTTCTTTCAGACTCAATGTATTACTTAAATATAATTCTCAAATCCTCCTAATAATTTCTATCTGTGTATCCCATGCTTGAACTGGCTTCTAATGCTCTAGAGTGAGTGGCTTGGTGAAAGTAGTCGTGACTCCAGGGGGCACAATCCTATGGTTACAGAGAACTCAGTATGAGATCCACCACGGAATATGTGAGCGAGCGGCGCTATATTGAGTCTGATTTGCAATCTCTTCGTCACGGTGGAACAGTTCGTATGATGTTCGCTTAACAACCTAACTGTCAGGTTTCAATTCTCTGTAGTGGTATGCGCACTGCTGATGAGTCCCAAATATAGGACGAAACGGCTGTCCAGTGCATTCTGTTGAGGTTTCTTTCAGACTCAATGAATTATATATATATATATATAGTTATCCACAGACACTGTTTCGCTGTATCACTGCTCATCAGTGTAGCTAGACATCCGGTTGCCTCTAGCTAGATTCGAAACCCGACTGAATTGGCATCAATTGGGATTCTATCACTAAGCTGTTGGCTCACGGCAGGGATGAAGGTGAATTCAAGCGTATTTATTTTTAAATAAACACACAGTGACTGATAGAACTCGATTTGATTTATCGAAGCGTCTTTCATTATTAGCCGTAATAGTCACTGTTTACAAACCCGCACCCCCCCCCAGAGAGTTCAACTGAAAAAACTTTTTCAGGGGCACATATATCAGAGACTGTTTTGTTGTATCACAGCTCATCTGTGTGTCTAGAAGTCCGGTTGCCTCTAGTTAGGATCGAATCCCGACTGAATTGGCGTCAGTCGAGGATTCTACCACTAAGCCGTTTATATATATATATATATATATATATATATATATATATATATATATATATATATATATATATATATATATATATATATTTCACCAAATCCTTTTAAACGAAGCCGGATCATCAGATGGCACTTACAAAAATGAAATGAAAATTGATACGTAGTGTAATTTTTGTAATTTAACAGAGAGTATAATATATATATATATATATATATATATATATATATATATATATATATATATATATATATATAAGCGTATGTTTTACTTTCTTTTTATTATCTTTAAACTTTCTGTTTTGTCCTAATTTTTTCCCTGGAATTCTCACCACACTTCTCTAGCAGTGAATCTGTGTTACCTCAAATAAGGAGATCGTCCAGCCTTCACTGCTATATAAGAAGGAATTATATTACATGCAGTTCAACACTATTGCTCTTACATACAGAATCTTTCAATATATTGGTCAATAAGATATTTTACTTTTTCTGATGAAATATACAAAGGATTACTATATATTTTTTTTTCTTTTCACATATTAAGTTTTAAAAGCTTGCACTCTGGATATTGTGATCCCAGACTCACTTCCGGTTATTCCCTTTTCGGTGTATCCTGACAAGAAACCTAAGGCGAGAAATCCAATAAAATCACAACTAAAGATTTTTACATCCTTCGCATTTGCAATACGTGACATTGTTGCCATTATAATATATTTCCGTCGGACTTACCTTTCTATTCATGCTGTATTTATCACAACGTTTCACCTCCCTCCTGTATCATCGGGCATAATTTAAGTGTTCATCGTTTACGGTAAGCTGAAGGGAATGTGTCTACACTCGTTTGCTTCCATAGAGAAAGGAAACAGTTTGATAACCGAACATGAGAAATGTTTAAGGGAAAGAAAAATATATCTGCTTGCTGATTCACGTGAAGCTCTTTTTTTTCGATTATGGCCTGCAAATCCAAGGATTCATTGAGTAAAATGAACTTTTAAAACAAGAGATATTTGAGTAAAATTTCAAACGACTGATTGATAGACATCTTTTCTTCTTTTTTATGAAAATACTATAATTCTTCATGACTTTGAAATACGATGGGAAAAACTAAAAATATTACATGTAAAAAACACGTTCTGAATAAATTTCAGTTTTAGCAAAAGTCGAAACTAGAGGAATTGTATGACGAATTCAGATAAAATTGATGAATGTTATTTGAATATATCATTTTAGACTGATCAAATTTCGGTTTGGGCGAAGCAGTGAGGTCATTTACCTGTAGCATGAAGTGCAGTAAAAGAGTCAAATAAAAGATACCTTCAGAAATGCTTGGTAGAAATTTTTGAATATATATATATATATATATATATATATATATATATATATTATATTCAAATATATATATATATATATATATATATATTAATCCATATTTCATTACATAATATAGACAAGTTGTGTCTATTTATTTTAAGCAAATTCTTTTCATATCGTCTGATAAGCTTAATAACATTATCATTGAAAGACGAAAGAAAATCACCATAATGATACAATTTTTTAAAACCTAACTAAGATTTCGGCTTACATAAGCCGTAATCAGAGATGACAAGTATATTACAATAAATTAAACAATTCATGGACACAGCAACAATGAAGTGTGTTTTATTTGCAGGAATATTTCCAAGCAACGTCAAACTCATGCATACATATATATATATATATATATATATGTGTGTGTGTGTGTGTTTGTGTGTGTGTGTGTGTTTGTATATATATATATATATATATATATATATATATATTATGAAATGATAAAATTAATTGATAATACACATGTATAATTCAAAACGGCATATAGATACTGAGAGCTCAATGTAAAAAAAAACAGAGCAAATGATAATGAAGAAAGCGGAGACTTCAGAAAACCATGGTAATATTTTATTTCGCGAAATCGAGATTTCGATTTCGCTTCAGCAGACCAAATGGATTCTATAATAAATGGATTTAAAATTTTCCAGGCTATTCTTCACAAGACAATTATCTGTAATATGAATTGATCCAAGCAATGTATATTAGAAAGAAAGATAAAATAAGAGGAAGTCCTCAACCCCAGCAGCAATAAAATCATGTCCAGCATCAATAGTCAAACATGACCACCAGCAGCAGCAGCAGGTGAAACCTAATCAACAGTCAGGTTAATTTTAACTCTCGAATTTACTAAAGTGGTTGGGTCGGACAGTATCTACATGCACTAAGTGGAAATGGGTGAGCAATAACCTAACCGTACTAAATAAAATAAGAATTAGACAATAGACCCAGTGAAACGGGAATAGTTTACTATCCGGCGATAAAATAAAGTGTTTAGTATAGGATAACCAAGAATAATTTTATATTTAAAACGTTCTAAATACATGAACAATTGCATTAAACCTGATGCAATGCCGTATTTATCATTTGCCAATTTATAAAGAAATAAAAATGCAAACAGCTTTGTATTCATAAATTTATAAACATTTACTAAATTACCAAAATATAAGGAAATCCCTATTATTTAGCATTTTATAAAGTTAGAATTCATTGCTAATTAATTTTACCAAAATGTCCAATAAACAATGTGATAATAGTGTAATAAAACAATCTAAAAATATATAATGTTTATTTTTTATTTGTAAATTCTCAAAGAAAAAAGAAAATGTATAAACAAACTGTCATATGTTTTGGTATTATTAAAATTAAAATCATCACTTCCTAAAGCAATAAACATTGGCGAGCAGTGAAGTTAGTTAACATAATAATAACGGTGTCAAGGAAAAAACTTTCTTTTCACGCAGCGTTATATCCCCTTTTGAATTATATATATATGTATTATCAATTAATTTTATCATTTCATAATATATATATATATATATATATATATATATATATATATATATATATTGTGTGTGTGTGTGTATATGTGGGTATATATATATATATATATATATATATATATATATATATATATATACGCAGCGTTTTTTGGGGTTTTTTGGGGTGGGGGTTGTCGGGCACGAAGGTTAAAGATTGTCCATATTCTTATATCGAAACCAAACTTGTCTGCAAAAACTGATTTTCTCTGAAAATAACGATGATGCCAATCTTTAATCGTGTAAACAATAAACATTTGTGAGCAGTGGAGGTAGTTAACATAATAATAACGGTGTCAAAGAAAAAACTTTCTTTTCACGCAGTTGTCGAGAACGAAGGTTAAAGATTGTCCGTATTCTTATATCAAAACCAAACTTGTCGGCAAAAACTGATTTTCTCTGAAAATAATGACGATGGTAATCTTTAATCGTGTAATTTATTTTTATCAAACAAAATATTTGTCATATTGTTCCCCAAGATATGTCCGGCTGCCTTGGAATGGCGATGGATTTAATATACCGATTCTGCCGACTTGCTTTGTATGATTTAGATTTACATGAAATTCAAACAACCAATCATCTTAACACAAAGCAAAATGAACGCCCAGCCATCAAAAGTCTGAGGATCATTCCCCTTTGATGTTCACTCATTCACTATAATAGCCGGCTCTTCTGATTACTTATGTAAAATAGACTGTCCTCAGTGCCAAGTGTTTCGTTTCTCTCATCTAATCCTGTCCGTGTCAAGTGGAAGTCGATGCAGCATAAAACTTTCAATTTCTAAGTTTTGTAATTTGCGTAATTACTTTCGTCTCAAATCATGATTCTGAACTGGAAATTTCTGACGGCAATTAAGTTGTAAATTTTATTTGAGTGAGTCATTCACGAACCAGGAAATTGAGGTCCACTTTTGTTTGGCAAGTGATTCTTAATTCGTTTAGACTTTCTAGATATTATAATACTTATCTTGTATATAATTATTTGGTCATATCTACATCAGGATCTACAGCATTGGTTTTGGTTAGGAACTTTAAGACATATTATCTACAATTCCGTTATCGATTAAAAAGAGCTCACCAACCAATAAGATGTCTATATTATTACTACCAGATATTGATCACTCGTATAATATATCACGTCTTTTGAAAGCAATTATTCGATATCACAAGAATATGAAAATATGCCAGATATTATTGTGATACAATTGACCTTAATCTAAGCCTGCACAAAATAGTAATATTAAAATACGCCATATTTCTTCTGTTTTGGGAGAATAAATATATAATTAGTATTTAATAAAGATGAATTATTTGATACACAGCATACCTATTCTTACTGCATGCATTAATCAACTTATTGTAGTTTGAAAAATCGACATTTCTGGATCAATGAAGCACGTTGGTGATTTTGCGTTCAAAATCCATTGGGAACGCGTTATCTTTGATTAGGTCGTTTCCTTGAGATATCTTCTGTGAGAGATGGATTGTTTTTCCTCTAAAACGTTTAGTGGGTAGCTTTTAGGGATATTAATCATTTGACATCGTAAACATCCCAAGAAATGATGATAACACCTTTCAAGGAGCGGTGTTTGCGTGAGTGGAATATTTAGAGATAAATAAAGACTCCGTGCTAATGCCTCGTGCATGGCTGCGTAAAGTTTACTTACACGCCTTTTCGAATAAAACGGGCATGCATCATGTAGACATATCGGAAGTAATGTTTTATTTTGTGTCATCCGGAACCCGTTATTTTACAAGTACGGTACCCTGCTGAATGTAGAAAAGGGTAATTGTTGGAAGGAATGTTTGGTCGTTTGTTTTGTGTTATTTGTAGAGAGCTGACCTCGGTCCTTTGACAGATTATCGACTCTCTCCTTTTCAGGGATCACTGCTGACCAAATAGATACGATAAAAGTTATCTCTCTCACCGCCAGAAAGCGTCGAATAGACGCCCGATAAGCGAAGTTCTACAGGATGGCCAGTATTAAGCAGAGAGGCCGTTTGGGGATATCGGGTGTCATAAGATTCAGTCGCTTAGATTGGACTCGTTAGCCTGCGAGGGCTGCCCTGTAATCGAAGACAAAATTTGATTTTCAACTTCTGCTAGGACCCTGGCGAAAACTATAGAATAAAAGAAAGGGGAAGAGCTGTAGAAACCATATCGTAAAGGTTTAAATTTCTGGTTGGTATCTGGCACGAGTAAACACAACTTGTAGAGAAGGAAATTTTAGGCACCCCGTGTCGGTGTAAGGGTTTGTAAGATTGTGTCGCTAGAACAATTACGAATGAGTAGTGAGTTCGATTCTCACTGGGTGTCCCCTACTTTCGGCCTTGTGCCACATGTAAACTATGCTTGGGAAATCTCTATGGAGAAGGAAAATATCTGTATTCCTCATATCTGCATGTGTATGAATCTTTCCAGTTCTAATATCAGAAGTCGACACCTTCCTCTAAACTGTCTTAAACCAGTAAAAGGGCGGAGACTGATAAAACTGCTCTGGGAGGTCTCAAACCAAATAATTCCAAATTAGAGGAGGCCAGTTTCTATTTCTCGTCCTGTGATCAGGAGACCGGGTCAGCTGTCCGGGATTTATGTGACAACCGCGTTTAGATGCTCACTCCAGAGGCCTCCAACTGGTACAAAGGCTCAACCTGTTGTACGAGGATTATGATTATCTCTTTTCCATCTGAGTTAAACAAACGACTTTCTAGATAAGGCATTTGGCCACTCAAATTGTATCGTACAAATCATAGGCAATTCTTACGCTTCATCTCGAAAATACAGACACTAACAAAATACAGTCAAACTGTTTTATCATATAAAAAAATGAGAAAGAGATCTCCGTGCGTAGCTATAGTGTGCAAGCCTCGGTGGTTAATAATTGCACGACGTCGAGGTGGACAGTGAAAAATCAAATAAGAAATGATTTCCATAGCAATCTTCTTCAATGTCTCGTTTCTCTTCAGGAAGTGGGCGAGCATGGCTCTCCACATCTCTCTATCTTTTGTAACTCTGAATAAAATTTATCTTTTTGTATCCCTCCCAGTTCGGCCAGCCATTTACACAAGGTCGTCAGGTTGTTTATTTGCTCGTTTCCTCAGTTCCTCTTTCCTAAAATATATCCTGTGTGCGTCAAATTCTTCAAACCCTCTTTCCACATTATTATGATCAAGAAATTTTAATTGCCTCTTTCTGATTCTCAGTTTAAGTGACCCTTTTGTTTCAATTTTCCTTAATACTTCCTCGTTACACGTATGTTTCCTCTATAGTTTTCCCATCATCTGTCTTTAGAATCCTATTTCTGTTTCCTTAATTGTATTTTTTATCTGTAAGGATCATCGATAGATCCACAAAATGTGGCTGCTTCATTTGTTTCTTTTTATATGGACAGGCCACGTGTTTAGACAACGTGATACTGATATAAATATCCATGTTAGACCTCACCTGATGGCGACGTGAGAAGGGGACTGCACCTGGGTAGACGACATATTGAGTTGTAGTTATTAGTTACCATTATCTTTAGATATTGTTATTCTCCGATTTCTGACACATCAATGTAAAATACTTCTCATGGGCTAATGGGCTGATGAAACCGGGATTTGAACAAGAATAAAATATAATTTAAAGGAAAAAAATGGGCGTATAAATACACTGATACCAGTATTAAATTATTTTTCTTTTTCAATCGCATTTTGAGAATTAAAAAGGCTAATGCAAACCAGGTAGAATGCACAATCCTTTTAGTATAACCAATTTGGGGCGCATCTGTCAATAGGATATGTTTCGGCTTAGCCCATTCGGCGTCGCTGATTCGGCGTCAGAAAAAAAGTGGACTATTCAGCACCCCGCCCCCCAAACAAAAAGGATAAAATCATTGAAAACACCTAAATTTTTAATGACTTTTTATTACTTCAGGGAATTGAGGATCCTATTAAAACACAAATGGAATAATGTTAATTAAAAACTTAAATTAAAAATATTGTATATGAAAAAATAAATTAAAAACGTAAAGCAATTTTCATCTTAGGAATTATTTCTTCATTTCGTAATTATGAGTAACACCGTTCAGAAACTAATTAGGATTTAATGATTTAACTACCAACTGAAAGAAATATAATATAAAAATGCCTCCAACTACATCATTTCTTAAATATAAAAATGCCTCCAACTACTCTTTTTCTTAAATATAAAAATGCCTCCAACTACTCTGATTCTTATATATGAAACTGCCTCCAACTACTCTTTTTCTTAAATATAAAAATGCCTCCAACGACTTTTTTTCTTAAATATAAAAATGCCTCAAACTACTTATTCCTCTTGGGTTTTATCCTGAATCTCTAAATATATAGCAGGAACACCAGACCAGATGTAGCTTCAATATTCAAAGCAAGGACATTGTAGACTTATAAATATGTAAGATAGATTACATTAAGATTAGATTAAGATGGCTTTCATTCAAGACATTCATCGTACATTTGTTTCGGTATATCTTCTGATAAAATGAGGTTACTTTCCTAACAGCCAAGTAGTATATTGTCACATGGAAATTTGTTAAAACTTATCTTAACCAACTCTTGGAGCCCTGAGCACTGCTTTACCAGTGGTAGAGAAAAATGACATAATACCCAGCCAGCGGATGAACAATGGGTAAAAACTTGCGTCGTTTTGCTATTGGTTGTTTTATTTGGGTAGACTAGGACACAAAAAGAAGTATTCTGGCGAAGGCATGCAATCATACTCTCTCCCAGATACGGATAATTTTTATATTTTGTAACTATGTTTATATATTCAGTGAAAAAATTACATACCAATTATTTGCTATTTTTGACTCAGGAGCTCAGACAGAAAGGTTAAAAGTAAAAGAAATACGGCACTTGAATGAAAAGTAAGGAATTATTATAGAATTTGATTTTTTTAAAAACTAAGCTGTTTCATTATAAAAGACAAACAATGCCATCGCTTATTTATTAAGGCCACGTAAGTGTAGATTTAGAATACATAAGAAAACATTGTTTTTTAATAAATTTTGGTTATAAAAATTAAATAAGTAAAATCAGTTATAACTGCTAAATTGGCCAAAACCTAAGATTAGGCAGAGATTACATCAATAATGTAGCCCCATCTTTTGCGGCTTTTCCACATTAATGTAAGTTTGAGTTTCAGGAGACGGTCACCCAAAGCAATGCCACTCGCTTGAGAGGAAACTAATGTTAATTCCTGGTGCCTGAGGTGTTCCTTTAAGGGAAGTGGCGTGGCGGCTTAATCAATTTTTGACCCTTGACCTATGTACACGTGCCCCCCCCCTGTGTAAACATGACCTTGTGTCATTTTCTTCTTTAAATTGCTTACAGAGATAAATACAATAATACACGCGAATTTAAAGTAAATTTTCAAATAGACACACACACAGACACACACACAAAACAAAATAATATGTCAAATCACAATGAAATCAAAGCATTTTATTTGATCACCAAAGTTAATCAGAGTAGAATCCGGCTATTACTTCGATGTGGGACCGATAGCATACACCGGGTCTTATAATCAATTCGAAATATAGTTCGTCATTAAATTTTCATGCAAAGGATTGATAAACCGTAAAAAAGAAGTCAATTCATCAAAAAGGAACGGACAGTCGAAAGCGTTTCCCAGAGTGTGACATGGCGGCCTTGTTTTCAAGTTCAAATGTTACGTTATATCTAGCCGAATATTTGACAATCTAATTGTTCCTAAAAATCGTTTAATGAAACACATTTAGATCCTTTCATGTTAATGTGAGGTTGCCACATGACTCTGTCCTTGGACCTACGATAATTCATATCTTTTCAAATAGGCACACACATAAGGACAATAAATATGTCAAGTCACATTGAAATCAAAGCATTTTGTTTCATCACCAAAGTTAAGGACAGTAGAATCCGGCTATTACTTCTATGGGGGACCGGTAGCTTACACCGGCTATTATAAGCAACCCGCCTACAATTCGAAATATATTTCGGCTTTAACTTTTTACACAAAGGGTTGATAAGCCGTAAAAAAGAAATCAATCAATCAAAAAGAAACGGACAGTCGAAGGCTTTTGACAGAGTGTGACATGGTGGTTTTCTTTTCAAGTTCAATGCTACGTTATATCTTGCCGAAAAGTTGACAATCTAATCGTTCCTAAAAACCGATTAATGAACGCTTCTAGTTCCTTTCACGTTAATTCGAGAGTGGCACATGACTCTGTTCTTAGGCCTACGTTAATTCTTATCCTTATTAATAACCTTCCCGACACGATATTTATGTTGATGCCAAAAATACATACTCTTGGCTTAATTGTAAGTCTGATAGGTTCGACAAAATAAAATTGGTAGCTGCTCTTGAAAATCACATCCAACCAATTCCTCAGTGTGTCTTGTCGATTTTAACGCCTCCAAAACGAAATGGTTATATTTTAATCATCATAGAAAACTATATTTGCCTTCCATCAGCATGACTGATGCTAACCTCCAGAAGTGCAATATATTGTAACTTCTTGGCATAACATTTTTCACTGACATGAGGAAGAATGCTTATATTGAATCAGTTGTCATGTCTGCTGCTAGGAAGTTTGCTCAATATGTCGAACCCGACAGTTTTTCTCGCCTGGGTTCATTTTGCACATTGATAAGCATAAATTCCCCGTGAACTGAATATTATTGCTATATCTGGCCTGGAGTTTTTGTAATATATCTTGAAATTCGGGACAAAATCCAAAGAAGGGTTTGTAATATTATCGATACTGACCTTACATTTCGACTTAATCATGTTACCCCCTCCTTGGCTTCCCGCTGTTTTTCTGTAACTATTTACCGTTGCAAATGTTCTAATTATCTCTCCTCACTGGTACCTCAAATGTATGTATTTAAGCATACTAATAGATTGGTCATTAAACCTCATCATTTTACCGTTGAATTAGATATATGTAACCGCAAGTCCTATTCTAATAGTTTCTTCCTTAGTACTTTTCAGATGTGTAACTCTCTTTTAGTTAATTGCTTCCCTATCATGTACGATTTTGAAAACTTAAATGCATTGTCAATCGCCATCATCTATCATTCTAAAACCTGTTCTTTTATTGTCGTTTCAACTTACTAAAAACTCCTCATTTTTCGCTGTTACTACTGACGTCTTAGTGGCATTATTGCCTTACTTGAGATGAAATGATTTTAAAGAAACAATTTTAGTTCTTTCATCTGATAAATACAAACTCTGAAAAATATATTTGATTTGAAAATAGAGTTAGCCGTAATTTAGATATTTGTGCATTTTTCCAGGAAAAAGATGTTTATAATAAAACACCAGAAAAAAGTAACATCAATGAAGTTTTAATAAAGATAAAATCACCATGGAAACTGTTACTCATAGTAAGAAAGTGTTAGTTGAAATTTCTTTAACACATAATACACGAACGGCTAGGAAAATTTAAAATTCACAAGATATGTTTTTACTTGCCTAATGTTTCGACTTTGTCTTGCTTTCACTGCGGCATATGGAGGCTAACTATCCCAAGCTGACACTATTTAAATTGTTCGGACTATTGTCCTCATCTTTGTTGCCATATTTATCAAAAGGTTTCGGCCGTTGAACGTTCCGGCCTTCTTCAGGTGGTTGGAATGTCGAACTGAACCCTTTATTTCGCTCGCTGGGGTATATTTTTTTAGTTCCACGTGCCATGTCTAATGGATTTCAGTTATCAGTTATCTCCCAGTAATTCCCCTCTCCAATTTTTTCACCGCCTTGGCACAGTGGATAAAGACGTTAGTTAGATCCAGTGACAAGTCCCAAAGGGTGTGAGTTCAATACCTGGTTTTAGGCAGTGGAGAACTTGGAGAGGGGAATTAACAGGAGATAACTGATAACTGATATCCATTACGCATGGCACGTGGAACTAGAACAGTCTACCCCAGTTAGCAAAATAAAGGGTTCAGTTTGACATTCCAACTACCTGAAGAAGGTCGGAGCGTACAACGGCTGAAACCTTGTGATAAATGTGGCAACAAAGATGATCACAATACTCCGAATAACGTAAATAGTGTACATAACATCTCATCTCAGAAATATAGACAGATATCCCAAGCAGAGTTTACACATTAAAAATCATCTGGCTCTTTCTCAATGAAAGTGCAGAATATAGTTTTTTTTTTCTTATTTTCCTTGGGTTTTTCCAGTTATTAACATATTTCGTATGTAGTATAACTCTTTCAACTGTAGAAGCCTATTCTAGTTGTTTCAAGTGTCATATTCACCTTTGTGAAAATTGTCCAGTATTCACTGCTATATAGATTAGATATCATATAGCAGTTCGGCACTTTTTTTCAGAAAGGCCAGAAGAATTTAACTTTCACATATGTTTTCTCTTGCCTAATATATCCCCATATCTTTGAGATCACTGTCCAGCTTTCACATGCCATATGGATTAGATATCCCATAGCAGTTGATTTTTTGTTGTTGTTATTTTTTTTTGTTGTTTTTTGTAACGATAACTTGCTATGTCTTAAATGCTTTTTCTTATTTTTAAAAGACATTCTCTGGGTCCGTAACACATAAATCTGTACATACACAGGAATATAGGCCCAAAGAATATCATTTGTCAGAAAACTTCACCAAAATCATTAAATCAAATACTTACTTCACGAACAGTTCACTTCATCGAAAAATCAATACATAAAAAATAATTATTTTATAACTGAATGTTACTTCGCTTAAGTTATATATCGTCTAAATAATACATTTTTTTATTATAGTAAATAAACCAAAATATTTTTAAATGACACATAATTTTATAAACGCACTATTTAGATATAAATATTATCCCCCTTACAGAACCATGCGAAGAAGGAAATATTCGTGTCAAGAGATTCATTAATTTATATTTCGAGTAAATTTTATTTGCCGGTATGAATTTCTAACCTTTCTTTCAACTATTGGTCTCATAGTAGGATTTATCTGGAAAAAATATTGATACTGTCAAGAAATTGTTAATATATTATTCCCTCTTCAAAAGTAGATTATTCTTACACTTACAATACAAAATATATTTCGGATTAAAAAAAATCCGTCCAGGTTTCATAAGCAGGTCAAAACAACAAATCAACCAACGGTGCTTTACATGATATTAGGCCTCTAAGCCTTGACGATTTGCACATGATGTAGATGGTAAACAAAACGTATTACATCAAAAATTCAAAAACAGTAACACTCGTCAACAACGACAAAAAAAAAAATGAAATGGTGTCGACAAACCAAATACTTTTTTAGCTAATTTGTGGGCTGAATCTGAAAATGACCTTACTTTTTCTTAGCTACCATTTTTACTGTACTGAAATGTCCCTTTTTTTTAAAAAAAAAAACATTTTTTTCATTTGTTTCCTGTATATAAGATATTGACAGATGGAAATATTTCTCAAAATAAAATCGTACAAACCTCTCAATTCGTATATAAACCTACAAATATTGGTTTGCTTATTGAGAAATACTATTTTTGCAATGACAATCAGACCCTAAGTCTTTAAAAATAACACAATTAAATATACTGTTGTGGTAGGATCCACCTAATTTGCATAGTGGAGTACCGACCATATAAATATGGTTGGTACCGGGAAGAGAGGAAGGAATCAAGAGATTCAACCAGAGACTCTGCCCGACTGCGACTCAGTCAACACATTCTCCAGGAACGGTCTTACCAGGAATATACAAAAGACTATATGTAAATATTGTGTACACTTTCTTGTTTCAATACATTTTGTTCTAAGTACATTTTGTGTTGCATTATTATTCCATGCATTAGGCAAATTTCAACATATACAGAGACCAAAAATATTTTCACCAAATCATTTAATGACATAACAGTAGAAACGAAACCTTCGTGAACATAAGAACTAAGGTAGAAATTTTCTTTTTCTTGATTGTCTGTCATGTCCAATGGTTATTTAAATCCTTTTTGATACTCCAGCAGTATCATGTACAATGAAATAGGTCCATTCGATTGAGATCTCTTTAGTTGGAGTTTCTTACCAACTGTGAAAACAAAATGCTCTCAATGTGTTTGGTTTCCTCCCGTAGTGAAGTGATAGAAGCCATGAGATAAATTTATGAATATCAAACAGAAGATTTTAAGGTTATATTTTTTCGATGTCACCTTAATTATCAGGTTTAGTAAAGTTTATTACTGATAAACTTTATCAGTTCATCTGAATTTCGGCGATAAATTGAAATAAATCTGTACGTCTACTTTAAAAGTTTTGAATCAAAACGACTTTTTATTTATAAATATAGTTTATTTCAGGTGGCTGACACAAATCTCCTGGCCTACTTGAAAACTGCAGGTATTCTACGACCTTTATTAACTAAATTTTATGAACATCTAACATTGTAATTTGTTGTTTTTTTTTTTACCAAAAATGAGCAATTCCAGTACAGCAAAAATGATAGACAAAAATGACAATCTAAGGTCATTTTCAGGATCAGCACCATCAAATTAGCTAAAAAAACGTGTTTTGTTTTTTGGCACCAAAATCGGGTTAACTGGTGGAAACAGTAAAGTTATACGACACAATGGATTAAATACTTCATGAAATTTCAGATAAAGCAAACACCAGTATCTGTCTATATTTATGAGATGAGGTATTATATACATTATTTACATTATTCGGACTATTTATCCTCATCTTTTTCGATTGAAACGTTGTCATAAATATGGCGAAAAAGATGAGAACAATAGTCCGAATACTGTAAATAAAGCAAACGCCAATTCAAGAATTTAATATTTAATCATATCCGTAAGATTTTCACTAGAAGTTAATCCATAGAAAAATTTGGAAGTAATTACGAGTCCTTTATCTATACTACAAGTATTTTTACTTAACAAATAACTTCACGTTGATTGATCTCAAAACAAGTTTAAAGTCAATGGATAAAATTTCCCACTTTAAAACAAGAAAAACATTTATTTATTTTCATGTATGACATACGTTTCCTATATTCCATCTTTAACAAAAAATAGATCTCTTCTAAAATTATACAAAATAATATTTTTAACTAATTGCCAGTAAAACGATAATTCCCAATGATTTGGATTTACATCAAGTTATTTTCTAGTTATTCTTCGAATTATTCTAAAGCTTTTTTCCATCCTTCAACGGTTATTCAGTGTGACAGAAACCATGATGTAGCAATGGAATTTACGTATATTTGGGCGTGAATGGATGCCAAAATTAAGCAATTTTACCAACATATTATGGAAGGCGTCGGAGTATACCCTCAAACTTTTTCATATTAGAGTAATTATGAAACGTTACCTGGAAGACGCTTTCTTCAGAACTAGGCATGTGAAAAATTACTTATCTCACCTGAAAACTGAGAAAATTGGAGACATTGAGACTGATAACTATCAAACAATAAAAAGTCAAACCGTGTTGAGTGAAAAATAGAGCCATTTAAATCAGAGGAGTGTATTTTAATTAACAAGAAAAAAAATACAGACGTGATTGACGTTGAGCAATTCAAGTCAAGTAGAACATTGAAATTTGTACGTTCCCGATCTTGTAATTTGAATTAGTGTTACTGTGCCAGTCTAAAGCAAAATAAAATCCATAAGGGCAAAAAGTTTTGTATATGTCCGACAAAAAATAGTTGAATTTAAAGTGGGATTCACATACGTACATGAGACTAGAAATAAAGAATGTTTACTCTCATTGACACTTGCGTGTTTATGAACCTTTTGTGTGTGTGTGTGTGTGTGTGTGTGTGTGTGTGTGTGTGTGTGTGTGTGTGTGTGTGTGTGTGTGACACGTATATAATACAAAACAATACCCTTTACGGTGACAATAGCTGCTGGTAGTACCAGGGGTGGCAATAACGCCTTAGACGCCTTAGAGTGTTAACTCCCCTGGTTGGCGGCTGACAAAGTTTGGGTATCGCACGTGCTTTCACACGTTGAATGAAGAATTATATATATATATATATATATATATATATATATATATATATATATATATATATATATATATATATATATATCAGCCTATATATGTATTGTGCGCGTTTGTGTATGTGTGTGTGCATGTTTCATTAAAGCTACGATACTGTCATTAAACTTTTGTTCAATTATTCTTCTTCTCCTTCAATTGTTTTTCCTGGACATAAAAATGTGCAAAAAATTGGCCTTATGTTCTGCGGCTATTATTAAGGGCGTTCTTTATTTTTCATTTTTTTTTCATTTTTAACTGAATTCATGTGTTTTTATGTATGTTCGTAGATTTATAGGATTTTTTTTTTACCAAACATGGTTAGCACATTGTGGCCGTGTTCACAGATGTTGTTATTGAATGGTGTTTTTTTTTAATTTTTTGTTATTAGTGCTTCCATCATTTTTAGTCTTTCTCTTACATGTGGATGATGTTATTATAGTTATATTTTCTACAAGTTTGTTGCGGATTGATTTTACAAGGTTTAAGTGTGTGTTTAAATGAGTCCCATTTACACGTGTAATGTAAGTCTTCCTGACGTAAGGCATTCACTAGTTTGTCCAATATAATTATTTATGAGTTTGGTTTGATCAGGAAAGCAGTCCCTAATCAAACCAAAGTCTGATTGGTGTCCAAAGGCACACACAGACACACACACGCACACACAAACACATATATTCAATTGTATCCTTTCATATACACGGACTAGATTTTTGGTGACATTGTTAAAGGAAGAGAGAAAATTACTGTGCTGATACATATTATTTTAATCCGAGTAATTCGACATAGCACAATGTCATCATCAAGGTGTTGTTTATTTCGAGACAAATATTATAGTATTCCTCATTTTCAAAGACAAAATTGCTGTGTTCATCTGAACATTTGTTTTTTTTTTACTTGTAAAATAAAGATATAAGTAAGGGGAGGTAATTAAGTATGGTGTTGTCGAGAGTTTTAAAAGTAAATATTAAAACTATTAGTACAAACTTCGATATGTTAAACTATATACTATTAGTATTTTAAAATATTTGTTCAGTATTTATAATTAACTTTATTAAGGTTTGGTTTCAATATTTTAGTATACATAGCTTCGAGAATTTTTAGGTTATGTTTATCATTTTTATGAAAACGGATAGATGTATATTCAACAATAATTTTTCTGAATTGCGAATGTAGACAGGTATGTTGTAGTAAATGTTTAAAATGTTTAACGCGTCAATTTTGTGCCATGTTTAATGGATATCAGTTATCTCATGTTAAAAGGTTCAGTTCGACATTCCAACCACCTAAAGAAGGCCGGAGCGTACAACGGCCGAAAGGTTGTAATAAATATGGCGACAAAAATGAGAACAACAGTCCGAATAATGTAAATAATGTACATAATATCTCATCTCAGAAATATAGACAGATACTATTACTAACGTTCACTAAATTCAAGACTCAAGAGCCACTTGATGTGGAGGGTTATAGAAGGCCGAAAGAGCGTTTGTGGAGTTATGTAGTAAACATAACGGTAAACGCTAGTCTTGACGTGGTTAAGGTTGTCGTAAACTGGAAAACATACTTCTTGCAATTTTTTTCTACAAAGTAGCAGTTCTTAGGAAGAAGCTGCTTCAGTGGAATTTCCTTCTTACTAATGGAATACAAAGAGAAATATGGATTGTCTCGACTCTGTGCACATGGCATGGCAAGCCTAGCTTCAGGACCGGTGAAACTCAGGACTGCAGCTCGTCTGACTTCTTGACATGGAAATAACGGTAGAATAGCGAGAAAGTGTCATAGGCTGGAAAATATTTAACCACAGACAAAGCCTCATATACGATTCCAACCTCTATCAAAAGAGGCAAGTTTACCCTGGGCAGCTCCAATCTTGGTCTGCTGCTAGGAAAGTTGGTTCACTGTGTCGTGCTAGACAATTTTGCTTGTTATAATCTATCTTAGAGATTTATAAGTCCATACATTGGATATTGTTGTAACATCCGGTCTGGTACTTCCGCTACACATTTCAAGAATTTTGATAAAATAAAAAGACTATGCAATATTATCGTCCCTGACCTGGAATCTCTATTTCAGTCTGTTTCCCCCTGCCGTGATATATTTTCCTTAACCTTTTTAATAAAGGTTTTCAATGTAATGTTTTAGATAAGCGTTATATACCGTACTTTTGAACACTAATGTCCGAATCCTTAAAATATGTTGGACACATTTTCAAGTGTGGGAAGAGGGTAATATGCTGTCGAAGTAGTCCAATACTAGCAGTGGTTTACCTACTTCACGTCGCTGGCGAGTAATATATTTTGTTGATGATATAAAGATTAATATTTCATTTCCAACCTCCGTTTTGTTTATTCCTCATTCAGTAACCCTTTCTAGGTTACAACAATAAGTTTCCTTCTTCGGTGCCTCAAATTCATGAAGTTTAGTGTAATACTAGATTGGCAGTTAGGTCTCATTATTTGACAGTTAAAGTTGATAGATTTAACCGTAAGTTCTATGCTAACAGTTTCTTTTTGCCCTCTCGCTCTTCTTGCTTGTGGAAGCTTTTTGCGGCTTCTCGGATTCTAGTCAAATTTTGTCTACGTCAGAATTGTCACTTTATGCATAAAGCGCATCTTACCTAAAAGAATGATTAGCTGAGAAGATAACTATCCTAATTTCGAACATAGTCTTGATGCATTTTTTTAATAACTCGAGAATAATATTACTGAATTTTGAGTTTGATTCACAATGACTGCTTCTTTCTTCCTGATTGTTCCAAATATAAGTTCCGCAAATAATAATAGTAGATGTACGATTTCATTTTAATTGCAAACGAGATTAAATGTACCTCTTGAAAATGAAGTATATATATATATATATATATATATATATATATATATATATATATATATATATATATATATATATATATTAAACCGTTCTTTTATAAATTCAAGACCATCTTTTTTTTTTCTTCTATTGCGATACTTGCTAGATAAATTTTCAATTTATCAAAAAGCCACCTGCATCAAATTGTGTTTTGTATTAAGAATATATCTGATATCAGATCCAGCTGCCACTGAGTTGGGGATATATGCGTATGTATGCAAATATGAACGTATTTCTATTCGATTAAAAATATCCCATGAAAAAATATTACCTGAACACAAACAAGGTGAGCAAAAACAAACAAAAGAAGAACAATATTAGATCCTAAATCTGTTCTCGTTTTTAAGAAACTGTCTTGGAAAATTTTATGGATGTTATGAAAAGTCAAATTCTAAATATCTGGCCAAGTTTCAGCATTCTAGAATACTTCTTTCAAAATACTTTGAAATAGTTTACTGAAGAATAGTATAGTTTTTACATTCGGCAGATGATGATGACGAAAAATCTATAGCTTTAGAGAGAGTTATGATATTAATCAACGTATGTTTTTAATTATAAAGATCTTTAAAATTTATTTCAGTTCCAATTAGATCCATTCAAAAAAAAAATATAAAGGAGGATCCTAAAAAAAAAGGCAAATTATTTGAAAATATTCTCAGTTAGCCAGGGATATATATTAGAAAAAACGTATGTAATTTTTTTTATATTAGGTTGGTGCAAAAATAATGACCTAATAATGTCGTTTTTTGACGTATTTTTTAACGTCAAAAAACGACATTCTTACGTCATTATTTTTGCACCAACCTAATAGTTTTAGAAATACGGAACACAAATTATGGACAATTTCTCATTCTTCAATTGAAGAAAAAAGCCAAAGCAGTGAAAAGCAAAATGTATTGAAATCATGTGACATTTAAAAAGCGCCTATTTTGTCAAGCGTTTTACAAGAAATCATACAAAACAAAAAATTATTGAAATTCTGTAATTAATAATGATTTATCAGAAAATAAATAAAAACTAATATATGATAAATTTATTTAAATAATATTAAAATTTTTCGCAAAGTAATAATGTCATGTAAGGAAGAATGTACAAACAGATGGAAGTTAAATGTGTTTAAATATTATAAGAATTTTTCGAAAGTAATACCGGTTTAACTGAAACAATATAAAAATCAAAACTGAAATGCATTTGTCTAGATTTCTGAGATGTGGTATTATGTACACTATTTACATTATTCGGACTATTGTCCTCATCTTTGTCGCCATATTTATTACGTTTGGGCCTTTGTACGCTCCGGCCTTTTTCAGGTGGTTGGAATGTCGAACTGAACCCTTTATTTCGCTTACTGGGGTAGACTGTTCTACGTGCCATGTTTAATGGATGTCAGTTATCAGTTATCTCCTGTTAATTCTCCTCTCCAAGTTCTCAACTACGTTAACCGGGTATTGAACTCACACTCTTAGAGTCCTCTCACTGTATCAAACTAACGACTTTATCCACTGTGCCATGTGTCCTTGAGGATATCGTGTATGAATTTCTGGGTATTATAAAGCTAATATCATCAGCATCATTTTTTACCAATGCTCATATTACAATTTTTGCTGTTATCATTACAAGTTTTTACCAGAGCTCATATTGCAAATTTGTTGTTATTATCGCTTTTCACTGGCACTCGTTATTACTGGTTCCCATCCTTTATTCATTTCTATGCTAAGTTGTCTCAGGAGATTTTTGTGGCCTAACATATTTGCTGATTCCTTAAGTTTACGAATTTTCCAATGGTGTTCTTTTGTCTATGATCTCAACTTGATTCCACAGAGGTCGGCGATCTCCCTTTTCTCTCCATATGTGGTCAGCCACGCCTGATTTTTCCACTTCCCCTCGTGTTACAGCTTTCTGGTGTTCTTGAAGCCTTAACTTAAATTTATTTTAATAAACGTTTAAAAATCGCATTCCCTGCGGACTTGTAAGCTAGCTCCTGTGGATGTCTAATTGTGGCTAATACTTAAGGGACCTTTGGTCCAGCTTCGAAAACAGCAATGATAACTTTGAAAAAAAAACTTTGGAACGTCAAAACTTAACTTTAACTCTGATCGAGCTATAAGTTCAATTCCGACTAAAATTTGGACCGAAATTCCGATTTGGGCTGAAATTCCAATTCAAGCCGAAAACGGAGTTCTTCGAATCACAAACTCGGTGGAACTTCAACAGAGTTGAGTTCTTCAAATCTCAAATTTTGCGGAACATCAAAACTTCACGTCACGGCATCTCTCACTTTAACTCTGAATCCTTGGCATTTTGAAGTTTTGTACTTATTTTAAACGAATTTAAAACTATTTTTTTAAATTCCCGAAGTTTTTGTGTTACTTTAATTTACAATACAAATTAAAAACTTTTAAAATCACTATTTTTTCAGTTATTTTAAAATCTGAATTTTTAACAGGTCCCTCCTCACCCGGACAGGAATTCCAATGTTTTATGGTCAAGCGCCAGATGAAGGGCATATTTTTAATCCCTGGATCATCCTGATTTCATAACCGTATACTCTTTCTACTTAGAGCTAGAGGGGATTCCGACACGTGGACAGAATTTGCGTCTTTTTTTATTTAGAAGACTAGCAGCATGGCCCGGCGTTGGCCATGCTTGATTCAAAAATCGTACGACTCATACAGCAATCGCTATCACTTGACTTAAAATATTTTTGCCCTTCCTTGCCTTTAAAGGAGTGCCCTTTGCCGTGCTGATGTCGCTACATGCCTTACTTCTTGCCTATCTCACACTGCGAATTTTTTCTAAGCTCTATACTAAACATTAAATCTGTTACGAAAAGAGAACTAAACAAAATGAACACAAAAAGATCAGTTTTAAAAAAGGACTCGTAACTAGAAAAACCGAATGAAAAAAGATTGTTAACAACAAATACTTTTTCAAACCCAACCCAGTTCTGCGGAATCAGAATCAACGTTGAGTTTAAGCAAGCGAATGAGCCAATTGGAGTAAAGTGCCATGCAGATTTAAATTTTTCCCACTTGTGACGAATGCAGCTATCGATTTTTTTTGCATGCTAGCATGCTAGTTAACATTCGTGTCAGTCAGCTATAGGCTCTCACTCTGGCCAGTACAAAATGGCCGCAAACTACATGAAAACTGCCGTAGAAGCATGAAAAAATCGATTATTTCCACTATCGATGGGAGTTGGAAAATGCAAATCGGACATGGCCTTCCCGCTAACTTAGAGCATGTGCATGTAAATTTTGGTGCAAAATTGCGGCCGCGCATTCGTTACACACACACACACACGCGCGCGCGCACACACACACACACACACACACACATCCTGACTTTTATAGATAGAAATTATGAAGGGAAAGTGTAATCATCGTCTTTTTGGACAACTTTCAATCTGAGAAGGTAACTTTTTATTCGATACTTAAAGAAACCTGCATTTTAAGCGAAAACTCTGTAAACGATTAATTTCAACTTCTTTGTCTCGAAATGTTCTAATGATCAATCATTATAAAACATCTGGAGGGGATATATCCGGGGATGAGGGTATGAAGAACCTCCCACAATAATGAGAATTATGTTAGTTGTAATAAATATATGCAGTCAGGATTCTTGTGTATTCCAGTGACTCTCAATGGACGATATTTTTCCTACACCAACAGAAACCGAGCAAAAATTACTGTGGATAGACTTCTAGTTTTGCTATTGGTAGTGTGTGTGTTTTTTCTCGTTTTGCAATAACCACAGAGATGTCCGTTTCTTTTAACTTGCAAAACCCATTTTTATAACAAATATTATGCAGATATGAAATTATGTCATTCATAATAGAATAAAAACTGCTGCACATAATCGAATATGCTTGATGTCTGTCGATATTCTGAGGTGAGGTATTATGTGCACTATTTACATTATTAGGACTATTGTCCTCATCTTTGTCGCCATGTTTATTACAACGATTCCGCCATTGTACGCTCCGACCTTCTTCAACATCGAACTGAACCATTTATTTTGCTCACAGGGGTAGAATGTTCTAGTTCCATGTGCCATGTTTAATGGATGTCAGTTATCAGTTATCACCTGTTAATTCCCCTCTCCAAGTTCTCCACTGCCTTAACCGGGTATGGAACTCACACTCTTTGATTCTTATCACTGGATCTAACCAACGCCTTTATCCACTGTGCCATGACATCTGTGTATGAATTTCTGGGTATTATAAACCTAACGTCTTCAGTAACTTTTTTTTTACCAGTACTCACATTGCAATTCTTCCTGTTATCTTTTCATGATTTTACCAGAGTTGTTGTTGTTATTATTATCGCTTTTCTCTGGCACTCCTTATTACCACCAACGGCCGAAACGTTGTAATAAATAAGGCGGCAAAGATGAAGACAATAGTCCGTATAATGTAAATAGTATGCATGTGTTTGATTATCAAATCACAAATCATGACTAACCCCCAAACCCTTTTCACTAAATCTTTCATGATTGACCGAAATGTGTGGTAACGTATCCTCTAACAAATATATATAGCACATTCATAATGAGAAAAAGGGCAAAAATACGGTGTAGCGACTAATGAGTTACCATTAAACGAGTTACCATTAAACGTGTTACCATTAAACGAGTTACCATTAAACGTGTTACCTTTAAACCTGTTACCATTAAAGGATTTATTATTAAACGAGTTACCATTATAAAGTTAAATATCTGTGTATATCTCTGAGATGAGGTATTATGTTTACTTACATTATTTACCTTATTCGGACTGTTATCCTCATCTTCACTGCCATATTCACAACGTTTCGGCCGTTGTACGCCCCGGCCTTCTTCAGATGATTGTAATTTCGAAATGAACTCTTTATTTTGTCCAACCGGCAGGTTTTTGTAGTTTCATGTGCCATGCCCCTTCCAGTTGTCTGAGTTATTTCCCTTTAACTCAACATTCCAAACTAATTAATCACTGCTGTGGTCTTATATTGAACTCACAACTTTTTGGGTCTAGTCACTGGATCTAACGAACATCTTTATCCACTGAGCTATGTGTCCTTGGAGAAAAGGTATGGCACGTAGAAACTAGAACAATCTACCCCGGTGGACGAAATAAAGAGTTCGGTTCGAAATTCCAATCATTTGAATAAAGCCGGAGCGTACAGCAGCCAAAACGCTGTGAATATGTATGGCAACGAAGATGAGCGTAACAGTCCGAATAATGTAAGTAGATATGTTAAATATATTATTCTTTTTTTATTATTTTTTTTCGCTTTTTCATTATTACAGTCAAGTCAGTTGTCCAAAATCTGGAGAATAATATTTAAAACTTTTTTTTTTCCTGGAGTCTTAGACAGAAAATTATCAATGATAAGATGAAAAAAATATATCTGTGTAGAGAGAGGAATGTAGCAATAGGCAATGATAGGTTTCTTTAAAAATTGTAAAGTGCGCGTGAACACCGTCACAAGAATTGAAATAAAATAAGTTAAATTGATCAAAATACAATATTTAAAAAAAAATGGCATTATTTCGAAGCGGGCAAGCAATAATGTTGAATAAGAAGTTCGATGGAACAAAGATAGTTCGCCAACAGAAAATATTCGAAAAAATAACTCTGCAAAAACATATGAATGAAGGAAAAACATCATATTCCTAACATTCTATTCGTATCCAGAAAATTATATCTTAAAATTGCTGTTCATACAACTAATTTTATTCAAAGCAATTGAAAGAATTCTACGTTTAGTCTGGTGTAATTTAAACTTTGTTGTGGTATTTAATGGCAAGATTTAAAAAAAAATAAAGTTGAATATAAAGATAAACGTTTTCAACTATAGGTAATCATTGGCTCTGTTTATATTTGTGTCTCCAGGTAATATTGACATTGACAATTAAACATTCTTTGTATGTATTCTTATGTAAACATTGAAGTCTATATGTAAGCATCCATCAGCTTTCTACTTGCGTCTATAAGTAAACATTGACGTCCCTACATAAATTGTTTTCTTTTATCATTTCACCCCAAGAAAAGCAATAAGGCCACTAAGATACAAGGATTTGCTGCGTATGGAATACTATGAGAAAAACAAAAACATTATTAAGGAAAGAGAACACATAAAGTACATGAATTAAAAAGAACGGTTAATATTGGAAATTGCGTTTTCATGTATCTATCCGGGAAGTGTGCGTTTTGGGTCGGTAATCTTATCCTTCTGCATGTTGATAAATTTTAGGAGATTTTGGACACCCTCGATGTGGAAAAGCAATTAGATTGTCTCGCTCATTAATTAAACGGTTCGATCCTTAGTGTATGCTTCTGAATTTAAGAATTAATAAATAAGTGTTTCTTCACTAAGGTTTAACAATTATTATTCTAATCTTTTTATATTCCAGTGATTTCAATCGTCAATACACCATTTTTTCATATTCTGTTTAGCAAATAAATTTGTCTTCCCCACATGAAGAAATGATTATTGCGTTTTTTATTGATTGAGAAGACATTATTGAGTCAGATGAAATTATCACTTATGAATTTTAGAGCGTGTCTAAAAATGGTTTAATGGTCAGTGTCTTGGAGCCTGAAACTGGCGAGCAGTGTTTGAATTCCAATCGGGTTCACTATCGCATGCTTGGGAAAGGCATGATTCTGTCTATTCTCCCATGAACTATGCGTAAAATAGCAAGGCAGTCTGGGCTCTTAAACCTTGATTTGGAACCAGCTATGACTCGCTATTGCCTAGGGGAGACAAAGAGATTCGAATGAGCGAGATTGATTGATTTCCTTTTACGACATATCAACCTTTTGCAGGTCAGAAATTATTTCTTTAGATCGTAAGAATTTTTGGAGATAATAATGATTTACTGATACAAGTCCTATTAATTAACTTATAGCTTGGGTGAGAAGAGGTGGATTCATATCTGGAATGGTAACTAATTAACCTATTGCTGATTAGTCCCCAAATCGAAAGAAACATGATCGCCCAAGCGTATATTATGCCTGGAATTTAACTGACTCAGGATGCAAAGGAGATGGTGAGAAATACTGTATCCAAATCAGAAAATCTAATAAAAATATATAAAGCTGTAGGAAAAATCATTAGAAACAAAGAAAAGTGTGTAAATCTATGCTATTGTATGTATTTTCGTAAATAGAAATGAAAGTTCAACAATATCTTTACAAATGTCTGAGACGACAGAATAATGGTTATGTGGATGGATGTGGAGAATACTAAACATATAGACGAGGAAGTGTGACAAAAAATAAAAACGAAAAGTACACATATAATTAAAATCAGAAAGAATAGATGAATTATGGGCAGACGTAATGAAGAAAGATTGCTTGGTGAATTTAATCCACATAGGACATTCTGAAAGCAGGAATTGCAGAAGGAAAGAATTAATAATCTACTTAACCAATCAGTGTAAATCGATGGTTGAGAGGGGATATATAAGTTCTGTGAAGAGTCGAAAATTGCTTAAATCTACAAGAGACAGGAAGCTGTAGAGAGCCATGAACGACCGCGACCGGGAGAGACACAGAAAACAAAAATAAACGTCTCTATTATGTCCCTATATTTTTTTTTATGTGAAAGTCATAACTTATAAAAAATATTCACAGTAGTTTTGGGTTACAAAATATATGCTGGACGACCATGTTTGATTTGACCTTAGGAAAGAGATAACTTCTGAAACGTTTAGAAAAAAACATAAAATGTTGAAAGAAAAATCGGAAGAATTTAAATGATTTTTTTATTTATTTCTATGAGGAAAAAAGAATGCATATTCTTAGCGCATCGAAGAAGATAATAATATAGAGACATGTGTCACATAAGAATGCTTTTCTTAGCGGCATCTAAAGTTGTGTTCTGGACAAGTCCAGCAGATTGTGTTCTGTTGAGTTCATGTTACAAGATTGTTTGCTGAGTCTGTGTCTACCCACGCGTCAAGAATGCATCTTTTCTTAGCGGCATCTAATAGAAGATTGTGTTCTGTTGAGTTTGTGTCTACCACGCGTCAAGAATGCATCTTTTTTTCTTAGCGGCATCTAATAGAAGATTGTGTTCTGTTGAGTTTGTGTCTACCCACGTCAAGAATCATCTTTTTCTTAGAATAGAAGATTGTGTTCTGTTGAATTTGTGTCACCCACGTCAAGAATGCATCTTTTCTTAGCGGCATCTAAAGGTTTGTTTGTTCTACCCACGCGTCAAGAATGCATCTCTAATAGAAGATTGTGTTCTGTTGAGTTTGTGTCTACCCACGCGTCAAGAATGCATCTTTTATAGCGGCATCTAATAGAAGATTGTGTTCTGTTGAGTTTGTGTCTACCCACGCGTCAAGAATGCATCTTTTCTTAGCGGCATCTAATAGAAAATTGTGTTCTGTTGAGTTTGAAGATTGTGTTCTGTTGAGTTTGTGTTCACGCGTCAAGAATGCATCTTTTCTTAGCGGCATCTAATAGAAGATTGTGTTCTGTTGAGTTTGTGTCTACCCACGCGTCAAGAATGCATCTCTTCTTAGCGGCATCTAATAGAAGATTGTGTTCTGTTGAGTTTGTGTCTACCCACGCGTCAAGAATGCATCTTTTCTTAGCGGCATCTAACTAAGATTGTGTTCTGTTGAGTTTGTGTCTACCCACGTCAAGAATGCATCTCTTCTTAGCGGCATCTAATAGAAGATTGTGTTCTGTTGAGTTTGTGTCTACGCGTCAAGAATGCCACGCGTCAAGAAGATTGTGTTCTCTTTTTCTTAGGCATCTAATAGAAGATTGTGTTCTGTTGAGTTTGTGTCTACCCACGCGTCAAGAATGCATCTTTTCTAGCGGCATCTAATAGAAGATTGTGTTCTGTTGAGTTTGTGTTCTACCCACGCGTCAAGAATGCATCTTTTCTTTGTGTTCTGGGCATCTACCCACGCGTCAGAATGCATCTTTTCAGATTGTGATTGTGTTCTGTTGAGTTTGTGTCTACCCACGCGTCAAGAATGCATCTTTTCTTAGCGGCATCTATAGAATGTGTTCTGTTGAGTTTGTGTCTACCCACGCGTCAAGAATGCATCTCTTTTCTTAGCGGCATCTAATAGAAGATTGTGTTCTGTTGAGTTTGTCTTCACCCACGCGTCAAGAATGCATCTTTCTTAGCGGCATCTAATAGAAGATTGTGTTCTGTTGAGTTTGTGTCTACCCACGCGTCAAGAATGCATCTTTCTTAGCGGCAATAGAAGATTGTGTTCTGTTGAGTTTGTGTCTACCCACGCGTCAAGAATGCATCTTTCTTAGCGGCATCTAATAGAAGATTGTGTTCTGTTGAGTTTGTGTCTACCCACGCAAGTCAAGAATTGTGTTCATTTTTTCTCTTAGCGGCATCTAATAGAAGATTGTGTTCTGTTGAGTTTGTGTTCACCCACGCGTCAAGAATGCATCTTTTCTTAGCGGTTCAGTCTAACCAGAAGATTGTGTTTCTGTCTAACAGAAGATTGTGTTCTGTTGAGTTTGTGTCTACCCACGCGTCAAGAATGCATCTTTTCTTGGCGGCATCTAATAGAAGATTGTGTTCTGTTGAGTTTGTGTCTACCCACGCGTCAAATGCATCTTTTCTTAGCGGCATCTAATAGAAGATTGTGTTCTGTTGAGTTTGTGTCTACCCACGCGTCAAGAATGCATCTTTTCTTAGCGGCATCTAATAGAAGATTGTGTTCTGTTGAGTTTGTGTCTACCCACGCGTCAAGAATGCATCTTTTCTTAGCGGCATCTAATAGAAGATTGTGTTCTGTGAGTTTGTGTCTACCCACGCGTCAAGAATGCATCTTTTCTTAGCGGCATCTAATAGAAGATCTTCTGTTGAGTTTGTGTCCCACGCGTCAAGAATGCATCTTTCTTAGCGGCATCTAATAGAAGATTGTGTTCTGTTGAGTTTGTGTCAAGAATACCCTTAGCGTCAAGAATGAGTTTGTGTTTCTTCTCTTCTTAGCGGCATCTAATAGAAGATTGTGTTCTGTTGAGTTTGTGTTCCCGCGTCAAGAATGCATCTTTTCTTAGCGGCATCTAATAGAAGATGTTCTGTTGAGTTTGTGTCTACCCACGCGTCAAGAATGCATCTCTTCTTAGGGGCATCTAATAGAAGATTGTGTTCTGTTGAGTTTGTGTCTACCCACGCGTCAAGAATGCATTTTTCTTAGCGGCATCTAATAAAGATTGTGTTCTGTTGAGTTTGTGTCTATTCAAGTGTTCTTTTCTTAGCGGCATTGAGTTTGTTCTGTCTTTTTTTAGTCTAATAGAAGATTGTGTTCTGTTTGAGTTTGTGTCTACCCACGCGTCAAGAATGCATCTTTTCTTAGCGGCATCTAATAGAAGATTGTGTTCTGTTGAGTTTGTGTTTACCCACGCGTCAAGAATGCATCTTTTCTTAGCGGCATCTAATAGAAGATTGTGTTCTGTTGAGTTTGTGTCTACCCACGCGTCAAGAATGCATCTCTTTCTTAGCGGCATCTAATAGAAGATTGTGTTTGTTGAGTTTGTATCTACCCACGGTCAAGAATGCATCTTTCTTAGCGGCATCTAATAGAAGATTGTGTTCTGTTGAGTTTGTGTCTACCCACGCGTCAAGAATGCATCTTTTTCTTAGCGGCATCTAATAGAAGATTGTGTTCTGTTGAGTTTCAAGAATGTTTTCTTAGCGGCATCTAATAGAAGATTGTGTTCTGTTGAGTTTGTGTCTACCCACGCGTCAAGAATGCATCTCTTCTTAGCGGCATCAAGAAGATTGTGTTCTGTTTTCTTGTCTACCCACGCGTCAAGAATGCATCTAATAGAAGATTGTGTTCTGTTGAGTTTGTGTCTACCCACGCGTCAAGAATGCATCTTTTCTTAGCGGCATCTAATAGAAGATTGTGTTCTGTTGAGTTTGTGTTCACCCAAGCGTCAAGAATGCATCTTTTCTTAGCGGCATCTAATAGAAGATTGTGTTCTGTTGAGTTTGTGTCTGCCCACGCGTCAAGAATGCCCTTAGGGGCATCTAATGAAGATTGTGTTCTGTTGAGTCTTTTCATCTTTTCTTAGCGGCATCTAATAGAAGATTGTGTTCTGTTGAGTTTGTGTCTGCCCACATTTTTCTTAGCGGCGTCAAGAATTTTCCAGCTATGCTCTTTTTCTTAGCGGCGGCATTTGTGTTCACCCACGCGTCAATAGCGGCATCTACTAGAAGATTGATTTTGGTCACCCACGCATCAAGTTCTTAGTCCTGAGTTTGTTCTGTGAGTTTGTGCTACCCACGCGTCAAGAATGCATCTTTTCTTAGCGGCATCTAATAGAAGATTGTGTTCTGTTGAGTTTGTGTCTGCCCACGCGTCAAAGAATGCATCTTTTCTTAGCGGCATCTAATAGAAGATTGTGTTCTGTTTTGCGTCAAGAATGCATCTCTTCTTAGCGGCATTAATAGAAGATTGTGTTCTGTTGAGTTTGTGTCCCCACGCGTCAAGAATGCATCTTTTCTTTTTGTTAGCGGCGTCAAGAATGCATTTTTCTTAGCGGCATCTAATAGAAGATTGTGTTCTGTTGAGTTTGTGTCTACCCACGTCAAGAATGCATCTTTTCAGCGGCATCTAAGAAGATTGTGTTCATTTTGTCTACCCACGCGTCAATAATGCATTTCTTAGCGGCATCTAATAGAAGATTGTGTTCTGTTGAGTTTGTGTCTACCCACGCGTCAAGAATGCATCTTCTTAGCGGCATCTAATAGAAGATTGTGTTCTGTTGAGGCATCTAATAAGAATGCATTGTTCTTAGTTCTTGTGTTCTGTTGAGTTTGTGTCTACCCACGCGTCAAGAATGCATCTTTTCTTAGCGGCATCTAATAGAAGATTGTGTTCTGTTGAGTTTGTGTCTCACCCACGCGTCAAGAATGCATCTTTTCTTAGCGGCATCTAATAGAAGATTGTGTTCTGTTGAGTTTGTGTCTACCCACGCGTCAAGAATGCATCTTTTCTTAGCGGCATCTAATAGAAGATTGTGTTCTGTTGAGTTTGTGTCTACCCACGCGTCAAGAATGCATCTTTTCTTAGCGGCATCTAATAGAAGATTCTTGTCGAGTTTGTGTTCTACACGCGTCAAGAATGCATCTTTTCTTAGCGGCATCCTAATAGAAGATTGTGTTCTGTTGAGTTTGTGTCTACCCACGCGTCAAGAATGCATCTTTTCTTAGCGGCATCTAATAGAAGATTGTGTTCTGTTGAGTTTGTGTCTACCCACGTCAAGAATGCATCTTTTCTTAGCGGCATCTAATAGAAGATTGTGTTCTGTTGAGTTTGTGTTCACCCACGCGTCAAGAATGCATCTTTCTTAGCGGCATCTAATAGAAGATTGTGTTCTGTTGAGTTTGTGTCTACCCACGCGTCAAGAATGCATCTTTTCTTAGCGGCATCTTTTTGTGTTCTGTTGAGTTTGTGTCTACCCACGCGTCAAGAATGCATCTTTTCTTAGCGGCATCTAATAGAAGATTGTGTTCTGTTGAGTTTTGTGTTTACCCCCACGCGTCAAGAATGCATCTTTTCTTAGGCATCTAATCTTTTTCTTAGCGGCAGAAGATTGTGTTCTGTTGAGTTTGTGTCTACCACGCGTCAAGAATGCATCTTCTTAGCGGCATCTAATAGAAGATTGTGTTCTGTTGAGTTTGTGTCTACCCACGCGTCAAGAATGCATCTTTTCTTAGCGGCATCTAATAGAAGATTGTGTTCTGTTGAGTTTGTGTCTACCCACGCGTCAAGAATGCATCTTTCTTAGCGGCATCTAATAGAAGATTGTGTTCTGTTGAATTTGTGTTCACCACGTCAAGAATGCATCTTTCTTAGCGGCATCTAATTTGTGTTCTGTTGAGTTTGTGTTCACCCACGCGTCAAGAATGCATCTTTCTTAGCGGGCATCTAATAGAAGATTGTGTTCTGTTGAGTTTGTGTCTACCCACGCGTCAAGAATGCATCTTTTCTTAGCGGCATCTAATAGAAGATTGTGTTCTGTTGAGTTTGTGTCTAACACGCGTCAAGAATGCATCTTTTCTTAGCGGCATCTAATAGAAGATTGTGTTCTGTTGAGTTTGTGTCTACCCACGCGTCAAGAATGCATCTTTTCTTAGCGGCATCTAATAGAAGATTGTGGCATCTGCATCTTTTTCTTAGCGGCATAATAGAAGATTGTGTTCTGTTGAGTTTGTGTCTACCCACGCGTCAAGAATGCATCTTTTCTTAGCGGCATCTAATAGAAGATTGTGTTCTGTTGAGATTGTATCTACCCACGCGTCAAGAATGCATCTTTTTTCTTAGAAGATTGTGTTCTGGAGTTTGTCACCCACGCGTCAAGAATGCAATAATAGAAGATTGTGTTCTGTTGAGTTTGTGTCTACCCATGCGTCAAGAATCAAGCGGCATCTAATAGAAGATTGTGTTCTGTTGAGCGGCATCTTTTCTTAGCGGCAGAAGATTGTGTTCTGTTGAGTTTGTGTCTACATCTTTTAGCGGCATCTACTAGAAGATTGTGTTCTGTTGAGTTTGTGTCTACCCACGCGTCAAAAATGCATCTTTTCTTAGCGGCATCTAATAGAAGATTGTGTTCTGTTGAGTATGTGTCTACCCACGCGTCAAGAATGCATCTCTTCTTAGCGGCATCTAATAGAAGATTGTGTTCTGTTGAGTTTGTGTCTACCCGTCACATCTTTTTCTAGCGTCAAGAATAGCATCTTTTCTTAGCGGCATCTAATAGAAGATTGTGTTGAGTTTGTGTCTACACCCGTCAAGAATGCATATCTTTTCTTAGTTTTTGTCTAGATTGTCCCACGCGTCAAGAATGCATCTTTTCTTAGCGGCATCTAATAGAAGATTGTGTTCTGTTGAGTTTGTGTCTACCCACGCGTCAAGAATGCATCTTTCTTAGCGGCATCTAATAGAAGATTGTGTTCTGTTGAGTTTGTGTTCACCAATGCGTCAAGAATGCATCTTTCTTAGCGGCATCTAATAGAAGATTGTGTTCTGTTGAGTTTGTGTCTACCCACGCGTCAAGAATGCATCTTTTCTTAGCGGCATCTAATAGAAGATTGTGTTCTGTTGAGTTTGTGAATGCCACGGCACCGTCAGTTTGTGTTCACCAATGTGCGAATGCATCTTTTTTGAGCGGCATCTAATAGAAGATTGTGTTCTGTTGAGTTTGTGTTTACCCACGCGTCAAGAATGCATCTTTTCTTAGCGGCGGCATCTAATAGAAGATTGTGTTCTGTTGAGTTTGTGTCATACCCACGCGTCAAGAATGCATCTTTCTTATGCATCTAATAGAAGATTGTGTTCTGTTGAGTTTGTTGAGTTTGTGCTCACCCAAAGAATGCATTTTTCGCGTCAAGAATTGCAGTTTGTGAATTTTTCTTAGCGGCATCTAATAGAAGATTGTGTTCTGTTGAGTTTGTGTCTACCCACGCGTCAAGAATGCATCTCTTTCTGTTGAGTTTGTGTCTTCAAGAATGCATCTTTTTCTTAGCGGCATCTAATAGAAGATTGTGTTCTGTTGAGTTTGTGTTCACCCACGCGTCAAGAATGCATCTTTTCTTAGCGGCATCTAATAGAAGATTGTGTTCTGTTGAGTTTGTGTTCACCACGCGTCAAGAATGCATCTTTTTCTTAGCGGCATCTAAATAGAAGATTGTGTTCTGTCGAGTTTGTGTCTACCCACGCGTCAAGAATGATCTTTTCTTAGCGGCATCTAATAGAAGATTGTGTTCTGTTGAGTTTGTGTCTACCCACGCGTCAAGAATGCATCTTTTCTTAGCGGCATCTAATAGAAGATTGTGTTCTGTTGAGTTTGTGTTCACCAATGCGTCAAGAATGCATCTTTTCTTAGCGGCATCTAATAGAAGATTGTGTTCTGTTGAGTTTGTGTCTACCTTCCGTCAAGAATGCATTTCTTCTTAGCGGCATCTAATAGAAGATTGTGTTCTGTTGAGTTTGTGTTCACCACGCGTCAAGAATGCATCTTTTCTTAGCGGCATCTAATAGAAGATTGTGTTCGAGTTTGTGTCTACCCACGCGTCAAGAATTTGCGGCATGAAGATTGTGTTCTGTTGACCCACGCGTCAAGAATGCATCTTTTCTTAGCGGCATCTAGTTTGTGTCACCACGCACGTAGAAGATTGTCTAATAGAAGATTGTTCTGTTGAGTTTGCGGCATCTGTTGTGTTCTGTCGAGTTTGTGCCCACGCGTCAAGAATGCATCTTTTTTCTTAGCGGCATCTAATAGAAGATTGTGTTCTGTTGAGTTTGTGTCTACCCACGCGTCAAGAATGCATCTTTTTCAGCGGCATCTAATAGAAGATTGTGTTCTGTTGAGTTTGTGTCTAATGAATGCATCTTTTCTTAGCGGCATCTAATAGAAGATTGTGTTCTGTTGAGTTTGTGTCTACCCACGCGTCAAGAATGCATCTTTTCTTAGCGGCATCTAATAGAAGATTTGTTCTGTTGAGTTTGTGTTCACCACGCGTCAAGAATGCATCTTTCTTAGCGGCATCTAATAGAAGATTGTGTTCTGTCGAGTTTGTGTCTTCAAGAATGCATCTCTTCTTAGCGGCATCTAATAGAAGATTGTGTTCTGTTGAGTTTGTGTCTACCCACGCGTCAAGAATGCATCTCTTCTTAGCGGCATCTAATAGAAAATTGTGTTCTGTTGAGTTTGTGTCTCACCCACGCGTCAAGAATGCATCTTTTTAGCGGCATTAAATAGAAGATTGTGTTCGTTGAGTTTGTGGTTCACCACGTAATCTTTTCAGCGGCATCTAATAGAAGATTGTGTTCTGTTGAGTTTGTGTCTACCCACGCGTCAAGAATGCATCTTTCTTAGCGGCATCTAATAGAAGATTGTGTTCTGTTGAGTTTAGGTTCATCAAAATGCATCTTTTCTTAGCGGCATCTAATAGAAGATTGTGTTCTGTTGAGTTTGTGTTCACCCACGCGTCAAGAATGCATCTCTTCTTAGCGGCATCTAATAGAAGATTGTGTTCTGTTGAGTTTGTGTCTACCCACGCGTCAAGAATGCATCTTTTCTTAGCGGCATCTAATAGAAGATTGATGTTTTGTTGAGTTTGTGTTCACCCATGCGTGAAGAATGCACTTTTTCTGCGGCGTCAAGAAGATTAGTGTTCTGTCGAGTTTGTGTTACCCACGTTGCATTTCTTAGTGGCATCTAATGAAGATTTGTTTTCTGGTTGAGTTTGTGTTCCACCTGCGTCAAGAAATGCATATTTCTTAGTTTAATAGAAGATTGTCTGTCGAGTTTGTTCCACCACGCGTCAAGAATGCATCTCTTCTTAGCGGCATCTAATAGAAGATTGTGTTCTGTTGAGTTTGTCTTCACCCACGCGTCAAGAATGCATCTTTTAGCGGCATCTAATAGAAGATTTGTTCTGTTGAGTTTGTGTTCACCACGCGTCAAGAATGCATCTAGCGGCATCTAATAGAAGATTGTGTTTCTGTTGAGTTTGTGTCTACCACGCGTCAAGAATGCATTTCTTAGCGTCGTCTATAGAAGATTGTGTTCTCCCACGTCAAGAATGTCTGAAGATTGTGTTCTGTCTTTGTGTTCACCCACGCGTCAAGAATGCATCTTTCTTAGCGGCATCTAATAGAAGATTGTGTTCTGTTGGAGTTTGTGTCCTACCCACGCGTAAAGAATGCATTTTTCTTAAGAAGATTGCATCTGAGTTGTCTACCCGGGCGCCAAGAATGCATCTTTTCTTAGCGGCATCTAATAGAAGATTGTGTTCTGTTGAGTTTGTGTTCACCCACGCGTCAAGAATGCATCTTTTCTAAGCGGCATCTTTCTTTGAGTTTGTGTTCACCCACGCGTCAAGAATGCATCTTTTCTTAATGGAAGATTGTGTTCTGTTGAGTTTGGTTCTGCCACGCGTCAAGAATGCATCTCTTCTTGGGGAGTTTGTATTCTAATAAGAATGCATCTTTTTTCTAGCGGCAAATAGAGATTGTGTTCTGTTGAGTTTGTGTTCACCCACGCGTCAAGAATGCATCTTTCATAGCGGCATCTTTTTCTGCATCTGCGGCAATTAATAGAAGATTTGTACGCGTCAAGAATGCATAGCGGCATCTAATAGAAGATTGTGTTCTGTTGAGTTTGTGTCTACCCGTCAAGAATGCAAGCGGCAAATGAAGATTGTGTTCAGTTTGTGTTTTCTTAGCGGCATCTAATAGAAGATTGTGTTCTGTTGAGTTTGTGTTCACCCACGCGTCAAGAATGCATCTTTTCTTAGCGGCATCTAATAGAAGATTGTGTTCTGTTGAGTTTGTGTACCCCACGCGTCAAAAATGCATCTTTTCTTAGCGGCATCTAATAGAAGATTGTGTTCTGTTGAGTTTGTATCTACCCACGCGTCAAGAATGCATCTTTTCTAGCGGCATCTAATAGAAGATTGTGTTCTGTTGAGTTTGTGTCTACCCACGCGTCAAGAATGCATCTCTTCTTAGCGGCATTCATTGAAGATTGTGTTCTGCTGAATGCATATCTTTTCTTAGCGGCATCTGGAAGATTTGTGTTCTGTCGAGTTGTGTCCACGCGTCAAGAATGCATCTTTTTCTTAGCGGCATCTAATAGAAGATTGTGTTCCTGTTGAGTTTGTGTCACCCACGCGTCAAGAATGCATCTTTCTTAGCGGCATCTAATAGAAGATTGTGTTCTGTTGAGTTTGTGTTCCCACGTCAAGAATGCATCTTTTCTTAGCGGCATCTAATAGAAGATTTTCTGTTGAGTTTGTGTCTACCCACGCGTCAAGAATGCATCTTTTCTTAGCGGCGCTAATAGAAGATTGTGTTCTGTTGGAGTTTGTGTCTACCCACGCGTCAAGAATGCATCTCTTTTCTTAGCGGCATCTAATAGAAGATTGTGTTCTGTTGAGTTTGTGGTTCACCCACGCGTCAAGAATGCATCTCTTCTTAGAGGCATCTAATAGAAGATTGTGTTCTGTTGAGTTTGTGTCTGCGTCAAGAATGCAATTTTTACGGCATCTAACAGAAGATTGTGTTCCACCCACGCGTCAAGAATGCATCTTTTCTTCTTAGAAGATTGTGTTCTGGAGTTTGTGGCTCTAATAGAAGCGGCATCTAATAGAAGATTGTGTTCTGTTGAGTTTTGTGTCTACCCACGCATCAAGAATGCATCTTTCTTAGCGGCAATAATGGAAAATTGTGTTCTGTTGAGTTTGTGTTCACCCACGCGTCAAGAATGCATCTTTTTCTTAGCGGCATCTAATAGAAGATTGTGTTCTGTTGAGTTTGTGTCACCACGCGTCAAGAATGCATCTTTCTTAGCGGCATCTAATAGAAGATTGTGTTCTGTTGAGTTTGTGTCTACACCCACGTCAAGAATGCATCTTTTCTAGCGGCATCTAATAGAAGATTGTGTTCTGTTGAGTTTGTGTCTACCCACGCGTCAAGAATGCATCTTTTCTTAGCGGCATCTAATAGAAGATTGTGTTCTGTTGAGTTTGTGTCTACCCACGCGTCAAGAATGCATCTTTTCTTAGCGGCATCTAATAGAAGATTGTGTTCTGTTGAGTTTGTGTTCACCACGCGTCAAGAATGCATCTTTTCTTAGCGGCATCTAATAGAAGATTGTGTTCTGTTGAGTTTGTGTCTACCCACGCGTCAAGAATGCATCTTTTTCTTAGCGGCATCTAATAGAAGATTGTGTTCTGTTGAGTTTTGTGTTCACCCACGCGTCAAGAATGCATCTTTTCTTAATAGAAGAAGATTGAATGTTCATTGTGTTCTGTCGAGATTGTGTCTACCCACGCGTAAGAATGCAGAAGAAAATTGTGTTCTGTTGAGTTTGTGTTCACCCACGCGTCAAGAATGCATCTTTTCTTAGCGGCAAGAATCTAATCTAATAGAAGATTGTGTTCTGTTGAGTTTGGTGCGTCAAGAATGCATCTTTCTTAGCGGCATCTACTAGAAGATTGTGTGTTCTGTTGAGTCATTGTCAGTCAAGAATGCATCTTTTCTTAGCGGCGTCAAGAATGCATCTGTTCTCTTAGCGGCAGTTTGTGTTACCCACGCGTCAAGAAGATTTTTCTTAGCGGCATCTAATAGAAGATTGTGTTCTGTTGAGTTTGTGTTCACCCACGCGTCAAGAATGCATCTCTTCGCGGCATCAAAAGATTGTGTTCTGCTGAGTTTGTGTTCTCAAGAATGCATTTTCTTAGCGGCATCTAATAGAAGATTGTGTTCTGTTGAGTTTGTGTCACCCACGCGTCAAGAATGCGCGTCAATAGAATGCAGTTTGTGTCTTTTTTTCTTAGCGGCATCTAATAGAAGATTGTGTTCTGTTGAGTTTGTGTCTCACCACGCGTCAAATGAATGCATCTTTTTCTGTTGAGGCGGCAAGAATGCATAGCGGCATCTAATGGAAGATTGTGTTCTGTCGAGTTTGTGTCTAACCACGTTGCATCTTTTCAGCGGCCAACGTTGAGTTTTGTGCACGCGTCAAGAATGCATCTTTTTCTTAGCGGCATCTAATAAGAAGATTCAGGTTTTCTTTTCTTAGCGGCATTGAAGATTTGTTCTGTCTACCCACGCGTCAAGAATGCATCTTTTCTTAGGGGCATCTAATGGAAAATTGTGTTCTGTTGAGTTTGTGTCTACCCACGCGTCAAGAATGCATCTTTTCTTAGCGGCATCTAATAGAAGATTGTGTTCTGTTGAGTTTGTAGGCACTGCGTCAAGAATGCATTTTTTTCTTAGCGGCGTCTAATAGAAGATTGTGTTCTGTTGAGTTTGTGTCTAACGTCAAGAATGCATCTTTCTTAGCGGGCATCTAATAGAAGATTGTGTTCTGTTGAGTTTGTGTCTTACCCACGCGTCAGTGCATCTTTTCTTAGCGGCATCTAATAAAAGATTGTGTTCTGAGTTTGTACCACCCACGTTTGTTGGTTTGTGTCACCCACGGGTCAAGAATGCATTTTCTTAGCGGCATCTAATAGAAGATTGTGTTCCACGCGTCAAGAATTGAGTTTGTGTTGAGTTCAATCCACCACGCGTCAAGAATGCATCTTTTTTCTTAGCGGCATCTAATAGAAGATTGTGTTCCTGTTGAGTTTGTGTCTAGTTCACCACGCGTCAAGAATGCATCTCTTCTTAGCGGCATCTAATAGAAGATTGTGTTCGTTGAGTTTGTGTCTACCCACGCGTCAAGAATGCATCTTTTCTTAGCGGGCATCTAATAGAAGATTGGTGTTCTGTTGAGTTTGTGTCTACCCACGCGTCAAGAATGCATCTTTTCTTAGCGGCATCTAATAGAAGATTGTGTTCTGTTGAGTTTGTGTCTACCGTCACGCGGCATCAAGAAGATTGTGTTCTGTTGATTTTTTAGCGGCATCTAATAGAAGATTGTGTTCTGTTGAGTTTGTGTTCACCCACGCGTCAAGAATGCATCTTTTTTAGCTTAGCGGCATCTAATAGAAGATTGTGTTCTGTTGAGTTTGTGTTTACCCACGCGTCAAGAATGCATCTTCTTAGCTCTATTAGGGTTGCATCTAGCGGCATAATAGAAGATTTGTGTTCTGTTGAGTTTGTGTCTACCCGCGTCAAGAATGCATCTTTTCTTAGCGTCAAGAATGCATCTTTTCTTAGCGGCATCTAATAGAAGATTGTGTTCTGTTTTGAGTTTGCGGCATCTAATAGAAGATTGTGTTCTGTTGAGTTTGTGTTCCCACGCGTCAAGAATGCATCTTTGTGTTCTGTCGAGTTTGTGTTCGCGTCAAGAATGCATAGCGGCATACGCAGAAGATTGTGTTCTGTTGCAGTTAATGTGTGTTCTGTTGAGTTTGGTTCACCCACGCGTCAAGAATGCATCTTTTCTTAGCGGCATCTAATAGAAGATTGTGTTCTGTTGAATTTGTGTTCACCCACGCGTCAAGAATGCATCTTTTCTTAGCGGCATCTAATAGAAGATTGTGTTCTGTTGAGTTTGTGTCTACCCACGCGTCAAGAATGCATCTTTTCTTAGCGGCATCTAATAGAAGATTGTGTTCTGTTGAGTTTGTGTCTACCCACGCGTCAAGAATGCATTTTTTTTTAGCGGCATCTAATAGAATTGTGTTCTGTTGAGTTTGTGTTCTCAAGAATGCATCTTTTCTTAGCGGCATCTAATAGAAGATTGTGTTCTGTTGAGTTTGTATCTACCCGCGTCAAGAATGCATCTTTTCTTAGCGGCATCTAATAGAAAGATTGTGTTCTGTTGAGTTTGTGTCTACCCACGCGTCAAGAATGCATCTTTTCTTAGCGGCATCTAATAGAAGATTGTGTTCTGTTGAGTTTGTTCACCACGCGTCACAACGCATCACCTTACCATCTATAGAAGATTGTGTTCGTCAAGAAGAATGCATCTTTTCTTAGCGGCATCTAATAGAAGATTGTGTTCTGTTGAGTTTGTGTTCACCACGCGTCAAGAATGCATCTTTTCTTTAGGCGGCATCTAATAGAAGATTGTGTTCTGTTGAGTTTGTGCTTGCCCACGCGTCAAGAATGCATCTCTTCTTAGCGGCATCTAATAGAAGATTGTGTTCTGTTGTGTTTGTGTTCTACCCACGTCAAGAATGCATCTTTTCTTAGCGGCATCTAATAGAAGATTGTGTTCTGTTGAGTTTTGTCTACACGTCAAAATGCATCTTTTCTTGGCGGCATCTAATAGAAGATTGTGTTCTGTTGAGTTTGTGTCTACCCACGCGTCAAGAATGCATCTCTTCTTAGCGGCGTCTAATAGAAGATTTCTGTCGAGTTTTAGTCTGCGTCAAGAATGTTTTGTGTCTGTTGACCCCACGCGTCAAGAATGCATCTTTTCTTAGCGGCATCTAATAGAAGATTGTGTTCTGTTGAGTTTTATTGTCTACCCACGCGTCAAGAATGCATCTTTTCTTAGCGGCATCTAATAGAAGATTGTGTTCTGTTGAGTTTGTGTCTAACCCGTCAAGAATGCGCGTCAATAATGCATCTCTTCTGCATCTTTCTATTGGCATCTAATAGAAGATTGTGTGTTGAGTTTTTCTGACGCGTCAAGAATGAGTTTGTTTATCTGTTGAACCCACGCGTCAAGAATGCATCTAATAGAAGATTGTGTTCTTGAGCGGAATGCATCTTTTCTTAATAATAGAAGATTGTGTTCTGTTGAGTTTGTGTCTACCCACGCGTCAAGAATGCATCTTTTAGCGGCATCTAATAGAAGATTGTGTTCTGTTGAGTTTGTGGTTACCCACGCGTCAAGAATGCATCTTTTCTGAATGCATCTAATAGAAGATTGTGTCTTCTTAGTTCACCCACGCGTCAAGAATGCATCTAGCGGCATCTAAAGATTGTGTTCTGTTGGAGTTTGTGTCCACGTCAAGAATGCATCTTTTCTTTAGCGCATCTAATAGAAGATTGTGTTCTGTTGAGTTTTGTGTCCCACGCGTCAAGAATGCATCTTTTTCTTAGCGGCGTCTAATAGAAGATTGTGTTCTGTCGAGTTTGTGTCTACCCACGCGTCAAGAATGCATCTTTCTTAGCGGCGTCTTGATTGTGTTCTGTTGAGTTTTGTGTCTAATAGAAGATTGTTCCACGCGTCAACAATGAATGCATCTTTTTTTGCGAAGCGGCATCTAGTTTGTGTTCATAGAAGATTGTGTTCTGTTGAGTTTGTGAATCTACCCACGTCAAGAAGAATGCATCTTTTTCTTAGCGGCATCTAATAGAAGATGTGTTCTGCTGAGTTTGTGCTCACCCACGCGTTTGTTTTCTTAGCGGCATCTAATAGAAGATTGTGTTCCCACGCGTCAAGAATGCATCTTTTTAGCGGCATCTAATAGAAGATTGTGTTTCTAACAGGTTTTGTGTGTCTAACCACGCGTCAAGAATGCATCTTTTTAGCGCGGCATCTAATAGAAGATTGTTTCTGTTGAGTTTGTGTCTACCCAAGAATGCATCTTTTCTTAGCGGCATCAAAATGCATCTCTTCTTTCTTAGCGGCATCTAATAGAAGATTGTGTTCTGTTGAGTTTAGGCTCACCCCACGCGTCAAGAATGCATCTTTTCTTAGCGGCATCTGTTAGAAGATTGTGTTCTGTTGAGTTTGTGTTTACCCACGAGTCAGCGGCATCTAATAGAATGCATCTCTTCTTAGCGGCATCTAATAGAAGATTGTGTTCTGTTGGTTTGTGTCTACCCACGCGTCAAGAATGCATCTTTCTTAGCGGCATCTAATAGAAGATTGTGTTCTGTTGAGTTTGTGTCTACGTTCACGCGTCAAGAATGCATCAAGAATTTTCTTAGCGGCATCTAATAGAAGATTGTGTTCTTCGAGTTTGTGTTTACCCACGCGTCAAGAATGCATCTTTTTTAGCGGCATCTAATAGAAGATTGTGTTCTGTTGAGAATTGTGTGTCTAGTTTGTGTTCCACGCGTCAAGAATGCATCTTTCTTAGCGGCATCTAATAGAAGATTGTGTTCTGTTGAGTTTGTGTCTACCCACGCGTTAGCATCTTTTCTTAGCGGCATCTAATAGAAGATAGTGTTCTGTTGAGTTTGTGTCTACCCACGCGTCAAGAATGCATCTTTCTTTAGCGGCATCTAATAGAAGATTGTGTTCTGTTGAGTTTGTGTCTACCCACGCGTCAAGAATGCATCTTTTCTTAGGGCACTTAATAGAAAATTGCATCTCAAGAATAGAAGATTGTGTTCTGTTGAGTTTAGTTCACCCAAGAGTCAAGAATACCCGGCATCTAGAAGATTGTGTTCGTTGAGTGTGTCAAGAATGCATCTTTCTACTTTGTGTCTGTTGTGCTTGTGCTCACCACGCGTCAGCAAGAATCTAGCGGCATCTAATAGAAGATTGTTTCTGTTGAGTTTGTGCTCTACCCACGCGTCAAGAATGCATTGTTCTTAGCGGCATCTAATAGAAGATTGTGTTCTTCTTTGTGTCTACCCACGCGTCAAGAATTCTGTTTTTCTTAGCGGCATCTAATAGAAGAGGTGTTCTGTTGAGTTTGTTTCTTCAAGAATGCATCTAATAGAAGATTGTGTTCTGTTGAGTTTGTGTCTACCCACGCGTCAAGAATGCATCTTTTTTGCTTAGCGGCATCTAATAGAAGATTGTGTTCTGTCGAGTTTGTCTACCCACGCGTCAAGAATGCATCTTTTCTTAGCGGCATCTAATAGAAGATTGAGTTCTATGAGTTCTGTTGAGTTTGAAGATTGTGCTCTGTCGAGTTAATGCGCGTCAAGAAATGCATCTTTCTTAGCGGCATCTAATAGAAGATTGTGTTCTGTTGAGTTTGTGTCTACCACGCGTCAATGCACTTTTTTAGCGGCATCTAATAGAAGATTGTGTTCTGTTGAGTTTGTGTCTACCCACGCGTCAAGAATGCATCTTTTCTTAGCGGCATCTAATAGAAGATTGTGCGTTGCTATCAAGAATAATCTAGAGCATTGTGTTCTGTTTGAGTTTGTGTCTACCCGCGTCAAGAATGCATCTTTTCTTAGCGGCATCTAATTGTTTGTGTTCTGTTGGGTTTACCCACGCGTCAAGAATTTCTTAGCGGGCATCTAATAGAAGATTGTGTTGTGTCTACCACGCGTCAAGAATGCATCTTTTTTAGCGGCATCTAATAGATTGTGTTCTGTTGAGATTGTCAAGAATGCATCTTTTCTTAGTCTAATAGAAGATTGTGTCTTGTTGAGTTTAGTCTACCCACGCGTCAAGAATGCAGCGGCGTCTTTTGTCCGTCGAGTTGTGCTCCTCCACGCGGAATGCATCTAATAGAAGATTGTGTTCTGTTGAGTTTGTGTTCACCCACGCGTCAGAGAATGCATCTTTTCAGCGGCATCTAATAGAAGATTGTTCTGTTGAGTTTGTGTTCTACCCACGCGTCAAGAATGCATCTTTTCTTAGCGGCATCTAATAGAAGATTGTTGTCTGTTGAATTTGTTTTGCGTCTAGAATGCATCTTTTCTTACCCAATTGGAGTAAATTGTGTTCTGTTGAGTTTTTGTTCACCCATCAAGAATAGCATCTTTTCTTAGCGGCATCAGCGGCATAGAAGATTGTGTTCTGTTGAGTTTTGTGTCTACCCACGCGTCAAGAATGTGCCCACTTAGCGGCATCTAAGAATTGCTGTTGATTTGTGTCTACCCACGCGTCAAGAATGCATCTTTTCTTAGCGGCATCTAATAGAAGATTGTGTTCTGTTGAGTTTGTGTCACCCACGCGTCAAGAATGGGCGCGGCATCAAGAAGATGTGTTCTGTTGAGTTTGTGTCCTCAAGAATGCATTTTTCTTAAGCGGCATCTAAAGATTGTTGTTCTGTTTAGAAGAAGAATGCATTTTTAGCGGCATGAAGATTGTGTTCTGGTTGAGTTTGTGTCTACCCACGCGTCAAGAATGCATCTTTTCTTAGCGGCATCTAATAGAAGATTCTGTTGAGTTTGTGTCTAAGTCATGCATCTCTTCTTAGCGGCATCTAAATAGAAGATTGTGTTCTGTTGAGTTTGTGTCTACCTTACGTCAAGAGTCATCCGGCATCAATAGAAGATTGTGTTCTGTTGGGTTGTGTCTTTGCGTAAAGAATGCATCTTTTCTTGGCGGCATCTAATAGAAGATTGTGTTCTGTTGAGTTTGTCTTTACCACGCGTCAAGGCTGCATCTCTTCTTAGCGGCATCTAAATGAAGATTGTGTTCTGTCTAACGAAAATGCATCTTTTGCTTTAGCGGAAGATTGTGTTCATCTAATAGAAGCATGCGGCATGAAGATTCTGTTGAGTTTGTGTCTACCCACGCGTCAAGAATGTCGAGTTTGTTCACCCACGCGTCAAGAATTTTTTCTTAGCGGCATCTAATAGAAGATTGTGTTGTTGAGTTTATTGTCACCCACGCGTCAAGAATGCATGAGTTTGTTGAGTTTGTGCTCTTCCACGCGTCAAAATGGAAGGATGTGTTCTGTTGAGTTTGTGCTCCAACCACGCGTCAAGAATGCATCTTTTCTTAGCGCATCTAATAGAAGATTGGTGTTCTGTTGAGTTTGTGTCTCACCCACGTCAAGAATGCATCTTTTTCAGCGGCATCTAATAGAAGATTGTGTTCTGTTGAGTTTGTGTCTACCGACGCGTTTCTTTTTAGCGGCATCTGGCGAGAAGATTGTGTTCTGTTGAGTTTGTGTCTACCCACGCGTCAAGAATGCATCTTTTCTTAGCGGCATCTTTAATAGAAGATTGTTGTTCTGTTGAGTTTGTTGTCTACCCACGCGTCAAGAATGCATCTTTTCTTAGCGGCATCTAATAGAAGATTGTGTCTGTTGAGTTTGGCTCACCACGCGTCAAGAATTTCATCTCTTCTAGCGCGTCTAATAGAAGATTGTGTTCTGTTGAGTTTGTGTCACCACGCGTCAAGAATGCATCTTTTTCTTAGCGGCATCTAATAGAAAGATTGTGTTCTGTTGAGTTTGTGTCTGCGTCAAGAATCATCTTTTTCTTAGCGGCATCTAATAAAGATTGTGTTCTGTTGAGTTTGTGTTTACCCACGGGTCAAAATGCATCTCTTCTTAGCGGCATCTAATAGAAGATTGTGTTCTGTTGAGTTTGTGTCTACCCACGCGTCAAGAATGCATCTTTCTTAGGGGGCATCTAATGGAAATTGTGTTCTGTTGAGTTTTGTGTCTACCCACGCGTCAAGAATGCATTTTTCTTTCAGCGGCATCTAATAGAAGATTGTGTTCTCTTGAGTTTGTGCTGTCACACACGCGTCAAAAATGCATTTTTCTTAGCGGCATTGTGTTCTGTTGGTTTTATTTTCTGCGTGAAGAATGCATCTCTTCTTACGCGGCATCTTCTTAATAGAAGATTGTGTTCTGTTGGTTGTATCTAACGCATCTTTCTAGCGCATCCATAGAATGCTGTTGATTCACCATTTCATCTTTCTTAGCGGCATCTAATAGAAGATTGTGTTCTCTGTTAAGGTTTGTGTCTACCCACGCGTCAAGAATCTCTCTTTTCTTAGCGGCATCTAATAGAAGATTGTGTTCTGTTGAGTTTACTCCACGCGTCAAGAATGCATCCTTAGCGGCGTCAATAGAAGATTGCATCTCGATTTTGTGTCACCCACGCGTCGGCATCTTAGCAGCATCTAGAAGATTGTGTTCTGTTGAGTTTGTGTCTACCCACACGCGTCAATTGAATTGTGCCCTGTTGGAGTTTAGTTCACCACCGCGGCATCTAATAGCGCAAGATTGTGTTCTGTTGGTTTGTGTCTACCCACGCGTCAATAATGCATATCTTTTCATGGCATCTAATAGAAGATATGCCCTGTGTTTGTGTTCTGTTGGGTATGAAGATGTTCTGTTGAGTTTGTGGCCCATGCGTCAAGAATGCATCTTTTTTCTTAGCGGCATCAAATAGAAGATTGTGTTCTGTTGAGTTTTGTGTTTACCCACGCGTCAACAATGCATCTCTTCTTAGCGGCATCTTAATAGAAGATTGTGTTCTGCTGAGTTTGTGTCTACCATCGCGTCAGTCAAGAAGCATCTTTGTAGCGGCATCTAATAGAAGATTGTGTTCTGTTAGGTTTTGTGTCTACCCACGCGTCAAAGAATGCATCTTTTCTTATCGGCATCTAATAGAAGATTGTCTTCTGTTGAGTTTGTGTCTACCAATGCGTCAAGAATGCATCTCTTCTTGGGCATCTAATAGAAGATTTGTGTTCTGTTGAGTTTGTGTCTACCCACGCGTCAAGAATGCATCTTTTCTTAGCGGCATCTAATAGAAGATTGTTCTGTTGGTTTGTGTGTCTACCACGCGTCAAGAATGCATCTTTTTCTTAGCGGCATCTAACAGAAGATTGTGTTCTGTTGAGTTTGTGTCTACCCACGCGTCAAGAATGCATCTCTTCTTAGCGGCATCTAATAGAAGATTGTGTTCTGTTGAGTTTTATTATCCCCTAACCACGCGTCAAAGAATGCATCTCTCTTCTTGCGGCATCTAATAGAAGATTGTGTTCTGTTGAGTTGTGTCTACCCACGCGTCACCTTTTCTTGGCATCTAATAGGGCGTGTTCTGTTGGGTTTGTAAGAAAGAATGCATCTTTTCTTAGTGGCATCTAATAGAAGACTGTGTTTCTGTTGAGTTTAGTGTCTACCCACGCGTCAAGAATGCATCTCTTCTTAGCGGCATCTAATAGAAGATTGTGTTCTGTTGAGTTTGTGTCTACCATGCGTCCAAAGAATGCATCTTTTCTTAGCGGCATCTAATAGAAGATTGTGTTCTGTTGAGTTTTACAATACCACGCGTCAAGAATGCATCTCTTCTTAGCGGCATCTAATAGAAGATTGTGTTCTGTTGAGTTTTGTGTCTACCCGCGCGTCAAGAAAAACATTTCTTAGCGGCATCTAATGAAAATTGTGTTCTGTTTGAGTTTGTGTCTACCCACGCGTCAAGAATGCATCTTTTCTTAGCGGCATCTAATAGAAGATTGTGTTCTGTTGAGTTTGTCTACCCACCCACGCGCATCTTTTCTTAAGAATGGTATCTTTTTTTCTTAGCAGCATCTAATAGAAGATTGTGTTCTGTTGAGTTTGTGTCTACCCACGCGAATGCGTCTCTTCTTAAAATGCACTTTTTCTTAGCGGCATCTTTTAGAAGATTGTGTTCTGTTGAGTTTGTGTTTACCCACGCGTCAAGAATGCATTTTGTTTGCGGCGTCAACAATGCATCTTTGTAGCGGCATCTAATTTGAGTCTGTTCAATGGTTTGTGTCTACCCACGCGTCTTAAGTGCTAATAGAAGATTGTGTTCTGTCGAGTTTGTGTCTACCCACGCATCCAAGAATGCATCTCTCTTCTAATAGAAGATTGCGTCCCACGCGTCAAGAATGGACTCGCGGCATGTGTTCTGTCGAGTTTGTTTCTACCACCACGCGTCAAGAATGCATCTTTCTTAGCGGCGTCTAATAGAAGATTGTGTTTCTGTTGGTGTGTCTACCCACGCGTCGCACGAATTTCTTTCTTAGCAGCATCTAATAGAAGATTGTGTTCTGTTGAGTTTGTGTCTACCCACGCGTCATAGTGCATCTCTTCTTAGGCGGCGTAATAGAAGATTGTGTTCTGTTGAGTTTGTGTCCCTCACCACGCGTCAAGAATGCATCTCTTCTTAGCGGCATCTAATAGAAGATTGTGTTCTGTTTGAGTTTGTGGTCACCCACGCATCAAGAACATCTTTTCTTAGCGGCATCTAATGGTACTGTGTTCTGTTGAGTTTAGTATCTACCGACGTCAAGAATGCATTTTCTTGGCGGCATCTAATAGAAGATTGTGTTCTGTTGAGTTTGTGTCTACCCACGCGTCAAAAATGCATATCTACGAAGAGATTGTGTTCTTCTTAGCGGCATCTAATAGGGATTGTGTTCTGTTGAGTTTGTGTTCACCCTCGTCAAGAATGCATCTTTTCTTGGCGGCATCTAATAGAAGATTGTGTTCTGCGAGTTTGCGTTTAATGTCTACCCACGCGTCAAGAATGCATCTTTTCAGCGGCATCTAATAGAAAGATTGTGTTCTATTTGGTTTGTGTCTACCCACGCGTCAAGAATGCATCTTTTCTTAGCGGCTAATAGAAGATTGTGTTCTGTTGAGTTTGTGTTCACGCGTCAAGAAACATCTTTTTCTTAATCTAATAGAAAATTGTGTTCTGTTGAGTTTGTGTCTACCACGTCAAGAATGCATCTTTTCTTAGCGGCATCCTAATAGAAGGTGGTGTGTTCTGTTGGGTTGTGTTTACACGCGTCAAGAATGCATCTTTTCAGTACCCACAGTATTTAGTTTGTTGAGTTTGTGCATCTACCCACGTCAAAAATGCATCTTTTCTTAGCGGCATCTAGCCAGAAGCATTGTGTTCTGTTGAGTTTGTGTCTACCGCGTCAAGAATGCATCTTTCTTAGCGGCGCCTAATAGAAGATTGTGTTCTGGTCGAGTTTGTGTTTATCCCACGCGTCAACAATGCATCTCTTTCTTCTAGCGGCGTCCTAATAGAAGATTGTGTTCGTGTTTATTCATCTACCCACGCGTCAAGAATGCATCTTAGCGGCATCTAATAGAAGATTGTGTTCTGTTGAGTTTGTGTCCTACCCACGTCAAGAATGCATCTTTTTCTTAGAATCTAATAAAGATTGTCTTAATGTTGCTGGTTCTACCCCCGTTTCAGAATCACTCACGCGTCTAATGAATTGTGTTATCTTTTTAGCATCTTTCTTGGCGTCTAATAGAAAGATTGTGTTCTGTTGAGTTTGAATGTATTTTCTTAGCCACTAATAGCGTCAAGAATGCATTTCTTCTTAGCGTCGTCTAATAGAAGATTGTGTTCTGTTGAGTTTGTGTCTACCCATGCGTCAAGAAGAATGCATCTCTTCTTGGCGGCATCTAATAGAAGATTGTAGTTCTGTTGTTTGTGTCTACCCATCGTCGTCAAGAATGCATCTTTTTCTTAGCGGCATCTAATAGAAGATGTGTTCTGTTGAGTTTGTGTCTACCCACGCATCAAGAATGCAACTTTTCTTAGCGGCATCTACTAGAAATTGTGTTCTGTTGAGTTTGTGTCTACCCACGCGTCAAGAATGCATCTCTTCTTAGCGACATCTGTAATAGAAAGATTGTGTTCTGTTGAGTTTGTGTCACCCACTCGTCAGAATGCATCTTTTCTTGGCAGCATCTAATAGAAGATTGGTGTGTTCTGTTGAGGTTTGTGTCTACCCGCGTCAAGAATGCATCTCTTCTTAGCGGCATCCTAATAGAGGTGTGTTCTGTTGAGTTTGGCGTCTACCCACGCGTCAAAATGCATCTTTTCTTAGCGGCATCTTGAAGGTGTGTTCTGTTGAGTTTGTGTCTACCCACGCGTGAGAATGCATCTTTCTTAGCGGCATCTAATAGAGATTGTGTTCTGTTGAGTTTGTGTCTACCACGCGTCAGAATGCATCTTTTCTTGGCGGCATCTAATAGAAGATTGTGTTCTGTTGAATTTGTGGTTACCCCACGCGTCAAGAATGCATCTTTTCTTAGCGGCATCTAATAGAAAAGTTTGTGTCTCCACGCGTCAAGAATGCGTTTTTTTCTTAGCGGCGTCTAATAGAAGATTGTTCTGTTGAGTTTGTGTCTACCACGCGTCAAGAATGCATTTTTTCTTAGCGACATCTAATAGATTGTGTTCTGTTGAGTTTGTGTACTACGCGTCAGGAATGCATCTTTTCTTAGCGGCATCTAATAAAAGATTGTGTTCTGTTGAGTTTGTGGTTACCCACGGGTCAGAATGCATCTCTTCTTAGCGGCATCTAATAGAAGATTGTGTTCTGTTGAATTTGTGTCTGTCAAGAATGATCTTTTCTTAGGGGGCACTTAATAGAAAATTGTGTTCTGTTGAGTTTGTGCTCTACCCACGCGTCAAGCGACATGCATCTTGTGTTCAGCGGTGTCATCTAATAGAAGATTGTGTTCTGTTGAGTTGAGTTTCAAGAATTCTACCATCTAATAGAAGTCAAGTTTGTAATGCAAGAATCATTTTTCTTAGCGGCATCTAATAGAGAAGATTGTGTTCTGTTGAGTTTGTGTCTACCCACGCGTCAAGAATGCATCTCTTCTTAGCGGCATCTAATAGAAGATTGTGTTCTGTTGAGTTTGTGTTCACCCACGCGTCAAAATGCATCTTTTCTTAGCGGCATCTAATAGAAGATTGGTTCTGTTGAGTTTGTGTCTTACGCGGCATCTCTTCTTAGCGGCATCTAATAGAAGATTGTGTTCTGTTGAGTTTGTGTCCTACCCACGCGTCAAGAATGCATCTTTTCTTAGCGGCATCTAATAGAAGATTGTGTTCTGTTGAGTTGTGTCTACCCATGCGTCAAGAATGCATCTTTTCTTAGCGGCATCAAATAGAAGATTGTGTTCTGTTGAGTTTGTGTTTACCCACGCGTCAACAATGCATCTCTCTTCTTAGCGGCATCTAATGGAAGATTGTGTTCTGTTGTGTTTGTGTCTACCACGCGTCAAGAATGCATCTTAGAAGATTGTGTTCTGTTGAGTTTGTGTCTAGCGGCATCCTAATCTAATGAAGATTGTCTTCTGTTGAGTTTGTCTGCCCACGCGTCAGAATGCATCTTTTCTTAGCGGCATCTAATAGAAGATTGTGTTCTGTCGAGTTTGCTGTCTGCCACGCGTCAAGAATGCATCTTTTCTTAGCGGCATCTAATAGAAGATTGTGTTCTGTTGAGTTTGTGTCTACCACGCGTCAGAATGCATCTTTTCTTGGCATCTAATAGAAGATTGTTCTGTTGAGTTTACGTTCTGCCCACGCGTCAAGAATGCATCTTTTCTTAGCGGCATCTAATGAAGATTGTGTTCTGTTGAGTTTGTGTCTAACCGCGTCAAAATGCATCTCTTCTTAGCGGCATCTAATGAAGATTGTGTTCTGTTGAGTTTTGTGTCTACCCACGCGTCAAAAAATGCATCTTTCTTAGCGGCATCGTAGAAATTGTGTTCTGTTGAGTTTGTATCTACCGACGCGTCAAGAATGCAACTTTTCTTAGCGGCATCTAATAGAAGATTGTGTTCTGTTGAGTTTTGTGTCTACCCACGCGTCAAGAATGCATCTCTTCCTTAGCGGCATCTAATAGAAGATTGTGTTCTGTTGAGTTTGTGTCTACCCACTCGTCAAGAATGCATCTTTTTTAGCGGCATCTAATAAAGATTGTGTTCTGTTGGAGTTTGTGTCTACCCACGCGTCAAGAATGCATCTTCTTAGCGGCATCTAATAGAAGATTGTGTTCTGTTGAGTTTGTGTCTACCACGCGTCAAGAATGCATCTTTTCTTAGCGGCATCTAGAAAATTGTGTTCTGTTGAGTTTGTGTCTACCCACGCGTCAAGAATGCATCTTTTCTTAGCGGCATCTAATAGAAGATTGTGTTCTGTTGAGTTTGTGTCTACCCACGCGTCAATGCATTTTTCTTAGCGGCATCTAATAGAAGATTGTGTTCTGTTGAGTTTGTGTCCACGCGTCAAGAATGCATCTTTTCTTAGCGGCATCTAATAGAAGATTGTGTTCTGTTGAGTTTGTATCTACCTACGCGTCAAGAATGCCCTTTCTTAGCGGCGTCTAATAGAAGATTGTGTTCTGTCGAGTTTGTGTCTACCCACGCGTCAAGAATGCATCTTTTCTTAAGAAATGTTCCTGTTGAAAGACAATGCATCTTTTCTTAGCGGCATCTATTGTGAAGATTGTGTTCCTTGAGTTTGTGCTTACCCACGCGTCAAGAATGCATCTTTCTTAGCGGCATCTAATAGAAGATTGTGTTCTTTGTGTTTGTGTCTACCCACGCGTCAAGAATGCATCTTTTCTTAGCGGCATCTAATAGAAGATTGTGTTCTGTTGAGTTTTGTGTCTACCCATGCGTCAAAGAATGCATCTTTTCTTAGCGGCATCTAATAGAAGATTGTGTTCTGTTGAGTTTGTGTCTACCCACGCGTCAAGAATGCATCTTTTCTTAGCGGCATCTAATAGAAGATGTGTTCTGTTGAGTTTGTGTTTACCCACGCGTCAAGAATGCATCTCTTCTTAGCGGCATCTAATAGAAGATTGTGTTCTGTTGAGTTTTGTGTCTACCCACGCATCAAGAATGCATCTTTCTTAGCGGCATCTAATAGAAGATTGTGTTCTGTTGAGTTTGTGTCTACCACGCGTCAAGAATGCATCCTTTTCTTAGCGGCATCTAATAGAAGATTGTGTTCTGTTGAGTTTGTGTCTACCCACGTCAAGAATGCATCTCTTCTTAGCGGCATCTAATAGAAGATTGTGTTCTGTTGATGCTTGTGTCTACCGACGCGTCAAGAATGCATCTTTTCTTAGCGGCATCTAATAGAAGATTGTGTTCTGTTGAGTTTGTGTCTACCGACGCGTCAAGAATGCAACTTTTCTTAGCGGCATCTAATAGAAGATTGCTATTCTGTTGAGTTTATGTCTACCCACGCGTCAAGAATGCATCTTTTCTTAGCGGCATCTAATAGAAGATTGTGTTCTGTTGAGTTTGTGTCTACCCCAAGAATGCATCTTTTCTTAGCGGCATCTAATAGAAGATTGTGTTCTGTTGAGTTTGTGTCTACCCACGCGTCAAGAATGCATCTCTTAGCGGCATCTTAGCGGCATCTAATAACGCGTCAAGAAGATTGTGTTCTGTTGAAGATTGTTTTGTGTCTACCCACGCGTCAAGAATGCATCTTTTCTTAGCGGCATCTAATAGAAGATTGTGTTCTGTTGAGTTTGTGTCTACCCACGCGTCAAGAATGCATCTTTTTCTTAGCGCATCTAATAGAAGATTGTGTTCTGTTGAGGTTTGTGTCTACCACGCGTCAAGAATGCATCTTTTTCTTAGCGGCATCTAATAGAAGATTGTGTTCTGTTGAGTTTGTGTCTACCCACGCGTCAAGAATGCATCTTTTCTTGGCGGCGTCTATCTGTCGAGTTTTGTGTCTAATAGAATGCATCTTTTCAGCGGCATCTAATAGAAGATTGTTCTGTTGAGTTTGTGTTTACCACGCGTCAACAATGCATCTCTTCTTAGCGGCATCTAATAACAGAAGATTGTGTTCTGTTGTGTTTGTGTCCACGCGTCAAGATGCATCTTTTCAGCATCTAATAGAAGATTGTGTTCTGTTGAGTTTGTGTCTACCACGCGTCAAGAATGCATCTTTTCTTAGCAGGCATCTATGAAAGATTGTCTTCTGTTGAGTTTGTGTCTAATAAGAATGCATCTCTCTTCTTAGCGGCGTTAATGAAGATTGTGTTCTGTCGAGTTTGTGTCTACCCACGCGTCAAGAATGCATCTTTTTCTTAGCGGCATCTAATAGAAGATTGTGTTCTGTTGAGTTTGTGTCTACCCACGCGTCAAGAATGTCTTTTCTTAGCGGCATCTAATAGAAGATTGTGTTCTGTTGAGTTTGTGTCTACCCACGCGTCAAGAATGCATCTCTTCTTAGCGGCATCTAATAGAAGATTGTGCTTCTGTTGAGTTTGTGTCTAACCACGCGTCAAGAATGCATCTCCTTAGCGCGGCATCTAATAGAAGATTGTGTTCCTGTTGAGTTTGTGTCTACCCCACGCGTCAAGAATGCATCTTTTCTTAGCGGCATCAAGTATGTTCTGTTGAGTTTGTATCTACCGACGTCAAGAATGTTTTTCTTAGCGGCATCTAATAGAAGATTGTGTTCTGTTGAGTTTGTCTACCCACGCGTCAAGAATGCATCTCTTCTTAGCGGCATCTAATAGAAGATTGTGTTCTGTTGAGTTTGTGTCTACCCACTCGTCAAGAATGCATCTTTCTTAGCGGCATCTAATAGAAGATTATGTTCTGTTGAGTTTGTGTCTACCACGCGTCAATGCATCTCTTCTTAGCGGCATCTTAGAAGGTTGTTCTGTTGGTTGTGTCTGCCACGTCAAGAATGCATCTTTCTTAGCGGCATCTAATAGAAGATTGTGTTCTGTTGAGTTTTGTGTCTACCCACGCGTCAGAATGCATCTTTTTGCTTCGGCATCTAATAGAAGATTGTGTTCTGTTGAGTTTGTGTCTACCCACGCGTCAAGAATATCTTTTAGCGGCATCTAATGAAGATTGTGTTCTGTCGAGTTTGTGTCTACCCACGCGTCAAGAATGCATCTTTTCTTAGCGGCATCTAATAGAAGATTGTGTTCTGTTGAGTTTGTCTACCCGCGTCAAGAATGCGTCTCTTCACCGTCTAATGAAGATGTGTTCTGTGAGTTTGTGTCTACGCGTCAAGAATGCATCTTTTCTTAGCGGCATCTATTAGAAGATTGTGTTCTGTTGAGTTTGTGTCTACCCACGCGTCAGAATGCATCTTTTCTTAGCGGCATCTAATAGAAGATAGTGTTCTGTTGAGTTTATTGTCTACCCACGCGTCAGGGAATGCATCTCTTCTTAGCGGCATCTAATAGAAGATTGTGTTCTGTTGAATTTGTCTACCACGTCAAGAATGCATCTTTTCTTAGGTTTGTTGTGTTCTTGTCTACCCACGCGTCAAGAATGCATCTTTTCTTAGCGGCATCTAATAGAAAATTGTGTTCTGTTGAGTTTGTATCTACCGACGCGTCAAGAATGCAAACCTTTCTTAGCGGCATCTAATAGAAGATTGTGTTCTGTTGGTTTAGTTAGTCAAGAATGCATCTCTTCTTAGAAGATTGTGTTCTGTTGAGTGTGTCTACTAGAAGATTGTGTTCTGTTGAGTTTGTGTCTACCACGCGTCGTCAAGAATGCATCTTTTCTTAGCGGCATCTAATAGAAGATTGTGTTCTGTTGAGTTTGTGTCTACCACGCGTCAAGAATGCATCTCTTCTTAGCGGCATCTAATAGAAGATTGTGTTCTGTTGAGTTTGTGTCTACCCACGCGTCAAGAATGCATCTTTTCTTAGCGGCATCTAATAGAAGATTGTGTTCTGTTGAGTTTTGTGTCTACCCGCGTCAAGAATGCATCTTCTTGGCATCTAATAGAAGATTGTGTTCTGTTGAGTTTGTGTCTCCGCGTCAAGAATGCATCTTTTTTGCTTAGCGGCATCTAATAGAAGATTGTGTTCTGTTGAGTTTATTAATCTACCCACGCGTCAAGAATGCATCTTTTCTTAGCGGCATCTAATAGAAGATTGTGTTCTGTTAGGTTGTGTCTACCCACGCGTCAGAATGCATCTCTTCTTAGCGGCGTCTAATGAAGATTGTGTTCTGTCGAGGTTTGTGTCTACCCACGCGTCAAGAAATGCATCTTTTCTTAGCGGCATCTAATAGAAGATTGTGTTCTGTTGAGTTTGTGTTTACCCACGCGCGTCAAGAATGCATCTCTTTTTCTTGGCATCTATAGAAGATTGTGTTCTGTTGAGTTTGTGTCTACCCACGCGTCAGAATGCATCTCTTTAGCGGCATCTAATAGAAGATTGTGTAAGGTTTGTGTCTACCCCACGCGTCAAGAATGCATGCTCTTGGCATCTAATGAAGATTGTGTTCCTGTTGAGTTTGTCCACCCCACGCGACAGAATGCATCTTTTCTTGGCATCTAATAAGGGTGTATTCTGTTGAGTTGTGTCTACCACGCGTCAGGAGATGGCATCTCTTCTTAGCGGCATCTAATATAGAAGATTGTGTTCTGTTGGTTGTATCCTACCCACGCGTCAAGAATATCCTCTTTTCTTAGCGGCATCATGGGAGATTGTGTTCTGTTGGGTTTATGTCTACCCACGCGTCAAGAATGCATCTTTCTGTAGCGGCATCTAATAGGGTGTGTTTCTGTTGGAGTTTGTGTCTACCCACGCGTCAGTATGCCGGCATCTGTTCTGGCATCTAATAGAAGGTGTGTTCTGTTGAATTTGTCTACCACGTCAGGAATGCATCTTTCTTAGCGGCATCTAATAGAGATTGTGTTCTGTTGAGTTTGTGTCTACCCACGCGTCAGAATGCATCTTTTCTTAGCGGCATCTAATAGAAGATTGTGTTCTGTTGGTTTGTGTGTCTACCCACGCGTCAAAGTACATCTTTTCTTAGCGGCATCTAATTTGAAGATTGTGTTTGTGTCTGAGTTTGTGCATCTACCACGCGTCTAATAGAATTGTGTTCTGTTGGTTTTGCAAAGGGTCTAATAGAAATAAATAGTGTTCTGTTGAGTTTGTGTCTACCCACGCACGTCAGAATGCATCTTTCTTAGCGGCATCTAATAGAAAGATTGTGTTCTGTTGAGTTTATGTCTACCACGCGTCAGAATGCATCTTTTTCTTAGCGGCATCTAATAGAAGATTGTGTTCATTGAGTTTGTGTCTACCTGCGTCAATAATGCATCTCTCTTCTTAGCGGCATCTAATAGAATGTGTGTTCTGTTAGGTTTGTGTCTACCCACTTGCGTCAGAATGCATCTCTTCTTAACGGCATCCTTCAGAAAGATTGTGTTCTGTTGAGTTTGTGTCTACCCACGCGTCAAAGTACATCTACTGCCTTGGCATATAGAAAGATTGTATTCTGTTGGTTTATGTCTACCACGCATCAAGAATGCATCTTTTCTTATGACATCCTAATAAAGGTGTGTTCTGTTTGTGTCTACCCACACTTGATCAAAGGAATGCATCTTTCTTAGCGGCATCTAATAGAAGATTGTGTTCTGTTGTGTTTAGCCACGCGTCAGGGCCTGCATCTCTTCTTGTGCATCTAATGAAGGTGTGTTCTGTTGAGTTTGTGTCTACACGTCAGAATCATCTCTTCTTCTTGGCATCTAATATAGAAGATTGTGTTCTGCCGAGGTTGTGTCTACCCACGCGTAAAAATGCATCTCTTCTTAGCGGCGTCTAATAGAATTGTGTTCTGTTGAGTTTGTGTCTACCCACGCGTCAGAATGCATCTCTTCTTAGCGGCATCTCTAATAAGGTGTGTTCTGTTGGTTTGTGTCTGCAACGTCAATAATGCATCTCTTCTTGGCAGCATCTAATAGAAGATAGTGTTCCTTCAGTTTGTGTCTACCCACGCGTCAGAATGCATTTTTCTTAGCGGCATCTAATAGAAGATTGTGTTTTGAGTTTGTGTCTACCCGCGTAAAGTGCATCTTTCTTGGCATCTAATAGAAGATTGTGTTCTGTTGGTTTGTGTCTACCCACGCGTCAGAATGCATTTTTTAGCGGCATTCTAATGAAAGGTGTGTTCTGTTGAGTTTTGTGTCTACCCACGCGTCAAATGCATCTTTCTTAGCGGCATCTAATAGAAGATTATGTTCTGTTGGGTTTGTGTCTACCCACGCGTCAAGAATGCATCTTTTTCTTTGGTTTAACGGCATCTAATGAAAGATTGTGTTCTGTTGAGGTTTATTGTCCTACGCATCTACCTTGGCATCTAGCGGTCAAGTTTGTGTCTACCATGCATCTCTTTCTTAGCGGCATCTAATAGAAGATTGTTCTGTTGAGTTTGTGTCTACCACGCGCCAAATGCATCTCTTCTTAGCGGCATCTAATAGAAGATTGTGTTCTGTCAGTTTGGTTTGTGTCTTCTGTTGGTTTGTGTGTCTACCCACGCGTCAGAATGCATCTTTTCTTAGCGGCATCTAATAGAAGATGGTGTGTTGAGTTTGTCTGTTGGTTTGTTGTCTACCCACGCGTCAAGAATGCATCTTCTTCTTAGCGGCATCAAAAGAAGGGTGTGTTCTGTTGGTTTGTGTCTACCCACGCGTCAGAAAACATCTTTTCTTAGCGGCATCTAATGAAGAATTGTGTTCTGTTGAGTTTGTGTCTACCCACGCGTCAAATGCATCTCTTCTTAGCGGCATCTAATAGAAGATTGTGTTCTGTTGAGTTTGTGTCTACCCACGCGTCAGATGCATCTTTTTCTTAGCGGCATCTAATAGAAGATTGTGTGTTCTGTTGAGTTTGTGTCTACCACGCGTCAAGAATGCATCTTTTTAGCGTCTAATGGAAGAGTGTGTTATGTCTTTTCTTAGCGTCAAGAATGCATCTTTTCTTGGCAATCTAATGAAGATTGTGTTCTGTTGAGTTTGTGTCTACCCACGCGTCAACAATGCATCTTTCTTGGCTTAATGCGGCGTCTAATCAGAAGCATTTTTCTTGTGTAGTCCTGTTGGGTTTTGTGTCTACATCTTTTTCTTACTAATAGAAGGTGTGTTCTGTTGGGTTGTGTCTGCCACGCGTCAGGGCATCTCTTCTTAGCGGCATCTAATAGAAATTGTCACCCGAAGATCTCTTCTTAGCGGCATCTAATAGTTCTGTTGAGTTTGTGTCTACCCACGCGTCCAGAATGCATCTTTTTAGCGGCATCTTTTCTTAATAGAAGATTGTGTTCTGTTGAGGTTTGTGTCTACCCACGCGTCCAAGAATGCGCATATCTTAGCGGCGTCTAATAGAAGATTGTGTTCTGTTGAGTTTGTCTACCCACGCGTCAGCATCTCTTCTTAGCGGCGTCTAATAGAAGATTGTGTTCTGTTGAGTTTTGTGTCTACCCATGCGTCAAGAATGCATTTTTTCTTAGCGGCATCTAATAGAAAATCAAGAATGCATGTTTCTGTCGGTTGTTGTCTACCCACGCGTCAAAATGCATCTTTAGCGGCATCTAATAGAATTGTATGTTCTGTTGAGTTTGTGTCTACACGCGTCAACAATGCATCTCTTCTTAGCGGCATCTAATAAGAAGATTGTGTTCTGTTGAGTTTGTGTCTACCCACGCGTCAGAATGCATCTCTTCTTAGCGGCATCTAATAGAAAGATTGTGTTCTGTTGAGTTTGTGTCTACCCACGCGTCAAAATGAATGGCATCTTTTTTCTTTGGGTTTATTATTGCGGCATCTAATCTAATAGAAGGTGTGTTCTGGTTTGTGTCTACCACGTCAATAATTCTCTTCTGGCATCTAATAGAAGATTGTGTTCTGTTGGTTTGTGTCTACCCACACGTCAAAATCATCTTTCTTAGCGGCATCTAATAGAAGATTGTCTTCTTTGAGTTTGTGTCTACCCATGCGTCAAAATGCATCTTTTTCTATCGGCATCTAATGGAAAATTGATTGTGTTCTGTCTAATAAAGGTTTGTTTGTGTCTACCCACGCGTCAAGAATGCATCTTTTCTTATCTCTTCTTAGCGGCATCTAATAGAAGGTGTGTTCTGTTGAGTTTGTGTCCTGCCCACGCGTCAAGAATGCATCTCTTCTTAGCGGCGTCTAATAGAGTATATTCTGTCGATTTTGTGTCTAATCAAGAATGCATCTTTCTTCTCTAATGAAGTTTGTGTTTGTCTACCCACGCGTCAAAATGCATCTTTTTAGCGGCATCTAATAGAATTGTGTTCTGTTGGGGTTTGTGTCTACCCACGCGTCAAAATGCATCTCTTCTTAGCGGCATCTAATAATAGAAGATTGTGTTCTGTTGAGTTTGTCTACCCACGCGTTTGTTTTCTTGGCATCTACCCACGCCCAACAAAGATGCATCTTTTCTTAGCGGCATCTAATAGAAGATTGTGTTCTGTCAGAGTTTGAGTTTGTGCTCTTTCTTAGCCATCTAATAGAAGATTGTTCTGTTGAGTTTGTGTCAACAATGCATCATCTTCTGTTGAGTTTCGTCAAAATGCATCTTTTCTTAGCGGCATCTAATAGAAGATTGTGTTCTGTTGAGTTTGTGTCTACCCACGCGTCAAGAATGCATCTTTTCTTAGGGCATCTAATAGAAAAATTGTGTTCTGTTGAGTTTGTGTCTACCCACGCGTCAAAATGCATCTCTCTTCTTAGCGGCATCTACCACGCGTAATAATGCAAGCGGCATCTAATAGTGTTCTGTTGAGTTTGTGTCTACCCACGCGTCAGAATGCATCTCTTCTTAGCTGTTGCATCTAATAGAAGATTGTGTTCTGTTGAGTTTGTGTCTACCCAAGGGCGCGTCAGAATGCATGTTGGTTGTGTCTACTCTTAGCGGCATCTAATAGAAAATTGTGTTCTGTTGAGTTTGTGTCTACCCGCCACGTCAAATGCATCTTTTCTTAGCGGCATCTAATAGAAGATTGTGTTCTGTCATTGTGTCTCAAGAATGCATCTTTTTTTAGCAGCATCTAATAGAAGATTGTGTTCTGTCGAGTTGTGTCTACCACGCGTCAAAAATGCATCTTTTTCTTAGCGGCATCTAATAGAAGATTGTTCTGTTGGTTTGTGTCTACCCACGCGTCAGAATGCATCTTTTAGCGGCATCTAATAGAAGATTGTGTTCTGTTGAGTTTTGTTCTACCCATGCGTCAAGAATCTCTTCTTAGCGTCTAATAGAAAATTGTGTTCTGTTGAGTTTGTGTCTACCCACGCGTCAAGAATGCATCTCTTCTTAGCGGCATCTAATAGAAGATTGTGTTCTGTTGAGTTTATTTACCCACGCGTCAAAGAATGCATCTTTTCTTAGCGGCATCTAATAGAAGATTGTGTTCTGTTGAGTTTGTGTCTACCCACGCGTCAAAATGCATCTTTTCTTGGCATCTAATAGAATTGTGTTCTTTTGAGTTTGTGTCTACCCACGCGTCAAGAATGCATCTTTCTTAGGGCATCTAATAGAAAGATTGTGTTCTGTTGAGTTTGTGTCTACCCAGCGTCAATGCATCTTTCTTAGCGGCATCTAATAGAAGATTGTGTTCTGTTGAGGTTTGTGTCTCTACCCACGCGTCAAGAATGCATCTTTTCTTAGCGGCATCTAATAGAAGATTCTTTCTTAGCAGCCTAATAAGTTCTGTTGAGTTTGTCTACCACGTCAAGAATACCTTTCTTACGCATCTAATAGTCAAGAATGCATCTCTTCTTGGGCATCTAATAGAAGATTGTGTTCTGTTGAGTTTGTGTCTACCCACGCGTCAAGAATGCATCTTTCTTAGCGGCATCTAATAGAAGATTGTGTTCTGTTGAGTTTGTGTCTACCCACGCGTCAGAATGCATCTCTTCTTAGCGGCATCTAATAGAAGATTGTGTTCTGTTGGCGTTTGTGTCTACCCCACGCGTCAAAATGCATCTCTTCTTCTTTGCGGCATCTAATAGAATTGTGTTCTGTTGAGTTTGTGTCTACCCACGCGTCAAAATGCATCTTTCTTAGCGGCATCTAATAGATTGTGTTCTGTTGAGTTTGTGTCTACCCACTCGTCAGAATGCATCTTTCTTAGCGGCGTCTAATAGAAGATTGTGTTCTGTTGGTTTGTGTCTACCCACGCGTCAAGAATGCATCTTTTTTTAGCGGCATCTAATAGAAGATTGTGTTCTGTTGAGTTTGTGTCTACCACGCGTCAAGAATGCATCTTTCTTAGCATCTAATAGAAGTGTGTTCTGTTGTTGAGTTTTGTGTCTACCCAGTCCAAAATGCATCTTTTCTTAGCGGCGTCTAATAAATGGGTGTGTTCTGTTGAGTTTGTGTCTACGCGTCAAGAATGCATTTTCTTAGCGGCATCTAATAGAAGATTGTGTTTGTTTGTGTCTACCCACGCGTCAAGAATGCATCTTTTTCTTAGCGGCATCTAATAGAAAATTGTGTTCTGTTGTTGAGTTTGTGTCTACCCACGTCAGAATGCATCTCTTCTTAGCGGCATCTAATAGAATGTGTTCTGTTGAGTTTGTGTCTACCCACTCGTCAATAATGCATCTTTCTTATCTAATAGAAGATTGTGTGTTCTGTTGAGTTTGTGTCTACCCAAGCGTCAGAATGCATCTTTTCTTAGCGGCATCTAATAGAAGATTGTGTTCTGTTGGTTGTTTGTGTCTTTTCCCACGCGTCAAGAATGCATCTTTTCTTAGCGGCATCTAATAGAAGGTTGTGTTCTGTTTAGTTTGTGTCTACCCACGCGTCAAAATGCATCTTTTCTTGGCGGCGTCTAATGAAGGTGTGTTCTGTCCGGTTTGTGTCTACCCACGCGTCAAGAATGCATCTTTCTTAGCGGCATCTAATAGAAGATTGTGTTCTGTTGAGTTTGTGTCTACCCACGCGTCAGAATGCATCTTTTTCAAAATGCGGCATCTAATAGAGATTTTGTTCTGTTGAGTTTTGTGTCTACCCACGCGTCAGAATGTATCTCTTCTTAGCGTCAATAGAATTGTGTTTTTCTGTTGAGTTTGTGTCTACCCCGCGTCAAGAATGCATCTTTCTTAGCGGCATCTACCAATAGAAATCTTTTCTTAGCATTGTGTTCTGTTGAGTTTTGTGTCTACCCACGCGTCAAGAATGCATCTCTTCTTGGCGGCATCTAATGAGAAGATTTGTGTTCTGTTGAGTTTGTCTACCCCACGCGTCAAGAATGCATCTTTTCTTAGCGGCATCTAATAGAAGATTGTGTTCTGTTGAGTTTGTCTACCCCCGTCAGAATGCATCTTTCTTAGCGGCATCTAATAGAATATTGTGTTATGTTTGAGTTTCAATGCTTCTCTTCTTAGCGTCAATAGAATGCATCTTTTGGTGGTTTGTCTTAGCGGCATCTAATAGAAGGTTGTGTTCTGTTGAGTTTTCTTAGTCTCTAATAGAAGGTGTGTTTCGCGTTTGTGTCTACCACGAATGCATCTCTTTCTTAGCGGCATCTAATAGAAGATTGTGTTCTGTTGAGTTTGTGTCTACCCACGCGTCAGAATGCATCTTTTCAGCGGCATCTAATAGAAATTGTGTTCTGTTGAGTTTGTGTCTGCCACGCGTCAAAATGCATCTTTTCTTAGCGGCATCTAATAGTATCAGTTCTGTTGAGTTTGTGTCTACCCACGCGTCAATAATGCATCTTTTCTTAGCGGCATCTAATAGAAGATTGTGTTCTGTTGAGTTTGTGTCTACCCACGCGTCAATAATGCATCTTTTCTTAGCGGCATCTAATAGAAGATTGTGTTCTGTTTGTTTGCAGCCCGTTCACTACCCGCGTCAAGAATGCATCTTTTCTTAGCGGCATCTAATAGAAGATTGTGTTCTGTTGAGTTTGTGTCTACCCTTCTTAGCGCGTCAAGAATGCATCTTTTCTTAGCGGCATCTAATAGAAGATTGTGTTCTGTTGAGTTTGTGTCTACCCACGCGTCAAGAATGCATCTTTCTTTGGCATCTAATAGAAGATTGTGTTCTGTTGAGTTTGTGTCTACCACGCGTCAAGAATGCATCTTTTCTTGGCATCTAATAGCGGCTACCCACGCGTCAAATGCATCTTTTCTTAGAAGATTGTGTTCTGTTGAGTTTGTGTCTACCCACGCGTCAGAATGCATCTCTTCTTAGCGGCATCTAATAGAAGATTGTGTTCTGTTGAGTTTGTGTCTACCCCACGCGTCAAGAATCATCTCTTCTCACGGCATCTAATAATAAAGATTGTGTTCTGTTGAGTTTGTGTCTACCCACGCGTCAAAAATGCATCTTTCTTCTTAATCTAATAGAAGATTGTGTTCTGTTGAGTTTGTGTCTACCCACGCATCAAGAATGCATCTCTTCTTAGCGGCATCTAATAGAAGATTGTGTTCTGTTGAACTTGTGTCTACCCACGTCAAGAATGCATCTTTCTTCTAATAGGGCATCCTAATAATAGAAAATTGTGTTCTGTTGAGTTTGTGTCTACCCACGCGTCAAGAATGCATCTTTTCTTAGCGGCATCTAATAGAATATTGTGTTCTGTTGAGTTTCTACCCCACGTGTCTTTTTTCTTACCATCCCCAATAGAAGGTGTGTTCTGTCGTCAAGAATGCATCTTTTCTTAGCGGCATCTAATAGAAGATTTTTACCCACGCGTCAAAGATGTTTATTTTTGTCTATTTTGTGTGTCTACGCGTCAAAATGCATCTTTTCTTAATGTCTAATGAAGATTGTGTTCTGTTGAGTTTGTGTCTACCGTCACATCTCTTCTTAGCGTCTAATAATGTGTTCACCCACGCGTCAAAGAATGCATTCTTAGCGGCATCTAATAGAAGATTGTGTTCTTAGTTGGTTTGTGTCTACCCCACGCGTCAATAGAATGCATCATCTTCTTTCTTAGCGGCATCTAATAGAAGATTGTGTTCTGTTGAGTTTGTTGTGTTCTGTTGGTTTTGTGTCTGCCACGCGTCAAGAATGCATCTTTTCTTAGCGGCATCTAATAGAAGATTGTGTTCTGTTGAGTTTGTGTGTCCCACGCGTCAAAAATGCATCTTTTCTTAGCGGCATCTAATAGAAGATTGTGTTCTGTTGGTTTGTCTAGCGTCAAAATTCTTTTCTTGTGTCTACCCACGCGTCAAGAATGCATCTCTTCTTAGCGGCATCTAATAGAAGATTGTGTTCTGTTGAGTTTGTGTCTACCCACGCGTCAAGAATGCATCTCTTCTTAGGGCATCTAATAGAATTGTGTTCTGTTGAGTTGTGTCTACCCGCGTCAATAATGCATCTTTCTTAGCGGCATCTAATAGAAAATTTGTTCTGTTGGTTTGTGTCCACCACGCGTCAGAATGCATCTTTTCTTAGCGGCATCTAATGAATAGAAGAATTGTCTAATAGAAGATTGTGTTCTGTAGTTTGTGTTTACCCACGTCAAGAATGCATCTTTCTTAGCGGCATCTAATAGAAGATTGTGTTCTGTTGGTTTGTGTGTCTGCCCACGCGTCAAGAATGCATCTCTTCTTAGCGGCATCTAATAGAAGATTGTGTTCTGTTGAGTTTGTGTCTACCCACGCGTCAAGAATGCATCTTTTCTTAGCGGCATCTAATAGAAGATTGTGTTCTGTTGGGTTGTGTCTACCCACGCGTCAAGAATGCATCTTTTCTTAGCGGCATCTAATAGAATATTGTGTTCTGTTGAGTTTGTGTCTACCCACGCGTCAGAATGCATCTTTTCTTAGCGGCATCTAATAGAAGATTGTGTTCTGTTGAGTTTGTGTCTACTTAGCATCAATAGCTGTTGAATTTGTGTCACCCACGCGTCAAATGCATCTTTTCTTAGCGGCATCTAATAGAAAATTGTGTTCTGTTGAGTTTTACCCACATGTCAAAGAATGTGTTCCGTCGATTTTTCTTCAAGAATCCCTAATAGAAGATTGTGTTCTGCGTCAAGAATGCATCTTTTCTTAGCGGCATCTAATGAAGATTGTGTTCTGTTGAGTTTGTGTCTACCCACGCGTCAATGATGCATCTCTTCTTGAGCGGCATCTAATAGAAGGTTGTGTTCTGTTTTGTTTGTGTCTACACACGCGTCAGAAAATGCATCTTTCTTAGGGGCATCTAATAGAAGATTGTGTTCTGTTGGTTGTGTCTACCCACGCGTCAAGAATGCATCTTTTCTTAGCGGCATCTAATAGAAGATTGTGTTCTGTTGAGTTTGTGTCTACCCACGCGTCAAGAATGCATCTTTTCTTAGCGGCATCTAATAGAAGATTGTGTTCTGTTGAGTTTGTGTCCTACCCACGCGTCAGAATGCATCTTTCTTAGCGGCATCTAATAGAAGATTGTGTTCTGTTGAGTTTGTGTCTACCCACGCGTCAAGAATGCATCTTTTCTTAGCGGCATCTAATAGAAGATTGTGTTCTGTTGAGTTGTGTCTACCCACGCGTCAGGAATGCATCTTTTCTTAGCGGCATCTAATAGAATATTGTGTTCTGTTGGTTTTGTGTCTACCGTCACGTCATAGAATGCATCTCTTCTTCTTTTGCGGCATCTAATAGAAAGATTGTGTTCTGTTGAGTTTGTGTCTACCCACGTCAAAGATGCATCTTTTCTTAGCGGCATCCTAATGAAGATTGTGTTCTGTTGGTTTGTGTCTACCCACGCGTCAGAATGCATCTCTTCTTAGCGGCATCTAATAGAAGATTGTGTTCTGTTGAGTTTGTCTACCCACGCGTCAAAGAATGCATCTCTTTCTTAGCGGCATCTAATAGAAGATTGTGTTCTGTTGATTTGTGTCTACCCAAAGAATGTCAAGGGGCAATGCATATTTTCTTAGTTTGCATCTAATAGAAGAATAGAAAGGTGTGTTCTGTTGAGTTTGTGTCTACCCGCGTCAAAAAATGCATCTTTTCTTAGGGGCATCAATAGAAGATTGTGTTCTGTTGAGTTTGTGTCTACCCACGCGTCAAAGCATCTCTTCTAGAAAATTGTGTTCTAAAGAAGATTGCATTTTTTTCTTATCGTTGAGTTTGTGTCTACCCAAGTGAATGCATCTTTTCTTAGCCATCTAATAGAAGATTGTGTTCTGTTGAGTTTGTGTCTACCCAGCGTCAAAATGCATCTTTTCTTAGCGGCATCTAATAGGAGATTGTGTTCTGTTGAGTTTTGTGTCTACCCACGCGTCAGAATGCATCTTTTCTTAGCAGCATCTAATAGAAGTTGTGTCTACCCACGCGTCAGAATGCATCTTTCTTAGCGGCGTCTAATAGAAGATTGTGTTCTGTCGATTTTGTGTCTACCCACGCGTCAAGAATGCATCTTTTCTTAGCGGCATCTAATAGAAGATTGTGTTCTGTTGAGTTTGTGTCTACCCACGCGTCAAGAATGCATTTGTGTCTACCCACGCGTTTCTTTTCTTAGCGGCATCTAATAGAAGATTGTGTTCTGTTGAGTTGTGTCTACCCACGCGTCAATAATGCATCTCTTCTTGCGGCATCTAATGAAGATTGTGTTCTGTTGAGTTTGTGTCTACCCGCGTCAAGGGCTAATGCATTCTTCTTAGCGGCATCCTGTAGAAGATTGTGTTCTGTTGGTTTGTGTTTACCCACGCGTCAACAATGCATCTTTTCTTCTTAGCGGCATCAATAGAATGCATCTTTTGTTAGCGGAATGCATCTTTTCTTAGCATCTAATAGAAGATTGTGTTCTGTTGAGTTTGTGTTGCCACGCGTCAAGAATGCATCTTTCTTAGCGGCATCTAATATAGAAGATTGTGTTCTGTTGAGTTTGTGTCTGCCCACGCGTCAGAATGCATCTTTCTTAGCGGCATCTAATAGAAGATTCTGTCGCGTTTGTGTCTGTTGAGTTTGTCTAATAGAGGGTGTGTTCTCTACCCACGCGTCAAGAATGCATCTTTTCTTAGCGGCATCTAATAGAAGATTGTGTTCTGTTGAGTTTGTATCTACCCACGCGTCAAGAATGCATCTCTTCTTAGCGGCATCTAATAGAAGATTGTGTTCTGTTGAGTTTGTGTCTACCACGCGTCAAGAATGCATCTTTTCTTAGCGGCATCTAATAGAAGGTTGTGTTCTGTTGAGTTTTGTGTCTACCCGCGTCAGAATGCATCTTTTCTTAGCGGCATCTAATAGAAGATTGTGTTCTGTTGAGTTTGTTCTACCACGCGTCAAAATGCATCTCTTCTTAGGGGCATCTAATAGAAAGTTGTGTTCTCATTGAATTTGTGTCTACCACGCGTCAAAAGTCAAGAAATGAAAATTGTGTTCAGTTTGTGTCTTTGCATTTTCTTAGCGCATCTAATAGAAGATTGTGTTCTGTTGAGTTTGTGTCTCCCAAGCGTCAAGAATGCATCTTTTCTTAGCGGCATCTAATGAAGATTGTGTTCTGTCGAGTTTATTATCTACCCACGCGTCAAAGATGCATCTTTCTTAGCGGCATCTAATAGAAATTGTGTTCTGTTGAGTTTGTGTCTACCACGCGTCAAGAATGCATCTTTTCTTAGCGGCGTCTAATAGAAGATTGTGTTCTGTTGAGTTTGTGTCTACCCGCGTCAAGAATGCATCTTTTTCTTAGCGGCATCTAATGGAAGATTGTTTCTGTTGAGTTTGTGTCTCACCCACGCGTCAAGAATGCATCTTTTCTTAGCGGCATCTAATAGAAGATTGTGTTCTGTTGAGTTTGTGTCGACCCGCGTCCAGAATTGCATCTTTTCTTAGCGGCATCTAATAGAAGATTGTTTTCTGTTGATTTGTGTCTTCCCACGCGTCAAAAATGCATCTTTTCTTAGCGGCATCTAATGAAGAAGTTCTGTTGAGTTTGTGTCTACCCGCGTCAAGAATGCATCTCTTCTTAGCGGCGTCTAATAGAAGATTGTTTTCTGTCGAGTTTGTGTCTACCCCCGCGTCAAAATGCATATCTTCTTAGCGGCATCTAATAGAAGATTGTGTTCTGTCCGTCAAGGAAATGCATCTTTTTAGCGGCATCTAATAGAAAGGTGTGTTCTGTTGAGTTTTGTGTCTACCCGCGTCAAGCATCTAATCTAGAAGATTGTGTTCTGTTGAGTTTAGTCACCCACGCGTCAAGAATGCACCTTTTTCTTAGCGTCAATACTGTTGGTTGTGTCTACCCACACGCGTCAAGAATGCATCTTTTTCTTACATCATAAAGATTGTGTTCCTGTCGGTTTGTGTCTACCCACGCGTCAAGTGTCTTTTCTGCGCGGCATCTAATAGAAGGTGTGTTCTGTTGAGTTTGTCTACCCACGCGTCAAGAATGCATCTTTCTTAGCGGCATCTAATGAAGATTGTGTTCTGTTGAGTTTGTGTTTACCACATGCGTCAAGAATGCATCTTTTCGTAGCGGCATCTAATAGAAAATTGTGTTCTGTTGGTGTGTCTACCCACGCGTCAATAATGCATCTCTTCTTAGCGGCATCTAATAAAGATTGTGTTCTGTTGAGTTTGTGTTTACCCACGCGTCAATAGAATGCATCTCAAGAATTCGTTTCTTAGCGGCATCTAATAGAAGATTGTGTTCTGTTGAGTTTGTGTCTACCCACGCGTCAAGATCTTTTCTTAGCGGCATCTAATAGAAGTGTGTTCTGTTGAGTTTGTGTCTACCCACGCGTCAAGAATGCATCTTTTCTTATCTAATAGAAAATAGTGTTCTGTTGAGTTTGTGTCTACCCACGCGTCAAGAATGCATCTCTTCTTAGCAGCGTCTAATAGAAGATGTGTTCTGTCGATTTTGTCTACCCACGCGTCATCTTTTCTTAGCGGCATCTAATGCTGTCATTTTGTCTACGCGTCAAGGTACGGCATCTAATAGAAGATTGTGTTATGTTGAGTTTGTGTCTACCCACGCGTCAAGAATGCATCTTTCTTGGGGGCGCCAATTTTCTTGGCGGCATCTAATGAAGAGTGTTCTGTTGATTTGTCACCCACGCGTCAGGGCCATCTTTTTCTTAGCGGCATCTAATAGAAGATTGTGTTCTGTTGAGTTTGTCTCAAGAATGCATCCCACGCGTCAAGAATGCATCTTTTCTTAGCGGCATCTAATAGAAGATTGTGTTCTGTTGAGTTTGTGTTACCCACGCGTCAAGAATGCATATTTTCTTTATCTACCCGCGGCATCTTTTGCTCTAATAGAAGATTGTGTTCTGTTGAGTTTGTGTTACCCACGCGTCACCCACGCGTCAAGAATGCATTTGTGTCTTTTCTTAGCGGCATCTAATAGAAGATTGTGTTCTGTTGAGTTTGTGTCTACCCATGCGTCAAGAATGCATCTTTTCGTAGCGGCATCTAATAGAAAATAGTGTTCTGTTGAGTTTGTGTCTACCCACGCGTCAAGAATGCATCTTTTCTTAGCGGCATCTAATAGAAGATTGTGTTCTGTTGAGTTTGTGTCTACACACGCGTCAAGAATGCATCTTTCTTGGCGGCATCTAATAGAATGTGTTCTGTTGGTTTTTTACCCAGCGGCATCTCTTTCTTAGCGGCATCTAATGAAGATTGTGTTCTGTTGAGTTGTGTCTACCCACGCGTCAAATGCAAATAGAAAATTGTGTTCTGTTGACTACCCACGCGTCAAGAATGCATCTTTTCTTAGCGGCATCTAATAGAAGATTGTGTTCTGTTGAGTTTGTGTCTACCCACGCGTCAAGAATGCATCTTTTCTTAGCGGCATCTAATAGAAGATTGTGTTCTGTTGAGTTTGTGTCTACCCACGCGTCAAATGCATCTTTTCTTAGCGGCATCTAATAGAAGATTGTGTTCTGTTGAGTTTGTGTCTACCCACGCGTCAATAATGCATCTTTTCTTAGCGGCATCTAATAGAAGATTGTGTTTCTGTTGAGTTTGTGTCTACCCACGCGTCAAGAATGCATCTTTTCTTAGCGGCATCTAATAGAAGATTGTGTTCTGTTGAGTTTGTGTCTACTCATGCGTCAAGAAATGCATCTTTTCAATAATGCATGGCGGCATCTATTAGAAATTGTGTTCTGTTGAGTTTGTGTCTACCCACGCGTCAATAATGCATTGTGTCTCTTCTTAGCGGCATCTAATAGAAGATTGTGTTCTGTTGAGTTTGTGTCTACCCACGCGTCAAGAATGCATCTTTTCTTAGCGGCATCTAATAGAAGATTGTCTAATGTTCTGTTGAGTTTGTGTCTACCCATGCGTCAAGAATGCATCTTTTCTTAGCGGCATCTAATAATGAAGATTAATAGTTGTTCTGTTGAGTTTGTGTCTACCCACGCGTCAAGAATGCATCTTTCTTAGCGGCATCTAATAGAAGATTGTGTTCTGTTGAGTTTGTGTCTACCCACGCGTCAGAATGCATCTTTTCTTAGCGGCATCTAATGAAAATTTATGTCTACCCACGCGTCAGAATGCATATTTTCTTAGCGGCATCTAATAGAAGATTGTGTTCTGTTGAGTTTGTGTCTACCCACGCGTCAAGAATGCATCTTTCTTTAGCGGCATCTAATAGAAGATTGTGTTCTGTTGAGTTTGTGTCTACCCACGCGTCAAGAATGCATCTTTTCTTAGCGGCATCTAATGAAAGATTGTGTTCTGTCGAGTTTGTGTCTACCCACGCGTCAAGAATGCATTTTTCAGCGGCATCATAATAGAAGATTGTGTTCTTTTGAGTTTGTGTCTACCCAAGCATCAAGAATGCATCTTTCTTCATCTAATGGAGCGGCATCAAATGCAAGATCTAATAGAAGATTGTGTTCTGTCGAGTTTGTGTTTACCCACGCGTCAAGAATGCATCTCTTCTCAGCGGCATCTAATAGAATTGTGTTCTGTTGAGTTTGTGTCTACCACGCGTCAGAATGCATCTCTTCTTAGCGGCATCTAATAGAGATTGTGTTCTGTTGAGTTTGTGTCTACCCACGCGTCAAGAATGCATCTCTTCTTAGCGGCATCTAATAGAAGATTGTGTTCTGTTGAGTTTGTGTCTACCCACGCGTCAAGAATGCATCTTTTCTTAGCGGCATCTAATGAAGATTGTGTTCTGTCGAGTTTGTCTACCACGCAGAATGCATCTTTTTCTTAGCGGCGTCTAATAGAAGATTGTGTTCTGTCGAGTTTGTGTCTACCCACGCGTCAAGAATGCATCTTTTCTTAGCATCTTATGGCACCTTGCATTTATTGGAAATATTCATAGAAATATGAGTTAATTTTTTCTTATTCAGTTTATTAAACAGGTTGTTAATTTTTTTTTAAAAACGGAAAATAACTGAGTTGAAAATAATTCACTAAGAATGTACTAGACGATCCTAAGGAAAGAAGGAAAGAAAAGGAAAAAATAGAAGGAAGGAAGAAAAAGAAAGAAAGAGAAATGTATGACGCATGACCCAGTTGATGGTAGAGATAGGTCTGCGTGTGGTCGACTTTATTTTTTTTAAAACAAAGGAAGAATAGAATTGGAAATAATAAAAGAAAAGAAAGGGAAAAAAGACATGATATCGACCAGATGTCGGTCAGGCCTCTGACCGACTCTTGCGTGGAAAACTCCTTATCAATTTGGAGTGAAGAAATTTTTTTTTTTTTCTTTTGAACAATAGAAACGAAATTTGTGATCTGAGAGAAAGTGTCTTTGGGTTGAGGGGTGACCAGTGAAAACGATATACGGAATTGACCTGTTAAGAATTGACACCCACGTTAAGAAAGTAGAGATATTTCGACCTAGATAATTAAGATTTTCGACTATCAGGTAAAACAAAAGAGGTAAAAAGAAGAGCAATTGTTTTGGACCACAGGGGCGCCAAGAAGGCGGAAAAGAACCTTTTCTAAAAGTCAAGACTAATTAGCAGCGGGCTGTTTGACAAAAGTCCAGGTGAAAGAAAGCTAAAGATTGTCATTTTGCGTACGTGCAAAAAAGGTGCGAAATCGGATTTTTTTTTTTTTTTTAAACCAGCACGAGGTAACCACACCCGCCAACAAAGGGAGAGGTGTTCGGTCAATAACAATTGGTCGAATACAATCACGTGACCGCGGAAGAAGAAGGAAAGAAAACCTCGATCAATAACTGTTGGACGAGGCGGTCACGTGGGCTGCGGAAAAGAAGAGAAAGAAAGGTTCGATCGGGAACGATTGGTTGAGAGCGATCACCTGACATGAGAGACTAAGAGAAATAGATATGCGCCGCCCACCAAGAGCACTGTGAGAAAGTAGGGGTTGAAAACAATAACGATAATGGAAAGTCAAAATTAATACGACTTTTGAAATTATCGAGAAAACCCTGACGCCGACAGACCCACCCCAGTTTGTTGCGGCGTCAATATAAAGCAGGGACCCCAGTCGACAGAAATCAGTTTGAGTTGGAGATGCAGCCGGAGTTGGGCTGAGTTGCAGCAGGACCGCGGGCAGGGGAAGATCCTGAACGCGGTTATAAGACCTGATTCACTCGCCCCCCTGCGGGCAAAAAAGAACCCTCAGACAGAAGGACTTCCAGCCCAAGTCGAAGACAGAAGAACTTCCAGCCCAAGTAGACGAAGAAGAAGATTGCCTGAAAAACCTGAGAAGAATTGGAGCTGCAGACAAGCCGAAAGTCGATGAAGTTAAAGTTCATCCCCGGACGGCAGCGAGAAAAAACCCTCAGACAAGAAGAACTTCCAGCCCAAGTAGAAGAAGAAGAAGAAATACAACTCAAGTCGGAGAGAAGAATCAACTGCGAATGATCGATAGAAATTAGCCCCAGTGTCGAACTGAACCACACTCCGACATACATACATGATTCTAGAAAGTAGGTAATTCGACATTTTCCTATTGTGTGATAGAAGCTTGGTGCCATAGTCCACAGAGCGGGTCGGGGAATTGAGAACAATTTTGTTTTTATGTAACGGACTTTAAGATATAAAAAGGTTGTTACCCTTTTATCAACAATTTTGTTTGGTGTCGTGAGTTTTTTTTTATTTGTGTTTTGCCACCCCCGTCGGACTCAACTTGTATCGGCCCCTGATCCTGCTGGTCCCGTCTGTCTAAGATCTAAACACAGCGTGGGTAGACAGACCGGAGATCAGTATAGTTGCTTTAGTGACCAGGTATTGGAAGCGAGTCGGGAAAGGCGAGGCTGGTGATCATCTGACCAAAGGGTTGGAGCGGCACGCTTGGACCCAGGAGGAACGACCAGGAGGAGCGACGTCACCGTTGGCGCCGTAACAAGGGATCCGACACTGGGCCAGGTGTGTAACCGTCACAAAGTGGTGCCGTGACCAGGATCAACCCTGAGACAGCCACGTCACAAGTGGTGCCGTGACCAACGGATCAACCTGAGACAACCACGTCACATATGGTGCCGTGGTGACCGAGGGATTTCAACCCTGAGAAGACCACGATCGACCGCCGTTGCTGAAAGTTCAAGCAATCAGAACGACCCGGGACCAAAGGAAAGAAGGAACAGAATCGTCTGGCAGGACACCTTGTTTATTTCCCTACCTCGATTGTTGCTCTCCGTAGACATGTCAGATTATGAGTCGGATAGAACAGTGGGGGGTGAAGAAGAAGTAGGGCGGGGTTGTCAGTAGATTTAAAGGGCTGTTGGGTGGACCAGGGTCCCAGTGTTTGATGGTAGTGGGAAGGAGTTCAGGAACTGGCTGACAATCCTCGAAAAGAGCCGAACCATCTACGAGCTCTCGGACCAGAAACCCTGTACCTGACATACGATGCCACAAAGGGAAAAGCGTCGGAGTTCATAGGGGACTCTTGGAAAATCATCCCCTTGGCCTGGGAAGAAGCAAAAAACTGCTGAACAAAGAGTTCGCCGACGACGGTACGGCCATAGAGGCCATGAGGCCCTTTAGAACTAACACAGCTTCGGGAGGAGACCCCGGGAGAAATTAGGGCCCGAGCGGGGAAGGCTATCGTCATTAGCATTCCCGAGGTGGTCAGGGACAACGCAGTCATGCAGGCCCAACTGGCGGACCTGTGTGTGGAAGCTCTGAGTGATGAGCGTGTTCGTCACGACGTATTGAAAGATGGACCGCTCAGACTGTCGGCGGCGATAGAGCTGGCCAGGAGAGCCAGGGGTGTGGGATAAGGTGAAGAGGTGTGGGAAGAAGCAGACACCAAGTCAGGAGGCTGGAAGAAGGGGGGTAGGCGGAAGAACCCCCATGTATGGAATCAGAGGGTTAAGGAAGAGGGTGGATCGGGCAGAAATATGGGAGGAGGACCCCAATAGAAGGGCATGGTCGACCAGGCATGGCTTTATAAGCCCACGCCGGTCGATATCGGCTGGTCTGCTGGACCTGTGGGGTACGAGGACCACAGGGCGGCGGAATGTCCGACGAAGTGGGGTTGCCCCCAGACTTCGATCGTGACAGGTGCACCAGGTGTGGTGAAAGGACACCTGGCCAAGTGGTGCGGGCTGAGGAAGGTGCCCCACCAATATTAACAAAGAAGGCGAGCCCAAGAAAAGCCAAAGGGCCACCCCAGAATTAAGAGGGAGGGTGGCCCAGTTAAAAAAGAAGAGAAATAAAAACTTGGACCAGTGGGTGGGCGGAACCGCTTGAATAGGACAGGTTCCCCTGAGGATAGACACAAAGGCCAACCCAGTTAAAAAGGAAAGAGCAAAATGTTGGACATGTGGTCGGGCAAATACTTTGCGGCAAGCTGTCCAAGCAAGAAGGTGCTGGTTTTGCAGGAGGCCAGGACACCTGAAAAGAAACTGTATTCTTAGAAACGGCCATGGGAGACCGGGAGAGGTCCGGCCAGGTCACCCAGGTGCAGGGGCGCAGAACTCCACCTCATAAAAAGAAATGAAGATGAATTATTATTACCGGCGCCTATGGCTGGGTTAACCCAAAGGTGGGGACCCAGGAAGAAGAAAAGCCCAGGTGTTCTCTTCGCTAACACAAGAGAGAACTATCCTGTAAAACAGAGATAGGGTGGTAGAGAGATGAGGGCTTTGGTGGACACAGGAGCATCTGTGTGTCATTGATGAGAGAGAGGAAACATACAGGCGGGTGAAACGGAAGAAAGGTTACGAGAAGCGGACATAGAGGTCACGCAAGCAGATGGAGCCCCCCCTGGAGATAAAAAAGGGATGGTGAGGCTCCTGGTAAGGATTGGGAAAGTGAAAAGCACCCAAAATTTTTATGTAACCCCTGACCTATGCACAGAGGCAATCTTGGGAGAAGATTGGCTCCAGAGCCAGAGGGCCCAGATTGAGTTTAATCCTACTGTGTTGGTGGTGAACGGCGAGAGAACGCCATTGGGATGCCCACCAGAGGAAGAGATAACCATAGTGGTGGAGGAAGATGTAAAGTTACCTCCTAGGACCGCAGTGTCAGGGAAAGGGTAGGCTAATGTCAGAAAAAAAAGGTACGGAGAGGACCTCTGCAGTTGGTCCCTGTAGAAGAAAAGGGCCTAGAAGATAACAGGTAACCCTGTGCGAAACGGTAGTGGAGGCAGCCGAGTTGGTGCCCATTATGATGGTGAACCAGACCCAAAAGACTATCAAGGTTAGGAGAGGGAGAAGATAGGAAGAGCACTTCCCTACGAACTCTGAATCAGGAGATTCGAGGAGGAACGAAGAAGCTAGAGCAAACAAAAGGAATCTTAGATGAGGATATATTAGCACCGGATCAATTTAGAACCAGAGTGGGGGGTCTGTTAAAGGAACAATCGAGATGTGTAGCCCAGTCAGATAAGGAACTGAGTCAGACCCACACAGTCGAAATGAAAAATCGACACCGGAGACCACCCCCTGTGAAATTGGAACCCTACCGAACACCTATACATAAAGACCCTTATAGAAGAGGCAGTAGAGGAAATGTTGGAAGCTGGGATGATCGAAAAGATCGATCTCTCCTTGAGCTTCCCAATAGTAATAGTAGGTAAGAAAGATGGCAGCCACCGTTTCTGTGTAGATTTTAGCTGAATTCTATATCAAAGCCGTTGGCGTGCCATTGCCATTGATAGACGACATTTGGCATTATTAGGGAAGGCAAAGTACTTCTCTACGTTGGACTTGAGGTCCGGGTATTGGCAGGTAGCCCTGGATGAGGCTGACAAGGGAGAAGGCCGCATTCGCGTGTCACCTGGGACTGTTTCAGTTCAGGTGATGCCATTCGGTTTAGCTAATGCCCGGGAGTCTTCCAACAGCTAATGTCAATAGTGTTAGGAGGATACGAGAGCTTTGCCATGGCGTATTTGGACGATATCTTGATATTTTTCGGAGACAGTGGAACAACACTTTTTCATTTAAGACAGGTGTTGGGAAGGTTGAGGAAAACGGATTAAAATTGAAATTGTCAAAGTGTCAGTTTCTGGGGAAGAAACTAGGGTATTTGGCTTCGTCATAAACGGAGACGGTATTAAACCCGACATGGATAAGGTAAAGGTCATAAAAGGGAAATGCCAGAGCCTAAGACAGTGAGGCAGGTAAGAGGTTTTATAGGAGCTATAGGCTACTACCGGCGCTTCGTCCCGGCATTTTCAAGAATTGCCATACCGCTAGTGGCCCTGACGAAGAAATACGCTAGGTTCAAGTGGACAGAGGACTGTCAACGAGCATTTGATTCGCTAAAGGGAACAGTTGACGACCGTTCCACTGCTGACGTATCCAGACCTCAGCAAGCCCATGATATTATACACGGATGCCAGTGAGCAGTGTGTAGGAGCAGTACTTACCCAGCCGTGTCCTGATAAGGAGGACCAGTGCCAGGCATACCAGAGGAAGTACCGATATTCCTCCCCATAAGCTCTCAGAGACACAACAGAGGTGGCCAGTAATAGAGAGAAGCATATGCTATCATGTATGCTCTCCAAAACTGGACTACTATTTAAATGGTGCGGTCTTCACTATAAAGACAGACCACAAGCCTCTGCAGTACCTATTGCAGGCAGAGTGGACAAATAATAAGAAAATTCAACAGTGGGCACTTAAGTTAAGTGGCTACCACTGTAAGATAGAGTATTTGGCAGGAAAGGAAAACACGTGCGCAGATTTACTCAAGAATACCGAAACAACTGGAAGAAAAGATCTGTAAAGGGTAGAACAGGGGGAGTAGATGATAAAGCTATAGAATAGGAGTAATTAACTCTAATAAGCTAAAAGATCGCCTATATTAGAATCGGACGAAGAAGGGGACGCCCAGATAATAACCGATCCTTACTGGACAGAAGGAATTGAGAAGGAGCAATCAGACAGTGAAATAGCTGCTCTGAGAGAGAAGGTGAAGTCAGGAGAGACACCAAGTATGCCATAATAGAGGAAAGGCTGTATTATCTCTCAGGAAGGATGAAGAAGTCAAACCCAAGTTGTATGTGCCCAAAAGCCTAAGACCAGAGATATTGGAACAGTGCCACGAAAAGGTTGGGTCACATGGGAATTGATAGGACATGTGATCTCATAGGAAGAAAAGTACTATTGGCCCCAAACTGTACGGAGAGGTCACTAACTATGTTCGGAGTTGTGTAGTGTGCCAGTCGCAGAGCAGAAGGCAGGAAATGGCACCCTTGAGGAAACAGACGTACCAAACTTCCTTCGAGAAAGTGAGTATGGATGTATCAGGACCATATGGGGAAACTGCACAAGGAAACAACTATATAGTGAGTTTTGTCGATTGGCTAACAAATTGGCCTGAGGCATTTGCAGTGCCGGACAAGAAGGCCAGAACTGTGGCCGGGTTGATAATAAGTGAAATCTTCCCAGGTATGGTGCCCCTGTGCAATTGGTAACAGATAATGGCACGGAGAATGTGAACAGCATCATGAGAGAAGTTTTGACAGGTTTGAATGTAGAGCACATAAAAAACATCCCCATATCACCCCCAGGGAAATGCTAAAGTGGAAAGGTTTCATAGAACCTTGGGAGATGTATTGGCCAAGTTGGTCAGAGAAAACACTGGAAATTGGGACTTGTATTTGACGCAGGCTCTGGCGGCCGTGAGGTTTACGATAAACGAAACCTCCAGATTTTCTCCTTATTTTTTGTTGTTTGGCAGAGACGTGGTCCTGCCTGTAGATAACCTACTGAAGCCCCGAAGAAGGTATATGGGAGAAGATCATCACCAACTATTGCTGGAACAGCAACATAAGATATTCGTACAGGCCAGAAGAAGAATAAAGAGGGCCCAGAAGAAAAGAAATGAGAGGGTGAATGCTGAAAGAAAGGTGGTAGAATTGAAGGTTGGAGACCCTGTCTACTATAAAATCCACCAGAGAAGGGAAAAATAGACCAGAGATGGGAACCGTACTACCGGATAGTAGAGCAGACGGGCCCCGTATCATATGTAATATGGGATCAAGTGGCAGGACGAGCGAGGAGGGTTCATGCCAATGATCTGAAGAAGGCTGAAATAGCTAACCTGGAAATGAGCGAGCTGAGGCCTAAGAAGACAAGGAAAGGAAGGTAACTCTGGTTGAACCGGAAGAAATGGAGACGGAGGAAGACTCCGAGGGAAGATGAGGGAGATAGGTCGACTTGACCAGATAAACGAAGCAGTCCGAGTGACGGAGTTGGAACCCTCAGCGGGGATTAGCGATGTTCAGTCGTCGACTGAATCAGTGCAGAAAGACCCTGTGAAATCGCCATCGCACCCCATGTCCGAAGAAAAGGAAGAAAAGACGAAGAGGTCCAAACAAGCAGTCGAAGGCTTTAAAAGAGGCACCCCTGAACAGGACGAAGGGTCCAGGAGTGGGAGGAGGAGGATCGAATACCCTTTCCCAGCTTAAGGAAAGGATAAGGAACAAGAAAAGTTTAGACATAGAGTCGAGAGGGTATCGAAGACATTCAAGGCAAAGACTCTAAACAGGAAGAAGAATCAAGGGATGAAGAAGAGGACAAGGAACCTCCTGGACGAGAATTAAACACAGAAAGAAGGTTAGAGGTTGAACAGGAATCACCTCAGAAGATGAGATCAGGGAGGGAGAAGAACCCCAAATCTCAGTAGAACAAAAGGGCTGTGCAGGATAGGAGCATTTAGTGTCGACAGATATGACACTGGCTCATCAAAAATCCTATTGGCTGACTATGGTAGATGTGAGTGGAGGGAATGGAGTCTGGCTGCACCTCACGAGGAACGGAAGATCATTGGCATTATTGATTGGCCACCAGTGGTGTCATGAAGACGACCTTTAGAGTGGGCGCCACGCACACCTGACCGGACCATTCTGTCTGCTAGGTTAGTTAGTTAGGGAGGAGGCCGAACTAAGAGAAAGTTATGAAATGATTGAGTGATGAGTCGAGCGAGACTAAGTGGTTGTGAAGAATAACAACAAGAGAATTTGTTACCTTTCAGGAATGATAGCTAGGTACAAGGTGGAAGCAGACTATAGCATTAAATTCAGGGAGAACGAAATTCATGTTGCTATCAGCTGAAGAAGCTAGAAGAAGCTGTAGAGATGATACCCTGGGGACTTGTACCTCGTTGAGCCCTATCTATAAAACTGGTAACCCCAAACTGTGCATACTAGAATTGTTTTGAAGGGAGGGAGAAGGAATCAAAAGAATCTGCCAAGTAGGTGTATTAACAACCTCAGTATTACCACAAGCTATCAGTGTTTCAGGACAGGGTGTGGGCAGTAGCCACAGAAACATATCAGCCTGTCTAGGGTATGTGGGGGAGAGTCCACAAGGACATTAAGAATAAGGCCACCGTTATCCCTGGTGACGTTACCCATGGGATGTTCGGCGGTTGGGGTGTCCATCTCCTTGCCCCCCTATTACCAGATGGAAGAAAGGTATGAAGAAAAAGCCTCACTCATAGAGATGATTGGTAGAGGCTTAGTCAATTGTGCAAATTATGGGAGCCGATAGTGAAGAGATTCTCTAATGTCAAATTTTAAATAAGATGCCAGTATTAATGAAGCCAATAGAAAAGATCGATATGGATCACTTAAGGGATAAGTTAAGTGCGTTGGGAGACGAAGGTGTAGCTTGGGAAGACGATGAGCAGATCGCGATAAGTTGGTCAATAGTAATGGGTACATTCTTAGTTGTAGCCATCGGGGAATTAATAATATGGAAGATTAAGAGTAGGAGAAGATTAGCGAACGACAGTCTAGTGAGTATGCAACAACTCGAGAGGGAGATGCCGAGCGGTGTTCCTCACTCAGACAGAACTGGCGAAGAAATTGCTGGAAGACCAATGGAGGAGGCTGGCGTGAGACCACCACGTGCGGCGGAAAAACCTCCCACAGCAGAGAGAAAAACACACCAAGAAGAACAAACCTAAAGAACACATCTGCACCTACAGACACACGCACACATCATTGCATGTAGAACAGAAGAAAATGAAAAAGAACATTTCATTGCATGTAGAACAGAAGAAAATGAAAGGAACATTACATTGCCTGTAGAACAAAAAAAATGAAAAAGAACATTTCATTGTATGTAGAACAAAAGAAAATGAAAGAACATTTCATTGCATGTAGAACAAAAGAAAATGGAAAAAACATTACCCTTGCATGTTAGAAAGTAGAATAGAAGTGCATGAGACAAATGCATGGTGCATGTTAAATGATGTAATTGGGTTTAGGTGTCATTTACGGGTAAATGACAAATCGGTTAGGGAGGATTAGGTACCTTGCATTTATTGGAAATATTCATAGAAATATGAGTTAATTTTTCTTATTCAGTTTATTAAACAGGTTGTTAATTTTTTTTTAAAACGGAAAATAACTGAGTTGAAAATAATTCACTAAGAATGTACTAGACGATCCTAAGGAAAGAAGAAGGAAAGAAAAGAAAAAAAGGAAGGAAGGGAAGAAAAAGAAAGAAAGAGAAATGTATGACGCATGACCCAGTTGATGGTAGAGATAGGTCTGCGTGTGGTCGACTTTATTTTTTTTAAAACAAAGGAAGAATAGAATTGGAAATAATAAAGAGAGAAAGAAAAAAGACATGATATCGACCAGATGTCGGTCAGAGGCCTCTGACCGACTCTTGCGTGGAAAACTCCTTATCAATTTGGAGTGAAGAAATTTTTTTTTTTTTTTTTTGAACAATAGAAACGAAATTTGTGATCTGAGAGAAAGTGTCTTTGGGTTGAGGGGAGGACCAGTGAAACGATATACGGAATTGACCTGTTAAGAATTGGACACCCACGTTAAGAAAGTAGAGATATTTCGACCTAGATAATTAAGATTTTTTCGACTATCAGGTAAAACAAAGAGGTAAAAAGAGCAATTGTTTTTTTTGACCACAGAGGGCGCCAAGAAGGCGGAAAAGAACCTTTTCTAAAGTCAAGACTAATTAGCAAAGTGGGCTGTTTGACAAAGTCCAGGTGAAAGAAAGCTAAAGATTGTCATTTTGCGTACGTGCAAAAAAGCGAAATCGGATTTTGTTTTTTTTTTTTAAACCAGCACGAGGTAACCACCCGCCAACAAAAGGGAGAGGGTGTTCGGTCAATAACAATTGGTCGAATACAATCACGTGACCGCGGAAGAAGAAGGAAAGAAAACCTCGATCAATAACTGTTGGACGAGGCGGTCACGTGGGCTGCGGAAAAGAAGAGAAAGAAAGGTTCGATCGGAAACGATTGGTTGAGAGCGATCACCTGACATGAGAGAGACTAAGAGAAATAGATATGCGCCGCCCCACCAAGAGCACTGTGTGAAAGTAGGGGAAACAATAACGATAATGGAAAGTCAAAATTAATACGACTTTGAAATTATCGAGAAAACCCTGACGCCGACAGACCCACCCCAGTTTGTTGCGGCGTCAATATAAGCAGGACCCCAGTCGACAGAAATCAGTTTGAGTTGAGATGCAGCCGGAGTTGGGCTGAGTTGCAGCAGGACCGCGGGCAGGGGAAGATCCTGAACGCGGACATAAGACCTGGATTCACTCGCCCCCTTGCGGGCAAAGAACCTCAGACAGAAGGACTTCCAGCCCAAGTCGAAGACAGAAGAACTTCCAGCCCAAGTAGACGAAGAAGAAGATTGCCTGAAAACCTGAAAGAATTGGAGCTGCAGACAAGCCGAAAGTCGATGAGAAGTTAAAGTTCATCCCCGGACGGCAGCGAGAAAAGAACCCTCAGACAAGAAGAACTTCCATTGAAGAAGAAGAAGAAGAAATACAACTCAAGTCGGAGAAGAATCAACTGCAATGAGAGAGAATCAGAACAGCCCCAGTGTCGAACTGAACCACAATACATACATGATTCTAGAAAGTAGGTAATTCGACATTTTCCTATTGTGTGATAGAAGCTTGGTGCCATAGTCCACAGAGCAGGTCATTGAGAACAATTTTGTTTTTATGTAACGGACTTTAAGATATAAAAGGTTGTTACCCTTTTATCAACAATTTTGTTTGGTGTCGTGAGTTTTTTTTTTATTTGTGTTTTGCCACCCCGTCGGACTCAACATGGATCGGCCCCGATCCCTGCTGGTCCCGTCTGTCTAAGATCTAAACACAGCGTGGGTAGACAGACCGGAGATCGGTATAGTTGCTTTAGACCAGGTATTGGAAGCGAGTCGGGGAAAGGCGAGGCTGGTGATCATCTGACCAAGGGTTGGAGCGGCACGCTTGGACCCAGGAGGAACGACCAGGAGGAGCGACGTCACCGTTGGCGCCATGCCAAGGGATCCGACACTGGGCCAGGTGTGTAACCGTCATCTAATGAAGATTGTGTTCTGTTGAGTTTGTGTCTACCCACGCGTCAGAATGCATCTTTTCTTAGCGGCATCCTAATAGAAGATTGTGTTCTGTTGACTTTAGTCTACCCCATGCGTCAGAATGCATCTTTTCGTAGGGCATCTAATAGAAAATAGTGTTCTGTTGAGTTTGTGTCTACCCACGCGTCAAGAATGCATCTTTTCTTAGCGGCATCTAATAGAAGATTGTGTTCTGTTGAGTTTGTGTCTACCCACGCGTCAAGAATGCATCTCTTCTTAGCGGCATCTAATGAAGATTGTGTTCTGTTGGTTTGTGTCTACGCGTCAATAATGCATCTCTTCTTAGCGGCATCTAATAGAAGATTGTGTTCTGTTGAGTTTGTGTCTACCACGCGTCAAGAATGCATCTTTTCTTAGCGGCATCTAATAGAAGATTGTGTTCTGTTGAGTTTGTGTCTACCCACGCGTCAAGAATGCTTCTTTTAGCGGCATCTAATAGAAGATTGTGTTCTGTCGAGTTTGTGTCTGCCCTCACGTCAAGAATGCATTTTTCTTAGCGGCATCTAAAAGATTGTTCTTTTGAGTTTGTGTCTACCCACGCATCAGAATGCATATTTTCTTAGCGGCATCAAGAATGTTCTATTGTGAGTTTGTGTCTACCCATGCGTCAAGAATGCATCTTTTCGTAGCGGCATCTAATAGAAAATAGTGTTCTGTTGAGTTTGTGTCTACCCACGCGTCAGAATGCATCTTTTCTTGGCATCTAATAGAAGATTGTGTTCTGTTGAGTTGTCTACCACGCGTCAATAATGCATCTCTTCTTAGCGGCATCCAATAGAAGATTGTGTTCTGTTGAGTTTGTGTCTACCCACGTCAATAATGCATCTCTTCTTAGCGGCATCTAATAGAAGATTGTGTTCTGTTGAGTTTGTGTCTCACCACGCGTCAAGAATGCATCTTTTCTTAGCGGCATCTAATAGAAGTGTTCTGTTGAGTTTATGTCTACCCACGCGTCAAAGAATGCATCTTTTTCTTAGCGGCATCCTAATGAAGATTGTGTTCTGTTGAGTTTGTCCCACGCGTCAAGAATGCATCTTTTTCTTAGCGGCATCTAATAGAAGATTGTGTTCCTGTTGAGTTTGTGTCTACCCACGCGTCAAGAATGCATCTTTTCTTAGCGGCATCTATTAGAAGATTGTGTTCTGTCGAGGTTGTGTCTACCCACGCGTCAAGAATGCATCTTTCTTAGCGGCATCTAATAGAAGATTGTGTTCTGTTGAGTTTGTGTCTACCGCGTCAAGGGCATCTTTTCTTAATAGAAGATAGTGTTCTGTTGAGTTTGTGTCTACCACGCGTCAAGTGCATCTCTTCTTAGCGGCATCTAATAGAAGATTGTTTTCTGTTGAGTTTGTGTCTACCCCGCGTCAGAATGCATATCTTCTTGCATCTAATAGAAGATTGTGTTCTGTTGAGTTTTGTGTCTACCCAGAACGCATCTCTTCTTAGCGGCATCTAATAGAAGATTGTGTTCTGTTGAGTTTGTGTCTACCCACGCGTCAAGAATGCATCTTTTCTTAGCGGCATCCTAATAGAAGATTGTGTTCTGTCGGGTTTGTATCTACCACGCGTCAAGAATGCATCTTTTCTTAGCGGCGTCTAATGAAGATTGTGTTCTGTCGAGTTTGTGTCTACCCACGCGTCAAGAATGTATCTTTTCTTAGCGGCATCTAATAGAAGATTGTGTTCTGTTGAGTTTGTGTCTACGTCAGAATGCATCTTTTTCGCGTCATCTAATGCATCTACCCATGCGTCAAGCGGCTTTTCGTAGAAGGCATCTAGTGTTCTGTTGAGTTTGTGTCTACCCACGCGTCAAGAATGCATCTTTTCTTAGCGGCATCTAATAGAAGATTGTGTTCTGTTGAGTTTGTGTCTACCCACGCGTCAATAATGCATCTCTTCTTAGCGGCATCTAATAGAAGATTGTGTTCTGTTGAGTTTGTGTCTACCCACGCGTCAAGAATGCATCTCTTCTTAGCGGCATCTAATAGAAGATTGTGTTCTGTTGGTTTTGTGTCTACCCACGCGTCAGAAATGCATCTTTTCTTAGCGGCATCTAATAGAAAGTGTGTTCTGTTGAGTTTGTGTCTACCCACGCGTCAAGAATGCATCTTTTCTTAGCGGCATCTAATAGAAGATTGTGTTCTGCTGAGTTTTAGTGTCTACCACGCGTCAAGAATGCATCTTTTCTTGGCGGCATCTAATAGAAGATTGTGTTCTGTTGAGTTTGTGTCTACCCACGCGTCAAAGAATGCATCTTTTCTTAGCGGCATCTAATAGAAGATTGTGTTCTGTTGAGTTTGTCTACCCACGCGTCAATAGAATTGCACCCACGCGTCAGAATTCTCTTCTTAGCGGCATCTAATAGAAGATTGTGTTCTGTTGAGTTTGTGTCTGCAGTTTGCATCTCTTCTTGGCGGCATCTAATGAAGATTTGTGTCTACCCACGCGTCAAGCATTTTTCTTAGCGGCATCTAATAGAAGATTGTGTTCTTTTGAGTTTGTGTCTACCCACGCATCAAGAATGCATCTTTTCTTAGCGTCTAATAGAAGATTGTGTTCTGTTGAGTTTGTGTCTGCCATGCGTCAAATTATTTTCGCATCCTAATAGAAGATTGTGTTCTGTTGAGTTTGTGTCTACCCACGCGTCAAGAGAATCTTTTCTTAGCGGCATCTAATAGAAGGTTGTGTTCTGTTGAGTTTGTGTCTACCCACGCGTCAATAATGCATCTCTTCTTAGCGGCATCTAATAGAAGATTGTGTTCTGTTGAGTTTGTGTCTACCCACCGTCGCGTCAATAAATGCATCTCTTCTTAGCGGCATCTAATAGAAGATTGTGTTCTGTTGAGTTTGTGTCTACCCACGCGTCAAAATGCATCTTTTCTTAAAGCGGCATCTAATGAAGATTGTGTTCTGTTGAGTTTGTGTCTACCCACGCGTCAAAGTGCATCTTTTCTTAGTCTAATAAATTGTGTTCCTGTTGGTTTGTGTCTACCCACGCGTCAAGATGCATCTTTTCTTAGCGGCATCTAATAGAAGATTGTGTTCTGTAGAGTTTGTGTCTACCCACGCGTCATCTAATGCATGTGTTCTTTTCTTAGCGGCATCTAATAGAAGATTGTGTTCTGTTTGAGTTTGTGTCTACCCACGCGTCAAGAATGCATCTTTTCTTAGCGGCATCTAATAGAAGATTGTGTTCTGTTGAGTTTGTGTCTACCCACGCGTCAATAATGCATTTTTCTTTTAGCGGCATCTAATAGAATTGCAAGTTCTGTTGAGTTTGTGTCTACCCACGCGTCAAGAATGCATCTTTTCTTAGCGGCATCTAATAGAAGATTGTGTTCTGTTGAGTTTGTGTCTACCCACGCGTCAAGAATGCATCTTTTTCTTAGCGGCATCAATAGAAGATTGTGTTCTGTTGAGTTTGTGTTACCCACGCGTCAAGAATGCATCTTTTCTTAGCGGCATCTAATAGAAGATTGTGTTCTGTTGAGTTTGTGTCTACCCACGCGTCAAGAATGCATCTTTTCTTAGCGGCATCTAATAGAAGATTGTGTTCTGTTGAGTTTGTGTCTACCCACGCGTCAAAGCGGCAAATAGATTGTGTTCTGTTTTTTCTTTAGCGGCATCTATTCTTACAGAAGATTGTGTTCTGTTGAGTTTGTGTTTACCACGCGTCAAGAATGCATCTTTTCTTTCTTAGCGGCATCTAATAGAAGATTGTGTTCTGTTGAGTTTAAAGTCTACCCACGCGTCAAGAATGCATCTTTTCGTTAGCGGCATCTAATAGAAAATAGTGTTCTGTTGAGTTTGTGTCTACCCACGCGTCAAGAATGCATCTTTTCTTAGCGGCATCTATGAAGATTGTGTTCTGTTGGTTTGTCTACCCACGCGTCAATAATGCATCTCTTCTTTGCGGCATCTAATAGAAGATTGTGTTCTGTTGAGTTTGTTCACCCACGCGTCAAGAATGCATCTCTCTTCTTAGCGGCATCTAATGGAAAATTGTGTTCTGTTGAGTTTGTGTTCACCCACGCGTCAAGAATGCATCTTTTCTTAGCGGCATCTAATGAAGATTGTGTTCTGTCGAGTTTGTGTCTACCCACGCGTCAAGAATGCATCTCTTCTTAGCGGCATCTAATAGAAGATTGTGTTCTGTCGAGTTGTTCACCCACGCGTCAAGAATGCATCTTTTCTAGCGGCATCTAATAGAAGATTGTGTTCTGTTGAGTTTGTGTCTGCGTCAAAGTCACTTTTTCGGCATCTAATAGAAGTTGTGTTCTGTTGAGTTTGTCTACCACGCGTCAAGAATGCATCTTTTCTTGGCGGCATCTAATAGAAGATTGTGTTCTGTTGAGTTTTGTCTACCCACGCGTCAGAATGCATCTCTTCTTAGCGGCGTCTAATAGAAGATTGTGTTCTGCCGAGTTTGTGTCTGTCCCAGGTTTGTACCGCGTCAAGAATGCATCTTTTCTTAGGCATCTAATAGAAGATTGTGTTCTGTTGAGTTTGTGTCACCCGCGTCAAGAATGCATCTTTTCTTAGCGGCATCTAATGAAAGTGTGTTCTGTTGAGTTTGTGTCTACCCACGCGTCAAGAATGCATCTCTTCTTAGCGGCATCTAATAGAAGATTGTTTTCTGTTGAGTTTATGTCTACCCCCCGCGTCAAAGAATGCATATCTTCTTAGCGGCATCTAATAGAAGATTGTGTTCTGTTGAGTTTGTGTCTACCCACGCGTCAATAATGCATCTCTTCTTAGCGGCATCTAATATTGTAAGGTTTGTTCTGTTGGTTTGTGTCTACCCACGCGTCAAGAATGCATCTTTTCTTAGCGGCATCTAATGAAGATTGTGTTCTGTTGGTTTGTGTCTACCCGTCAAGAATGCATCTTTTCTTAGCGTCTAATGAAGATTGTGTTCTGTCGAGTTTAGTTGTCTACCCACGCGTCAAGAATGCATCTTTTCTTAGCGGCATCTAATAAAGATTGTGTTCTGTTGAGTTTGTGTCTACCCACGCGTCCAAGAATGCATCTTTTTGGCATCTAATAGAAGATTGTGTTCTGTTGAGTTTGTGTCTACCCATGCGTCAAGAATGCATCTTTTCAGCGGCATCATAGAAAATAGTGTTCTGTTGAGTTTAGTAGTCTACCCACGCGTCAAGAATGCATCTTTTCTTAGCGGCATCTAATAGAAGATTGTGTTCTGTTGAGTTTGTGTCTACACGCGTCAATAATGCATCTCTTCTTCTTAGCGGCATCTAATGAAGATTGTGTTCTGTTGAGTTTGTGTCTACCACGCGTCAATAATGCATCTCTTCTTAGCGGCATCTAATAGAAGATTGTGTTCTGTTGGTTTGTGTCTACCAATGCGTCAAGAATGCATCTTTTCTTAGCGGCATCTAATGAAAGATTGTGTTCTGTTGAGTTTGTGTCTACCCACGCGTCAGAATGCATCTCTTTCTTAGCGGCGTCTAATAGAAGATTGTGTTCTGTCGAGTTTGTGTCTACCCACGCGTCAAGAATGCATCTTTTTAGCGGCATCTAATAGAAGGATTGTGTTCTGTTGGTTTGTGTCTACCCACGCGTCAGAATGCATCTTTTCTTGGCATCTAATAGAAGATAGTGTTCTGTTGAGTTTGTGTCTACCCACGCGTCAGAATGCATCTCTTCTTAGCGGCATCTAATAGAAGATTGTTTCTGTTGAGTTTGTGTCTACCCCGCGTCAAGAATGAATATCTTCTTAGCGGCATCTAATAGAAGATTGTGTTCTGTTGGGTTTGTGTCTACCCACGCGTCAAAATGCATCTCTTCTTAGCGGCATCTAATAGAAGATTGTGTTCTGTTGAGTTTGTGTCTACCCGCGTCAAGAATGCATCTTTTTCTTAGCGGCATCTAATAGAAAATTGTGTTCTGTTGAGTTTGTGTCTACCCGCACAAATGCATCTTTTTCTTAGCGGCGTCTAATGAAGATTGTGTTCTGTCGAGTTTTAATGTCTACCCGTCAGCATCTTTTCTTAGCGGCATCTAATAGAAGTTGTTTCTGTTGAGTTTGTGTCTACCCACGCGTCAAGAATGCATCTTTTTCTTGCATCTAATGAAAGATTGTGTTCTGTTGAGTTTGTGTCTACCATGCGTCAAGAATGCATCTTTCATAGCGGCATCTAATAGAAAATAGTGTTCTGTTGAGTTTGTGTCTACCCACGCGTCAAAATGCATCTTTTCTTAGCGGCATCTAATAGAAGATTGTGTTCTGTTGAGTTTGTGTCTACCCACGCGTCAAGAATGCATCTTTTCTTAGCGGCATCTAATAGAAGATTGTGTTCTGTTGAGTTTGTGTCTACCCACGCGTCAATAATGCATCTCTTCTTAGCGGCATCTAATAGAATATTGTGTTCTGTTGAGTTTGTGTCTACCCACGCGTCAAGAATGCATCTCTTCTTAGCGGCATCTAATAGAAGATTGTGTTCTGTTGAGTTTGTGTCTACCCACGCGTCAAGAATGCATCTTTTTTAGCGGCATCTAATAGAGATTGTGTTCTGTTGAGTTTGTGTCTACCACGCGTCAGGATGCATCTTTCTTAGCGGCATCTAATAGAATGTGTTCTGTTGAGTTTGTGTCTACCCACGCGTCAGAATGCATCTTTCTTAGCGGCATCTAATGAAAGATTGTGTTCTGTTGAGTTTGTGTCTACCACGCGTCAAGAATGCATCTTTTCTTAGCGGCATCTAATAGAAGATTGTGTTCTGTAGGTTTGTGTCTACCCGTAAAGAATGATCTTTCTTAGATCTAAGGTTGTGTTCTGTTGAGTTTGTGTCTACCCGCGTCAAGAATGCATCTTTCTTCTTGGCATCTAATAGAAGATTGTGTTCTGTTGAGTTTGTGTCTACCCCAGCGTCAGAATGCATCTCTTCTTAGCGGCATCTAATGAAAGATTGTGTCCTTCGAGTTTTGTCTACCCACGCGTCAAGAATGCATTTTTTCTTAGCGGCATCTAATAGAAGATTGTGTTCTTTTGAGTTTGTGTCTACCCACGCATCAAGAATGCATCTTTTCTTAGCGGCATCTAATAGAAGATTGTGTTCTGTTGAGTTTGTGTCTACCCATGCGTCAAGAATGCATATTTTCGTAGCGGCATCTAATAGAAAATAGTGTTCTGTTGAGTTTGTGTCTACCCACGCGTCAAGAATGCATCTTTTCTTAGCGGCATCTAATGAAGATTGTGTTCTGTTGAGTTTGTGTCTACCACGCGTCAATAATGCATCTCTTCTTAGCGGCATCTAATAGAAGATTTGTGTTCTGTTGATCTAATAGTTTTCTGTTGTCTACCCACGCGTCAATAAGAATGCATCTTTCTTAGCGGCATCTAATAAGATTGTGTTCTGTTGAGTTTGTGTCTACCCACGCGTCAAGAATGCATCTTTTCTTAGCGGCATCTAATAGAAGATTGTGTTCTGTTGAGTTTGTGTCTACCCACGCGTCAAGAATGCATCTTTCTTAGCGGCATCTAATAGAAGATTGTGTTCTGTTGAGTTTGTGTCTACCACGTCAAGAATGCATCTTTTTCTTGGCGGCATCTAATAGAAGATTGTGTTCTGTAGGAGTTTGTGTCTACCCACGCGTCAAGAATGCATTTTTAGCGGCATCTAATAGAAGGTGTTCTGTAGAGTTTGTGTCTACCCACGTCAAGAATGCATCTCTTCTTAGCGGCATCTAATAGAAGATTGTGTTCTGTTGAGTTTGTGTACCCACGCGTCAAGAATGCATCTCTTCTTAGCGGCATCTAATGAAGATTGTGTTCTGTTGAGTTTGTGTCTACCCACGTCAAGAATGCATCTTTTCTTAGCGGCATCTAATAGAAGATTTGTGTTCTGTTGGGTTTGTGTCTACCCATCAAGAATGCATCTTTTTCTTAAGGGCATCTAATGGAAAGTTGATTTTGTGTCTACCCACACGCGTCAATAGTTCTTTTTCTTAGCGGCATCTAATAGAGTTTTGTGTCTACCCACGCGTCAAGAATGCATCTTTCTTAGCTACCCACGGCATCAGCCTAATAGAAGATTGTGTTCTCAACAATGCATTGAGTTTGTGTGTCTACCCACGCATCAGCATCTTTTCTTGTCAAGAATGCATCTTTTCTTTTTCGTAGCGGCATCTAATAGAAGATGTGTTCTGTTGAGTTTGTATCTACCCACGCGTCAAGAATGCATCTTTTCTTAGCGGCATCTAATAGAAGATTTGTGTTCTGTTGAGTTTGTGTTTACCCGCGTCAATAATGCATCTCTTCTTAGCGGCATCTAATAGAAGATTGTGTTCTGTTGAGTTTGTGTCTACCACGCGTCAAGAATGCATCTTTTCTTAGCGGCATCTAATAAGAAGATTTGTGTCAAAATCATCTCTTCTTAGCGGCATCCTAATAATAGAAAATTGTGTTCTGTCGAGTTTGTCTACCCACGCGTCAAGAATGCATCTTTTCTTAGCGGCATCTAATGAAGATTGTGTTCTGTTGAGTTTGTGTCTACCCACGCGTCAAGAATGCATCTCTTCTTAGCGGCATCTAATAGAAGATTGTGTTCTGTTGAGTTTGTGTCTGCCCACGCGTCAAGAATGCATCTTTTCTTAGCGGCATCTAATAGAAGATTGTGTTCTGTTGAGTTTGTGTCTACCCGCGTCAAGAATGCATCTTTTCTTAGCGGCATCTAATAGAAAATTGTGTTCTGTTGAGTTTTGTGTCTACCCACGCGTCAAGAATGCATCTTTTCTTAGCGGCATCTAATAGAAGATTGTGTTCTGTTGGTTTGTGTCTACCCACGCGTCAGAATGCATCTTTTCTTAGCGGCATCTAATAGAAGATTGTGTTCTGTTGAGTTTGTGTCTACCCACGCGTCAGAATGCATCTTTTCTGCGGCATCTAATAGAAGATTGTGTTCTGTTGAGTTTGTGTCTACCCACGCGTCAAGAATGCATCTTTTTCTTAGCGGCATCTAATGAAAGATTGTGTTCTGTTGAGTTTGTGTCTACCCGCGTCAAGAATGCATCTCTTCTTAGCGGCATCTAATAGGGAAGATTTGTGTTCTGTCGAGTTTGTGTCTACCCACGCGTCAGAATGCATCGCTGTTGAGTTTGTGTCTAAGAATGCATCTTTTTTCTTGGCGGCATCTAATAGAAGATTTGTGTTCTGTTGTTTGAGTTTGTTGTCTGTTTGTACTACCCGCGTCAAGAATGCATCTCTTCTTGGCGGCATCTAATAGAAGATTGTGTTCTTTGAGTTTGTGTTCACCACGCGTCAAGAATGCATCTCTTCTTAGCGGCATTTGTGTCTAATAGAAAGATTGTGTTCTGTCGAGTTTGTGTTTACCCACGCGTCAAGAATGCATCTTTTCTTAGGCATCTAATAGAAGATTGTGTTCTGTTGAGTTTGTGTCTACCCACGTCAAGAATGCATCTTTTCTTAGCGGCATCTAATAGAAGATTGTGTTCTGTTGAGTTTGTGTCTTCACGCGTCAAGAATGCATCTTTTTCTTAGCGGCATCTAATAGAAGATTGTGTTCTGTTGAGTTTTGTGTCTACCCACGCGTCAAGAATGCATCTTTCTTAGCGGCATCTAATAGAAGATTGTGTTCTGTTGAGTTTGTGTCTACCCGCGTCAAGAATGCATCTCTTCTTAGCGGCATCTAATAGAAGATTGTGTTCTGTTGAGTTTGTGTCTACCCGCGTCAATAATGCACGCGTCAAGAATGCATCTTTTTCTTAGCGGCATCTAATAGAAAATTGTGTTCTGTTGAGTTTGTGTCTACCCACGCGTCAAGAATGCATCTTTTCTTAGCGGCATCTAATAGAAGATTGTGTTCCTGTTGAGTTTGTGTCTACCCGCGTCAAAAGAATGCATCTCTTCTTAGCGGCATCTAATAGAAGATTGTGTTCTGTTGGAGTTTGTGTCTACCCACGCGTCAAGAATGCATCTTTCTTAGCGGCATCTAATAGAATTGTGTTCTGTTGAGTTTGTGTCTACCCGCGTCAAGAATGCATCTTTCTTAGCGGCATCTAATGAAGATTGTGTTCTGTTGAGTTTGTGTCTACCCACGCGTGCATCTCTTCATAGCGGCATGCATCTTTTTTCTTAGCGGTCAAATCATAATAGAAGAAGATTGTTCTGTTGAGTTTGTCTGCCACGCGTCAAGAATGCATCTCTTCTTAGCGGCATCTAATAGAAGATTGTGTTCTGTTGGGTTGTGTCTACCACGCGTCAAGATGCTAGCGGCATCTATAGAAGATTGTGTTCTGTTGAGTTTGTGTCTACCCACGTCAAGAATGCATCTTTTCTTGGCGGCGTCTAATAGAAGATTGTGTTCTGTCGAGTTTGTGCTACCCACGCGTCAAGAATGCATCTTTTCTTGGCGGTTCAATAGAAGATTGTGTTCTTTGAGTTTGTGTCTACCCACGCGTCAAGAATGCATCTTTTCTTGCGGCATCTAATGAAGATTGTGTTCTGTTGAGTTTGTGTCTAGAAGATGCATGTTTTCTAGCGGCATCTAATGAAAATAGTGTTCTGTCTTTGTGTCTACCCACGCGTCAAGAATGCATCTCTTCTTAGCGGCATCTAATAGAAGATTGTGTTCTGTTGAGTTTTTGTCTACCCGCGTCAATCATCTCCCATCAGCGTCAAGAATGCATTCTTCTTGGCATCTAATAGAAGATTGTGTTCTGTTGAGTTTGTGTCTACCCACGCGTCAAGAATGCATCTCTTCTTAGCGGCATCTAATAGAAGATTGTGTTCTGTTGAGTTTGTGTCTACCCACGGTCATGCATCTTTTCTTAGCGGGCATCTAATAGAAGATTGTGTTCTGTTGAGTTTGTGTCTACCACGCGTCAAGAATGCATCTTTTCTTAGCGGCATCTAATAGAAGATTGTGTTCTGTTGAGTTTGTGTCTACCCACGCGTCAAGAATGCATCTTTTCTTAGCGGCATCTAATAGAAGATTGTGTTCTACCCACGTCGAGTTTTGTCTAATGTCTGTTGGTTTGTAATCCACGCGTCAGAATGCATCTTTCTTAGCGGCATCTAATAGAAGATTGTGTTCTGTTGAGTTTGTGTCTGCCCCCGCGTCAAGAATGCATATCTTCTTAGCGGCATCTAATAGAAGATTGTGTTCTGTTGAGTTTGTGTCTACCCACGCGTCAAGAATGCATCTCTTTCTTAGCGGCATCTAATAGGAAGATTGTGTTCTGTTGAGTTTGTGTCTACCCCACGCGTCAAGAATGCATCTTTCTTATAGGCATCTAGCTAAAAATTGTGTTCTGTTTGTGTTGAGTTTTCTTTCCACGCGTCTAGAATGCATCTCTTTCTTAGCGGCATCTTTTCTTGGATTGAAAGTTCTGTTGAGTTTGTGTCTACCACGCGTCAATAATGCATCTTCTTCTTGGCATCTAACAGAAGATTGTGTTCTGTTGAGTTTGTTTTGTCAAGAATGCATCTTTCCACGCGCATCAATAATGTGTTCTGTTGAGTTTGTGTCTTCAGCGGCATCTAATAGAAGATTGTGTTCTGTTGAGTTTGTGTCTACACACGCGTCAAGAATGCATCTTTTCTTAGCGGCATCTAATAGAAGATTGTGTTCTGTTGAGTTTGTGTCTACGCGTCAAGAATGCATCTTTCTTAGCGGCATCTAATAGAAGATTGTGTTCTGTTGAGTTTGTGTCTACCACGCGTCACATCTTTTCTTAGCGGCATCTAATAGGAAGATTGTGTTCTGTTGAGTTTGTGTCTACCACGCGTCAAGAACGCATCTCTTCTTAGCGGCGGCATCTTTGTGTCTAATAGAAGATCTGTGTTCTGTTGAGTTTTGTGTCTGCCACGCGTCAAGAATGCATCTTTTCTTAGCGGCATCTAATAGAAGATAGTGTTCTGTTGAGTTTGTGTCTACCCGCGTCAAGAATGCATCTCTTCTTAGCGGCATCTAATAGAAGATTTTCTGTTTTCTGTTGAGTTTGTGGTGTCTGTTGAGTTGTGTCTACCCCCGCGTCAAGAATGCATATCTTCTTAGCGGCATCTAATAGAAGGTTGTGTTCTGTTGAGTTTGTGTCTACCACGCGTCAAGACGCATCTCTTAGTCTAATGAAGGTGTGTTCTCTCTTTGTGTCACTTCCCACGGCGTCTAATAGAAGATTTGTGTTCTGTTGTGTTCTGTTGAGTTTGTTCTACCACGCGTCAGGAATGCATCTTTTCTTAGCGGCATCTAATAGAAGATTGTGTTCTGTTGAGTTTGTGTCTACTCAGAATGCCTTTTTCTTAGCATCTAATAGAAGATTGTGTTCTGTTGGTTTTGTGTCTACCCATGCGTCAGAATGCATCTTTTCGTAGCGGCATCTAATAGAAGATTGTGTTCTGTTGAGTTTGTTCACCCACGCGTCAAGAATGCATCTTTTCTTGGCATCTAATGAAGATTGTGTTCTGTTGAGTTTGTGTCTACCCACGCGTCAAGAATGCATCTTTTCTTAGCGGCATCTAATAGAAGATTGTGTTCTGTTGAGTTTGTGTCTACCCGCGTCAAATAATGCATCTTTTCTTAGCGGCATCTAATAGAAAATTGTGTTCTGTTGAGTTTGTGTCTACCCACGCGTCAATAATGCATCTTTTTCTTGGCATCTAATGCTGTTGAGTTTGTGTCTACCCACGCGTCAGAATGCAATCTAATAGAAGATTGTGTTCTGTTGAGTTTGTGTCTACCCACGCGTCAATAATGCATCTTTCTTAGCGGCATCTAATAGAAGATTGTGTTCTGTTGAGTTTGTGTCTACCTAATGCGTCAAGAATCTCTTCTTAGCGGCATCTAATAGAAGATTGTGTTCTTAGTTTGTGTCTACCCACGCGTCATCATCTCTTCTTAATCTAATAGAAGATTGTGTTCTGTCGAGTTTGTGTCTACCCACAAAATGCATTTTCTTAGTCAATAGAATTGCTTTTGAGTTTGTGTCTTTCTTTTTCTTAGGGGGCATCTAATGAAGAAGATTGTGTTCTGTTGAGTTTGTGTCTACCCACGCGTCAAGAATGCATCTTTTCTTAGCGGCATCTAATGGAAGATTGTGTTCTGTCGAGTTTGTGTTTACCACGCGTCAAGAATGCATCTCTTCTTAGCGGCATCTAATAGAAGATTGTGTTCTGTCGAGTTTGTGTCTACCCACGCGTCAAGAATGCATCTTTTCTTAGCGGCATCTAATAGAAGATTCTGTCGTTCTGTTGAGTTTGTGTTTACCCACGCGTCAACAATGCATCTCTTCTTGGCGGCATCTAATGAAGATTGTGTTCTGTTGAGTTTGTGTCTACCCACGCGTCAAGAATGCATCTTTTCTTGGCATCTAATAGAAGATTGTGTTCTGTTGAGTTTGTGTCTACCCGTCATGCGTCAAGAATGCATCTTTTCTTAGCGGCATCTAATGAAAATAGTGTTCTGTTGAGTTTTGTGTCTACCACGCGTCAAGAATGCATCTTTCTTAGCGGCATCTAATAGAAGATTGTGTTCTGTTGGTTTGTGTCTACCCACGCACGTCAAGAATGCATCTCTTCTTAGCGGCATCTAATAGAAGATTCTGTGTTCTGTTGAGTTTGTGTGTTCTCTACCCGCGTCAAATGCATGCATCTTTTTTTTCTTAGCGGCATCTAATAGAAGCATTGTGTTCTGTTGAGTTTTATGTCTACCCGTCAGAATGCATCTTTTCTTAGCGGCATCTAATAGAAGATTGTGTTCTGTTGAGTTTGTGTCTACCCACGCGTCAAGAATGCATCTTTTCTTAGCGGCATCTAATAGAAGATTAGTGTTCTGTTGAAGTTTGTGTCTACCCACGCGTCAAGAATGCATCTTTTTCTAGCGGCATTCTAATAGAAAATTGTGTTCCTGTTGATTTGTTCAGGTGCATCTTTCTTATGCGTCTGTTGAGAATGCGTCATCTCTTTCTTAGCGGCATCTAATAGAAGATTGTGTTCTGTTGAGTTTGTGTCTACCCAAGAATGCATCTCTTCTTGTGGCATCTAATGAAGATTGTGTTCTGTTGAGTTTGTGTCTACCCACGCGTCAAGAATGCATCTCTTCTTAGCGGCATCTAATAAAGTTTGTGTTCTGTTGAGTTTGTATCTGTCTACCACGCGTCAGAATGCATCTTTTCTTAGCGGCATCTAATAGAAGATTGTGTTCTGTTGAGTTTGTGTCTACCCACGCCATCTTTCTTAGCGGCGTCTAATATTGTCTTTGTCTTTGCGGCATCTTTTCTAATAGAAGATTGTGTTCTGTTGAGTTTATGTCTTCAGGAATGCATCTTTTCTTAGATCTAATTTGTGTTCTGTTGATTTGTGTCTACCCACGCGTCAAGAATGCATCTCTTCTTAGCTGGCATCTCTTTTTCTTGGCATAGAAAGATTGTGTTCTGTTGAGTTTGTGTCTACCACGTCAATAATGCATCTCTTCTTAGCGGCATCTAATAGAAGTTGTGTTCTGTTGGTTTGTGTCTACCCGTCAATAATGCATCTCTTCTTAGCGGCATCTAATGGAAGATTGTGTTCTGTTGAGTTTGTGTCCCCGCGTCAAGAATGCATCTTTTTTTAGCATCTAATAGAAAGGTGTTCTGTTGAGTTTGTGTCTAACGCGTCAAAGAATGCATCTCTTCTTAGCGGCGTCTAATAGATTGTGTTCTGTCGAGTTTGTGTCTACCACGCGTCAGAATGCATCTTTTCTTAGCGGCATCTAATAGAAGATTGTGTTCTGTTGAGTTTCATATCTACCCACGCGTCAAAATGCATCTTTTCTTAGCGGCATCTAATAGAAGATTGTGTTCTGTTGAGTTTGTGTTTGCATCTGCTTCTTACGCGTCAAGAATGCATCTTTTCTTAGCGGCATCTAATAGATTGTGTTCTGTTGAGTTTTGTGTCTACCACGCGTCAAGAATGCATCTTTTCTTAGCGGCATCTAATAGAAGATTGTGTTCTGTTGAGTTTGTGTTTCAAGATGCGTCAAGAATGCTTTTTCCAGCGGCATCTAATAGAAGATTGTGTTCTGTTGAGTTGTGTCTACCCACCAATAATGCGCGTCAAGAATTGTGTTCTGTCGAGTTTGTGTCTTTTGCATCTTTTCTTTGGCATCTAATAGAAAAATTGTGTTCTGTTGAGTTTTTGTCTACCACGCGTCAAGAATGCATCTTTTCTTAGCGGCATCTAATGAAGAAAGATTCAGTGCATCTTTTCTTAGTCTAATAGAAAATAGTTTTATTGAGTTTGTGTCTACCCACGCGTCAAGAATGCATCTTTTCTTAGCGGCATCTAATAGAAGATTGTGTTCTGTTGAGTTTGTGTCTACACCACGCGTCAATAATGCATCTCTTCTTAGCGGCATCTAATAGAAGATTGTGTTCTGTTGAGTTCTGTGTCAATGGCCACCTTCTTACGCGTCTGTTGGTTTGTGTCTCCCGCGTCAGAATGCATCTTTTCTTAAGGCATCTAATTAGAAGATTGTGTTCTGTTGAGTTTGTGTCTACCCACGCGTCAAGAATGCATCACTTTCTTAGCGGCATCTAATAGAAAGATTGTGTTCTGTTGAGTTTGTGTCTACGCGTCAAAATGCATCTTTTCTTAGCGGCGTCTAATGAAGGTTGTGTTCTGTCGAGTTTGTGTCTACCCACGCGTCACGTCAAGAATGCTGTTGATCTTTTCTTTTCGTAGCGGCATCTAATAGAAGATTGTGTTCTGTTGAGTTTGTGTCTACCCACGTCAAGAATGCATCTTTTCTTGCGGCATCTAATAGAAGATTGTGTTCTGCAGTGTTCTGTTGAGTTTGTGTCTACCCAAAAGAATGCATCTTTTCTTGGCACATCAAGAAATGTGTTTTCTGTTGTTGGAGTTTGTGTCTACCCCCGTCAATAGAAGCATTGTTCTTAGCTGTAATCAGAGTTTGTTCCTGTTGAAGTTTGTGTCTACCCACGCGTCAAGAATGCATCTCTTCTTAGCGGCATCTAATAGAAGATTGTGTTCTCTGTTGAGTTTGTGTCTACCGTCACGCGTCAAGAATAGCATCTTTCTTAGCGGCATCTAATAGAAAAATTGTGTTCTGTTGAGTTTGTGTCTACCCCCGCGTCAAGAATGCATCTTTTCTTAGCGGCATCTAATAGAAGATTGTGTTCTGTTGAGTTTGTGTCTACCCACGCGTCAAAATGCATCTTTTCTTAGGCGGCATCTAATAGAAAATTGTGTTCTGTTGAGTTTATGTGTTCACCACGCGTCAAGAATGCATCTTTTCTTAGCGGCATCTAATAGAAGATTGTGTTCTGTTGAGTTTGTCTACCCATGCGTCAAGAATTGTGTTCTGTCTTTTTCGTAGCGTCAGGATGCATTAGAATCTAATAGTGTGTTCTGTTGAGTTGTGTCTACCCACGCGTCAAGAATGCATCTTTCTTAGCGGCATCTAATAGAAGATTGTGTTCTGTTGAGTTTGTGACACACGCGTCAATAATGCATCTAATAGAAGATTGTGTTCTGTTGAGTTTGTGTCTACCCACGCGTCAATAATGCATCTCTTCTTAGCGGCATCTAATAGAAGATTGTGTTCTGTTGAGTTTGTGTCTACCCACGCGTCAATAATGCATCTCTTCTTAGCGGCATCTAATAGAAGATTGTGTTCTGTTGAGTTTGTGTCTACCCACGCGTCAATAATGCTTCTTAGCGGCGTCTCTTGTGTTCTGTCAGGTTGTGTCTACCCACGCGTCATGCATCTTTTCTTAGCGGCATCTAATCTAAGATTGTGTTCTGTTGAGTTTGTGTCTACCCACGCGTCAATAATGCATCTTTTCTTAGCGGCATCTAACAGAAGATAGTGTTCTGTTGAGTTTGTGTCTACCCACGCGTCAGAATGCATCTTTTCTTAGCGGCATCTAATAGAAGATTGTTTTCTGTTGGTTTGTGTCTACCCCGCGTCAGAATGCATATCTTCTTGGCGGCATCTAATAGAAGATAGTGTTCTGTTGAGTTTGTGTCTACCCACGTCAAGAATGCATCTCTTCTTGGCATCTAATAGAATTGTGTTCTGTTGAGTTTGTGTCTACCCACGCGTCTCTTCTTAGCGGCATCTAATAAAGAAGGTTCTGTTGGCAGGTTTGTTCTACCCACGCGTCAGTTTTTTCTTAGCGGCGTCTAATAGGGTGTGTTCTGTCGACCCCGCGTCAAGAATGCATCTTTCTTAGCGGCATCTAATAGAAGATTGTGTTCTGTTGAGTTTGTGTCTACCCGCGTCAAAATGCATCTTTCTTAGCGGCATCTAATAATAAAGATTGTGTTCTGTTGATTTGTGTCTACCCATGCGTCAAGATACCATCTTTTCGTAGCGGCATCTAATAGCATGTTTTTGAGTTGTGTCTACCCACGCGTCAAAAGAATGCATCTTTTCTTGGCATCTAATAGAAGGTGTGTTCTGTTGAGTTTGTGTCTACCCACGCGTCAATAATGCAAATCTAATAGATTGTGTTCTGTTGCGGCATCTATTGTTTGTTCTGTTGAGTTTCTACCCACGCGTCAGAATGCATCTTTTTCTAGCGGCATCTGGTAGAAGATTGTGTTCTGTTGAGTTTGTGTCTACCACGCGTCAAGAATGCATCTTTTCTTAGCGGCATCTAATGAAGATTGTGTTCCTTGGAGTTTGTCTTCTACCCACGCGTCAAGAATGCATCTTTTCTTAGCGGCATCTAATAGAAGATTGTGTTCTGTTGAGTTTGTGTCTACCCACCCACGCGTCAAGAATGCATCTTTTCTTAGCGGCATCTAATAGAAGATTGTGTTCTGTTGAGTTTGTGTCTACCCACGTCAAGAATGCATCTTTTCTTAGCGGCATCTAATAGAAGATTGTGTTCTGTTGAGTTTGTGTCTACCACGTCAAGAATGCATCTCTTTCTTAGCGGCATCAATAGAAGATTGTGTTCTGTTGAGTTTGTGTCTATCCGCGTCAAGAATGCATCTCTTCTTAGCGGCATCTAATAGAAGATTGTGTTCTGTTGAGTTTTGTGTCTGCCACGCGTCAAGAATGCATCTTTTTCTTAGCGGCATCTAATAGAAGATTGTGTTCTGTTGAGTTTGTGTCTACCCACGCGTCAAATGCATGCTTTTCTTAGCGGCATCTAATAGAAGATTGTGTTCTGTTGAGTTTTGTCTACCCACGCGTCAAGAATGCATCTTTTCTTAGCGGCGTCTAATAGAAGATTGTGTTCTGTCGAGTTTCGGTCTACCCACGCGTCAAGAATGCATCTCTTCTTAGCGGCATCTAATAGAAGATTGTTGTTCTGTCGAGTTTGTGTTACCCACGCGTCAAGAATGCATCTTTCTTAGCGGCATCTAATAGAAGATTGTGTTCTGTTGAGTTTGTGTCTACCCACGCGTCAAGAATGCATCTTTTCTTAGCGGCATCTAATAGAAGATTATGTTCTGTTGAGTTTTAGTCTACCCACGCGTCAAGAATGCATCTTTTCTTAGCGGCATCTAATAGAAGATTGTGTTCTGTTGAGTTTGTGTCTACACGCGTCAAGAATGCAGCATCTAATAGAGATTGTGTTCTTTGAGTTTAATGTCTACCCACGGGTAACAATGCATCTCTTCTTAGCGGCATCTAATGCGAAGATTGTGTTCTGTTGAGTTTTGTGTCTACCCACGCGTCAATAATGCATCTTTTCTTAGCGGCATCTAATAGAAGATTGTGTTCTGTTGAGTTTGTGTCTACCCACGCGTCAAAATGCATCTTTTCTTAGCGGCATCTAATAGAAGATTGTGTTCTGTTGAGTTTGTGTCTGCCCCCACGCGTCAAGAATGCATCTTTTCTTAGCGGCATCTAATAGAAGATTGTGTTCTGTTGAGTTTATGTCTACACGCGTCAAGAATGCATCTCTTCTTAGCGTAAGCATCTAATAGAAGATTGTGTTCTGCTGAGTTTGTGTCTACCCACGCGTCAAGAATGCATCTTTCTTCATTAGCGGCATCTACAGAAGCATTTTGTTCTCTAATAGTTGTTCTCGAGTTTGTGTCTACCCACGCGTCAAGAATCTTTTCTGCATCTAATAGAAGATTGTGTTCTTTGAGTTTGTGTCTACCCGCGTCAAAATGCATCTTTCTTTGCGGCGTCTAATGATTGTTTTCTGTTGTTTGTGTCTACCCACGCGTCAAGAATGCATACTTTTCTTAGCGGCATCTAATAGAAGATTGTGTTCCTGCTGAGTTTGGTGTCTCCCACGCTCAAGAATGCATCTTTTCTTGGCTTAATAGCGGTGTTCTGTCCGGTTTGTGTCCTAATAAAGATTGTGTTCTGTTGAGTTTGTGTCACCCACGCGTCAAGAATGCATCTTTTTTAGCGGCATCTAATAGAAGATTGTGGTTGAGTTTGTGTCTACCCCACGTTGATCTCTCTTCTTGTTTGTGTCTGTTGGTTTTACCCCACGCGTCAAGAATGCATCTCTTTCGGCGTCTAATGAGTGTTCTGTCGGTTTGTGTCTACCCGCCTCAGAATGCATCTTTCTTGGCGGCATCTAATGAAGATTGTGTTCTGTTGAGTTTGTGTCTACCCACGCGTCAAGAATGCATCTTTTCTTGGCGGCATCTAATAGAAGATTGTGTTCTGTTGAGTTTGTGTCTACCCCACGCGTCAAGAATGCATCTTTTCTTGAAGGCATCTAATAGAAGATTGTGTTCTGTTGATTTGTGTCTACCCACGCGTCAATAATGCATCTCTTCTAGCGGCGTCTAATAGAAGATTTTGTTCTGTTGAGTTTGTGTCTGCCACCGTCAAGAATGCATCTTTTCTTGGCGGCATCTAAGAATGCTGTTGATTTGTATCTTTCTCTTTTTCTTAGCGGCATCTAATAGAAGATTGTGTTCTGTTGAGTTTGTGTCTACCCACGCGTCAATAATGCATCTTTTCTTAGCGGCATCTAATAGAAGATTGTGTTCTGTTGAGTTGTGTCTACCCACGCGTCAAGAATGCATCTTTCTTGGCGGCATCTAATAGAAGATTGTGTTCTGTTGAGTTTGTGTCTACCCACGCGTCAAGAATGCATATCTTTCTTTGTAGCGGCATCTTTTCTTAGAAATATTGTGTTCTGTTGAGTTTGTGTCTACCCACGCGTCAAGAATGCATCTTTTCTTAGCGGCATCTAATAGAAGATTGTGTTCTGTTGAGTTTGTATCTACCACGCGTCAAGAATGCATCTTTTCTTAGCGGCATCTAATAGAAGATTGTGTTCTGTCGAGTTTGTGTCAATACCCACGCGTCAAGAATGCATCTTTTCTTAGCGGCATCTAATAGAAGATTGTGTTCTGGTTGAGTTTGTGTCTACCCACGCGTCAAGAATGCATCTTTCTTAGCGGCATCTAATAGAAGATTGTGTTCTGTTGAGTTTGTGTCTACCCACGCGTCAAGAATGCCATCTTTTCTTAGCGGCATCTAATAGAAGATTGTGTTCTGTTGAGTTTGTATCTACCACACGTCAAGAATGCATCTTTCTTAGCGGCATCTAATAGAAAATTGTGTTCTGTTGAGTTTTATGTTCACCCACGCGTCAAGAATGAATCTTTTCTTAGCGGCATCTAGAAGAGATTGTGTTCTGTTGAGTTGTGTCTACCCACGCGTCAATAATGCATCTTTTTCTTAGCGGCATCTAATAGAAGATTGTGTTCTGTTGAGGTTTGTGTCTACCCACGCGTCAAATGCATCTTTTCTTAGCGGCATCTAATAGAAGATTGTGTTCTGTTGAGTTTGTGTTCACCCACGCGTCAAGAATGCATCTTTTCTTAGCGGCATCTAATAGAAAAGATTGTGTTCTGTTGAGTTTGTGTCTACCCACGCGTCAAGAATGCATCTTTTGAGTTTAGCGGTCATCAATAGAAGATTGTGTTCTGTTGGTTGTGTCTACCACGCGTCAAGAATCCATCTTTTTTCTTAGCGGACATCTAATAGAAGATTGTGTTCTGTTGAGTTTGTGTCTACCCACGCGTCAAGAATGCATCTCTTCTTATCGCATCTAATAGAAGATTGTGTTCTGTTGAGTTTGTGTCTACCCACGCGTCAAGAATGCATCTTTTGTGTTCTCAACAGGTTTGCGGCATCTAATATCTAAGATTTGTTTTCTGTTGAGTTTGGCATCTACCCACGCGTCAGAATGCATTTTTTCTTAGCGGCATCTAATAGAAGATTGTGTTCTGTTGAGTTTGTGTCTACCCACGCGTCAAGAATGCATCTTTTCTTAGCGGCATCTAATAGAAGATTGTGTTCTGTTGAGTTTGTGTCTACCCACGCGTCAAGAATGCATCTTTCTTAGCGGCATCTAATGGAAGATTGTGTTCTGGTTGAGTTTGTGTCTACCCACGCGTCAAGAATGATCTTTTTCTTAGCGGCGTCTAATAGAAGATTGTGTTCGTCGAGGTTGTGGTGCCTTACGCGTCAAGAAATCGCCTCTTTTTCTTGGCATCTAATAGAAGATTGTGTTCTGTTGAGTTTGTATATCTACCCACACGTCAAGAATAAGCATCTTTCTTTTTCTTAGCGGCATCTAATAGAAGATTGTGTTCTTGTTGAGTTTGTGTGCTCACAAATGCATCTTTTCTTGTCAAGAATGCATTTGGTATCTACCCACATCCAGATATCTTGCCTTAGCGGCATCTAATATGAAAATTGTGTTCTGTTGAGTTTGTGTCTACCTCCACGCGTCAAGAACGCATCTTTTTTAGCGGCATCTAATAGAAGATTGTGTTCTGTTGAGTTTATGTCTACCCACGCGTCAGAATGCATCTCTTCTTTAGCGGCATCTAACAGAAGATTGTGTTCTGTTGAGTTTTATGCTACCCACGCGTCAGAATGCATCTTCTTAAAGATTGTGTTCTGTCGAGTTTGTGTCTAACAGAAGATCTTTTCTTGGCGGCATCTAATGAAGATTGTGTTCCTGTTGAGTTTGTGTCTACCCACGCGTCAAGAATGCATCTTTCTTAGCGGCATCTAATAGAAGATTGTGTTCTGTTGAGTTTGTGTCTACCCACGCGTCAAGAATGCATCTCTTCTTAGCGGCGTCTAATAGAAGATTGTGTTCTGTCTGAGTTTGTTCTTGTCTACCCACGCGTCAAGAATGCATCTTTTCTTAGCGGCATCTAATAGAAGATTGTGTTCTGTTGAGTTTGTGTCTACCACGCGTCAAGAATGCATCTTTTCTTAGCGGCATCTAATAGAAGATTGTGTTCTGTTGAGTTTGTGTCTACCCACGCGTCAAGAATGCATCTTTTCTTAGCGGCATCTAATAGAAAATTGTGTTCTGTTGGCATTTGTGTCTACCCACGCGTCAAGAATGCATCTTTTCTTAGCGGCATCTAATAGAAGATTGTGTTCTGTTGAGTTTGTGTCTACCCACGCGTCAAGAATGCATCTCTTCTTAGCGGCATCTAATAGAAGATTGTGTTCTGTTGAGTTTGTGTCTACCCACGCGTCAAGAATGCATCTCTTCTTAGCGGCATCTAATAGAAGATTGTGTTCTGTTGAGTTTACCCACGCGTCAACCCATCGCGGCATCTAATGAATTTGCATCAGAATTCTTTCTTAGCGGCATCTAATAGAAGATTGTGTTCTGTTGAGTTTGTGTCTACCCACGCGTCAAGAATGCATCTTTTCTTAGCGGCATCTAATAGAAGATTGTGTTCTGTTGAGTTTGTGTCTACCCACGCGTCAAGAATGCATCTTTCTTAGCGGCGTCTAATAGAAGATTGTGTTCTGTCGATTTGTGTCTTTGCATCTTTTTTAGCGGCATCTAATAGAAGATTGTGTTCTGTTGATTTGTGTCTAACGCGTCAGAAAAATCTTTTCTTAGCGGCATCTAATTGAGTTGTGTTCTGTTGAGTTTGTGTCTACCCACGCGTCAAGTCTTTTTCTTAAAAATAGTGTTCTTTGAGTGCATCTTCTTTTTCTTAGCGGCATCCTAATTGAAGATGTGTTCTGTTGAGTTTGTGTCTGCCACGCGTCAAGAATGCATCTTTTCTTAGCGGCATCTAACAGAAGATTGTGTTCTGTTGAGTTTGTGCCCACACACGCGTCTTTCTTAAGAATGCATTTCTGTTGAGCGACATCTAATAGAAGATTTTGTTCTAATGATTGAGTTTGTGTTCACCCACGCGTCAAGAATGCATTTTTCTTAGCGGCATCCTAATGAAGATTTGTGTTCTGTAGGTTTGTGTCTGCCCACGTCAAGAATGCATCTTTTCTTAGCGGCATCTAATGAAAGATTTCTGTTCTGTTGAGTTTGTGTTCCTACTTTATCACGTCAAAAAATGCATCTTTTTCTTAGCGGCATTCTAATATAGATTGTGTTCTGTTGAGTTTAGGCTCAATGTACGCGCTGCAGAAAATGCATCTTTTTCAGCGTGCATCTAATAGAAGATTGTGTTCTGTTGAGTTGCCACCGCATGTCAAGAATGCATCTTTTCTTAGCGGCATCTAATAGAAGATTGTTCTGTTGAGTTTGTGTCTACCCACGCGTCTTAGCGGCATCTAATAGAAGATTGTTCTGTTGTTCTACCACGCGTCAAGAATGCATCTCTTCTTAGCGGCATCTAATAGAAGATTGTGTTCTGTTGAGTTTGTGTCTACCCACGCGTCAAGAATGCATCTTTTCTTAGCGGCATCTAATAGAAGATTGTGTTCTGTTGAGTTTGTGTCTACCCACGCGTCAAGAATGCATCTTTTCTTAGCGGCATCTAATAGAAGATTGTGTTCTGTCGAGTTTGTGTCTACCACGCGTCAAGAATGCATCTTTTCTTAGCGGCATCTAATAGAAGATTGTGTTCTGTTGAGTTTGTGTTCTACCACGCGTCAAGAATGCATCTCTTCTTAGCGGCATCTAATAGAAGATTGTGTTCTGTTGAGTTTGTGTCTACCCATGCGTCAAGAATGCACGTCAAGAATGCATCTTTTCTTAGCGGCATCTAATAGAAGATTGTGTTCTGTTGAGTTTGTGTCTACCCACGCGTCAAGAATGCATCTTTTCTTAGCGGCATCTAATAGAAGATTGTGTTCTGTTGAGTTTGTGTCTACCCTGCTACGCGTCAAGAATGCATCTCTTCTTAGCGGCATCTAATAGAAGATTGTGTTCTGTTGAGTTTGTGTCTACCCACGCGTCAAGAATGCATCTTTTCTTAGCGGCATCTAATAGAAGATTGTGTTCTGTTGAGTTTGTGTCTCACCTTTTCTTACGCGTCAAGAATGCATCTTTTCTTAGCGGCATCTAATAGAAGATTGTGTTCTGTTGAGTTTGTGTCTACCCACGCGTCAAGAATGCATCTCTTCTTAGCGGCGTCTAATAGAAGATTGTGTTCTGTTGAGTTTGTGTCTACCCACTCGTCAAGAAAACATCTTTTCTTAGGGGCATCTAATGGAAAATTGTGTTCTGTTGAGTTTGTGTCTACCCACGCGTCAAGAATGCATCTTTTCTTAGCGGCATCTAATAGAAGATTGTGTTCTGTTGAGTTTGTGTCTACCCACGCGTCAAGAATGCATCTATTCTTAGCGGCATCTAATAGAAGATTGTGTTCTGTTGAGTTTGTGTCTACCCACGCGTCAAGAATGCATCTTTTTCTTAGCGGCATCTAATAGAAGATTGTGTTCTGTTGGTTTGTGTCTACCACGGCAATCTCTCTTCTTAGCGGCATCTAATAGAAGATTGTGTTCTGTTGAGTTTGTGTCTACCCACGCGTCAAGAATGCATCTTTTCTTAGCGGCATCTAATAGAAGATTGTGTTCTGTTGAGTTTGTGTCTACCCACGCGTCAGGAATGCATCTTTTCTTAGCGGCATCTAATAGAAAATAGTGTTCTGTTGAGTTTGTGTCTACCCACGCGTCAAGAATGCATCTCTTCTTAGCGGCATCTAATAGAAGATTGTGTTCTGTTGAGTTTGTGTCTACCCACGCGTCAAGAATGCATCTTTTCTTAGCGGCATCTAATAGAAGATTGTGTTCTGTTGAGTTTGTGTCTACGCGTCAAGAATGCATCAAGAATGCATCTTTTGAGTTGTGTCTTAGGCATCTAATAGAAGATTGTGTTCTGTTGAGTTTGTGTCTACCCACGCGTCAAGAATGCATCTTTTTCTTTGAGCGGCATCTAATAGAAGATTGTGTTCTGTTGAGTTTGTGTCTACCCACGCGTCAAGAATGCATCTCTTCTTAGCGGCATCTAATAGAAGATTGTGTTCTGTTGAGTTTGTGTCTACCCCACGCGTCAAGAATGCATCTTTTCTTAGCGGCATCTAATAGAAGATTGTGTTCTGTTGAGTTTGTGTCTACCCACGCGTCAAGAATGCATCTTTTCTTAGCGGCATCTAATAGAAGATTGTGTTCTGTTGAGTTTGTGTCTACCCACGCGTCAAGAATGCATCTTTTCTTAGCGGCATCTAATAGAAGATTGTGTTCTGTTGAGTTTGTGTCTACCCACGCGTCAAGAATGCATCTTTTCTTAGCGGCATCTAATAGAAGATTGTGTTCTGTTGAGTTTGTGTCTACCACGCGTCAAGAATGCATCTTTTCTTAGCGGCATCTAATAGAAGATTGTGTTCTGTTGAGTTTGTGTCTACCCACGCGTCAAGAATGCATCTTTTCTTAGCGGCATCTAATGAAGATTGTGTTCTGTTGAGTTTGTGTCTACCCACGCGTCAAGAATGCATCTTTTCTTAGCGGCATCTAATAGAAGAGTGTTCTGTTGTTTGTCTACCCACGCGTCAAGAATGCATCTTTTCTTAGTTTAGAAGATTGTGTTCTGTTGAGTTTGTGTCTACCACGCGTCAAAAAATGCATCTTTTTCTTAGCGGCATCTAATAGAAGATTGTGTTCTGTTGAGTTTGTGTCTACCCACGCGTCAAGAATGCATCTTTCTTAGCGGCATCTAATAGAAGATTGTGTTCTGTTGAGTTTGTGTCTACCCACGCGTCAAGAATGCATCTCTTCTTAGCGGCATCTAATAATAAAGATTGTGTTCTGTTGAGTTTGTGTCTACCCACGCGTCAAGAATGCATCTTTTCTTCTAATAGAAGATTGTGTTCTGTTGAGTTTGTGTCTACCCACGCGTCAAGAATGCATCTTTCTTAGCGGCATCTAATAGAAGATTGTGTTCTGTTGAGTTTGTGTACCCGCGTCAAGAATGCATCTTTTCTTAGCGGCGTCTAATAGAATGTGTTCTGTCTCAAGAATTTCTTAGCGGCATCTAATAGAAGATTGTGTGCTGTCGAGTTTGTGTCTACCCACGCGTCAAGAATGCATCTCTTCTTAGCGGCATCTAATAGAAGATTGTGTTCTGTTGAGTTTGTGTCTACCCACGCGTCAAGAATGCATCTTTTCTTAGCGGCATCTAATAGAAGATTGTGTTCTGTTGAGTTTGTGTCTACCCACGCGTCAAGAATGCATCTTTTCTTAGGGGCACTTAATAGAAAATTGTGTTCTGTTGAGTTTGTGTCTACCCACGCGTAAAGAATGCATTTTTCTTAGCGGCATCTAATAGAAGATTGTGTTCTGTTGAGTTTGTGTCTACCCAAGCGTCAAGAATGCATCTTTTCTTAGCGGCATCTAATAGAAGATTGTGTTCTGTTGAGTTTGTGTCTTTCAAGAATGCATCTTTTCTTAGCGGCATCTAATAGAAGATTGTGTTCTGTTGAGTTTGTGTCTACCCACGCGTCAAGAATGCATCTTTTCTTAGCGGCATCTAATAGAAAGGCTGTTGAGTTTGTGTCTACCCACGAAGAATGCATCTTTCTGTCTAATAGAGTTGTTCTGTTGAGTTTGTCTACCACGCGTCAAGAATGCATCTTTTCTTAGGGGCACTTAATAGAAGATTGTGTTCTGTTGAGTTTGTGTCTACCCACGCGTCAAGAATGCATTTTTCTTAGCGGCATCTAATAGAAGATTGTGTTCTGTTGAGTTTGTGTCTACCCACGCGTCAAGAATGCATCTTTTCTTAGCGGCATCTAATAGAAGATTGTGTTCTGTTGAGTTTGTGTCTACCCACGCGTCAAGAATGCATCTTTTCTTAGCGGCATCTAATAGAAGATTGTGTTCTGTTGAGTTTGTGTCTACCCACGCGTCAAGAATGCATCTCTTCTTAGCGGCATCTAATAGAAGATTGTGTTCTGTTGAGTTTGTGTCTACCCACGCGTCAATAATGCATCTCTTCTTAGCGGCATCTAATAGAAGATTGTGTTCTGTTGAGTTTGTGTCTACCCACGCGTCAAGAATGCATCTTCTTAGCGGCATCTAATAGAAGATTGTGTTCTGTTGAGTTTGTGTCTACCCACGCGTCAAATGAATCTCTTCTTAGCGGCATCTTTTGTGTTCTGTTGGTTTATCTAACCACGGCATCATCTTTTCTTAATCTAATAGAAGATTGTGTTCTGTTGAGTTTGTGTCTACCCACGCGTCAAGAATGCATCTTTTTCTTAGCGGCATCTAATAGAAGATTGTGTTCTGTTGAGTTTGTGTCTACCCACGCGTCAAGAATGCATCTTTTCTTAGCGGCATCTAATAGAAGATTGTGTTCTGTTGAGTTTGTGTCTACCCACGCGTCAAGAATTTGCATCAAAATTTTCTTAGCGGCATCTAATAGAAGATTGTGTTCTGTTGAGTTTGTGTCTACCCACGCGTCAAGAATGCATCTTTTTGCGGCATCTAATAGAAGATTGTGTTCTGTTGAGTTTGTGTCTACCCACGCGTCAAGAATGCATCTTTTCTTAGCGGCATCTAATAGAAGATTGTGTTCTGTTGAGTTTGTGTCTACCCACCCACGCGTCAAGAATTGTGTTCATCTTTTCTTCTTAGCGGCATCTAATAGAAGATTGTGTTCTGTTGAGTTTGTGTCTACCCACGCGTCAAGAATGCATCTTTCTTAGCGGCATCTAATAGAAGATTGTGTTCTGTTGAGTTTGTGTCTACCCACGCGTCAAGAATGCATCTTTTCTTAGCGGCATCTAATAGAAGATTGTGTTCTGTTGAGTTTGTGTCTACCCACGCGTCAAGAATGCATCTTTTCTTAGCGGCATCTAATAGAAGATTGTGTTCTGTTGAGTTTGTGTCTACCCACGCGTCAAGAATGCATCTTTTCTTAGCGGCATCTAATAGAAGATTGTGTTCTGTTGAGTTTGTGTCTACCCACGCGTCAAGAATGCATCTTTTCTTAGCGGCATCTAATAGAAGATTGTGTTCTGTTGAGTTTGTGTCTACCCACGCGTCACATCTTTTCTTAGCGGCATCTAATTGAAAGATTGTGTTCTGTTGAGTTTGTGTCTCCCACGCGTCCAGAATGCATCTTTTTCTTAGCGGCATCTAATAGAAGATTGTGTTCTGTTGAGTTTGTGTTCAAGAATATCCACGCGTCAAGAATGCATCTTTTCTTAGCGGCATCTAATAGAAGATTGTGTTCTGTTGAGTTTGTGTCTACCCACGCGTCAAGAATGCATCTTTTCTTAGCGGCATCTAATAGAAGATTGTGTTCTGTTGAGTTTGTGTCTACCACGCACAAGCGTCAAGCGGCATCTATGCATCTTTTTGTTACCCACGCGGCATCTAATAGAAGATTGTGTTCTGTTGAGTTTGTGTCTACCCACGCGTCAAGAATGCATCTTTTCTTAGCGGCATCTAATAGAAGATTGTGTTCTGTTGAGTTTGTTCACCCACGCGTCAAGAATGCATCTTTCTTAGCGGCATCTAATAGAAGATTGTGTTCTGTTGAGTTTGTGTCTACCCACGCGTCAAGAATGCATCTTTTTCTTAGCGGCATCTAATAGAAGATTGTGTTCTGTTGAGTTTGTGTCTACCCACGCGTCAAGAATGCATCTTTTCTTAGCGGCATCTAATAGAAGATTGTGTTCTGTTGAGTTTGTGTCTACCCACGCGTCAAGAATGCATCTCTTTCTTAGCGGCATCTAATAGAAGATTGTGTTCTGTTGAGTTTGTGTTCACTACATCTTTTCTTAGCGGCATCTAATAGAAGATCAAGAATTTGCATCTTTTTTTTAGCGGCATCTAATAGAAGATTGTGTTCTGGTTGAGTTTGTGTCTACCACGCGTCAAAATGCATCTTTTCTTAGCGGCATCTAATAGAAGATTGTGTTCTGTTGAGTTTGTGTCTACCCACGCGTCAAGAATGCATCTTTTCTTAGCGGCATCTAATAGAAGATTGTGTTCTGTTGACCACGCGTTGTGTCTACCCACGCGTCAAACCCACTGCATCTTTTCTTAGCGGCATCTAATAGAAGATTTGTGTCTTCTGTTGAGTTTGTGTTTTTGTCTACCCACGCGTCAAGAATGCATCTTTTCTTAGCGGCATCTAATAGAAGATTGTGTTCTGTTGAGTTTGTGTCTACCCACGCGTCAAGAATGCATCTCTTCTTAGCGGCATCTAATAGAAGATTGTGTTCTGTTGAGTTTGTGTCTTGTACCCACGCGTCAAGAATGCATCTTTTTAGCGGCATCTAATAGAAGATTGTGTTCTGTTGAGTTTGTGTCTCACCACATCGTCAAGAATGCATCTTTTTTTTCTTAGCGGCATCTAATAGGAAGATTGTGTTTGAACGCGTCAAGAATTCTTTTCTTAGCGGCATCTTGAAAATTGTGTTCTGTTGAGTTTCAGGTCCGCGCGTCAAAATGCATCTTTTTCTGTAGCGGCATCTAATCTAGAAGATTGTGTTCTGTTGAGTTTGTGTCTACCCACGCGTCAAGAATGCATCTTTCTTAGCGGCATCTAGCGGCATCTAATGAAATGATTGTGTTCTGTTGAGTTCTGTTGAGTTTTATCTACCACGTCAAGAATGCATCTTTCTTAGCGGCATCTAATAGAAGATTGTGTTCTGTTGAGTTTGTGTTCACCACACGTCAAAATGCATCTTTTCTTAGCGGCATCTAATAGAAGATTGTGTTCTGTTGAGTTTGTGTCTACCCACGCGTCAAGAATGCATCTTTTCTTAGCGGCATCTAATAGAAGATTTTGTTCTGTTGAGTTTGTGTCTACCCACGCGTCAAGAATCTTTCTATGCATCTAATTTGTTCTGTAGAGTTTGTGTCTACCCACGCGTCAAGAATGCATCTTTTTCTTAGCGGCATCTAATAGAAGATTGTGTTCTGTTGAGTTTGGGTCTACCCCTGCGTCAAGAATGCCCACGCGTCAAGAATGCATCTTTTCTTAGCGGCATCTAATAGAAGATTGTGTTCTGTTGAGTTTGTGTTCACCACGCGTCAAGAATGCATCTTTTCTTAGCGGCATCTAATAGAAGATTGTGTTCTGTTGAGTTTGTGTCTCACCCACGTCAAGAATGCATCTTTTCTGAAGATTTTGTTCTGCAGTTTATGTTCTCTTCTTTTTCTTAGCGCATCTAATAGAAGATTGTGTTCTGTTGAGTTTGTGTCTACCCACGGGTCAAGCGCGGCATCTAATAGAAGATTGTGTTCTGTTGAGTTTGTGTCTACCCACGCGTCAAGGCATCTTTCTTAATAGAAGATTGTGTTCTGTTGAGTTTTGTTCAGAATGCAACCCACGGCGTCAAAAAATGCATCTGTTGAGTTTGCGGCCACGCGTAGAATGCATCTCTTCTTAGCGGCATTGAGTTTCGTTGTGTCCCACGCGTCAAGAATGCATCTTTCTTAGCGGCATCTAATAAAGAAGATTGTGTTCTGTTGAGTTTGTGTCTACCCACGCGTCAAGAATGCATCTTTCTTAGCGGCATCTAATAGAAGATTGTGTTCTGTTGAGTTTGTGTCTGCCCACGCGTCAAGAATGCATCTTTTCTTAGCGGCATCTAATAGAAAAATTGTGTTCTGTTGAGTTTGTGTCTCACCCACGCGTCAAGAATGCATCTCTTCTTAGCGGCATCTAATAGAAGATTGTGTTCTGTTGAGTTGTGTCTACCCACGCGTCAAGAATGCATCTTTTCTTAGCGGCATCTAATAGAAGATTGTGTTCTGTTGAGTTTGCCATTCAAGAATGCATCTTTTCTTTGCGGCGTCTAATAGAAGATTGTGTCCCTGTTTTTCTGTTTGTTTGTGTCACCCACGCGTCAAGAATGCATCTCTTCTTAGCGGCATCTAATAGAAGATTGTGTTCTGTTGAGTTTGTGTCTCCCCACGCGTCAAGAATGCATCTTTTCTTAGCGGCATCTAATAGAAGATTGTGTTCTGTCGAGTTTTGTTCACCCACGCATCAAGAATGCATCTTTTCTTAGCGGCATCTAATAGAAATTGTGTTCTGTTGAGTTTGTGTCTACCCACGCGTCAAGAATGCATCTTTTCTTAGCGGCATCTAATAGAAGATTGTGTTCCGTTGAGTTTGTGTCTACCCACGCGTCAAAATGCATCTTTTCTTCAGCATCTAATTTGTGTTCTTTGAGTTTTGGCATCTAATAGAAGATTGTGTTCTGTTGAGTTTGTGTCTACCCACGCGTCAAGAATGCATCTTTTCTTAGCGGCATCTAATAGAAGATTGTGTTCTGTTGAGTTTGTGTCTACCCACGCGTCAAGAATGCATCTTTTTTGTGTCTTAGCGGCATCTAATAGAAGATTGTGTTCTGTTGAGTTTGTGTCTACCCACGCGTCAAAAATGCATCTTTCTTAGCGGCATCTAATAGAAGATTGTGTTCTGTTTGAGTTTGTGTCTACCCACGCGTCAATAATGCATCTTTTCTTAGCGGCATCTAATAGAAGATTGTGTTCTGTTGAGTTTGTGTCTACCCACGCGTCAAGAATGCATCTTTCTTAGCGGCATCTAATAGAAGATTGTGTTCTGTTGAGTTTGTGTCTACCCACGCGTCAGAATGCATCTTTTCTTAGCGGCATCTAATAGAAGAGTGTGTTCTGTTGAGTTTGTGTCTACCCACGCGTCAAGAATGCATTTTTCTTAGCGGCAGAATCTAATAGAAGATTGTGTTCTGTTGAGTTTGTGTTCACCCACGCGTCAAGAATGCATCTTTTTCTTAGCGGCATCTAATAGAAGATTGTGTTCTGTTGAGTTTGTGTCTACCCACGCGTCAAAAATGCATCTTTTCTTAGCGGCATCTAATAGAAGATTGTGTTCTGTTGAGTTTGTGTCTACCCACGCGTCAAGAATGCATTTTTCTTAGCGGCATCTAATAGAGATTGTGTTCTGTAGAGTTTGTGTCTCCCACGCGTCATGGAACAACGCATCTTTTCTTAGCGGCATCTAATAGAAGATTGTGTTCTGTTGAGTTGTGTCTAGCCACGCGTCAAGAATGCATCTCTTCTTAGCGGCATCTAATAGAAGATTGTGTTCTGTTGAGTTTGTGTCTACCCACGCGTCAAGAATGCATCTTTCTTAGCGGCATCTAATAAAGATTGTGTTCTGTTGAGTTTGTGTTCACCCACGCGTCAAGAATGCATCTTTTCTTAGCGGCATCTAATAGAAGATTGTGTTCTGTTGAGTTTGTGTTCTGTTTGGTGTGTGTCCCCACGCGTCAAGAATGCATCTTTTTCTTAGCGGCATCTAATAGAAGATTGTGTTCTGTTGAGTTTGTGTCTACCCACGCGTCAAGAATGCATCTTTTCTTAGCGACATCTAATAGAAGATTGTGTTTTGTTCTGTTGAGTTTGTGTCTACCCGCGTCAACAATGCATCTCTTCTTAGCTCTAGCGGCATCTAATAGAAGATGGTCTGTTAAGTTTGTGTTCTGAGTTTGTGTCTACCCACGCGTCGGAATGCATCTCTTCTTAGCGGCATAATAGAATATTGTGTGTCGATTTTGTGTCTACCCACGCGTCAAGAATGCATCTTTTCTTAGCGGCATCTAATAGAAGACGTTTTGTTTGAGTTTGTACCCAGGCTTCAAAATGCATCTTTTCTTCTTAGCGGCATCTAATGGAAGATTGTGTTCTGTTGAGTTTGTGTCTACCCACGCGTCAAGAATGCATCTTTTCTTAGCGGCATCTAATAGAAGATTGTGTTCTGTCGAGTTTTTCTGTGTTCACCACGCGTCAAGAATGCATTTTTCTTAGCGGCATCTAATAGAAGATTGTGTTCTGTTGAGTTTGTGTCTACCCACGCGTCAAGAATGCATCTTTTTCTTAGCGGCATCTAATAGAAGATTGTGTTCTGTTGAGTTTGTGTTCACCACGCGTCAAGAATGCATCTTTTCTTAGCGGCATCTAATAGAAGATTGTGTTCTGTCGAGTTTGTGTTCACCCCACGCGTCAAGAATGCATCTCTTAGCGGCATCTAATAGAAGATTGTGTTTCTGTTGAGTTTGTGTCTACCCACGCGTCAAGAATGCATCTTTTCTTAGCGGCATCTAATAGAAGATTGTGTTCCTGTTGAGTTTGTGTTCTGCCACGCGTCAAGAATGCATCTTTCTTAGCGGCATCTAATAGAAGATTGTGTTCTGTTGAGTTTGTGTCACCCACGCATCAATAAGATTGCTGTTGAGTTTGTGTCTTCAATGCATCTCTTTTCGGCATCTAATAGAAGATTGTGTTCTGTTGAGTTTGTGTCTCCCACGCGTCAAGAATGCATCTTTTCTTAGCGGCATCTAATAGAAGATTATTCTGTTGAGTTTGTGTCTGCCCACGCGTCAAGAATGCATCTTTTCTTAGCGGCATTTGTCTAATAGAAGATCTCTTCTTAGCTGCGTCTAATAGAGTTTGTTCTGTTGGTTTGTGTCTACCACGCGTCAAGAATGCATCTTTCTTAGCGGCATCTAATAGAAGATTGTGTTCTGTTGAGTTTGTCTACCCACGCGTCAACCATCATTTCTTAGCGGCATCTGGCGAAGTGTTCTGTTGAGTTTGTATGCCCACGTCAGGCCTTCTCTTCTTTGCGGCATCTAATAGAAGATTGTGTTCCTGTTGAGTTTGTGTCTACCCACGCGTCAAGAATGCATCTTTTCTTAGCGGCATCTAATAGAAGATTGTGTTTTGTTGAGTTTGTGCTCACCCACGCGTCAAGAATGCATCTTTTCTTAGCGGCATCTAATAGAAGATTGTGTTCTGTTGAGTTTGTGTCACCCGCGTCAAGAATGCATCTCTTCTTAGCGGCGTCTAATAGAAGATTGTGTTCTGTTGAGTTTGTGTCTACCCACGCGTCAAGAATTGTTCTTATGCATCTTTTCTTAGCGGCATCTAATCCTAATAGAAGATAGTGTTCTGTTGAGTTTTGTTCACCCACGCGTCAAGAATGCATCTTTCTTAGCGGCATCTAATAAGATTGTGTTCTGTTGAGTTTGTCTGCGTCAAGAAAACATCTTTTCTTAGGGCATCTAATGGAAAAATGTTCCTGTTGAGTTTGTGTCTCTTCTTACGGCGTCAAGAATGTGTCTTTTCTTAGCGGCATCTAATAGAAGATTGTGTTCTGTTTAGGTTTGTGTCTACCCACGCGTCAAGAATGCATCTCTTCTTAGCGGCATCTAATAGAAGATTGTGTTCTGTTGAGTTTGTGTTCTACCCACGCGTCAAAATGCATCTTTTCTTAGCGGCATCTAATAGAAGATTGTGTTCTGTTGAGTTTGTGTCTACCACGCGTCAAGAATGCATCTTTTCTTAGCGGCACATCTAATAGCGGCTGTTGAGTTTGTCTACCCACGCGTCAGATTGTCTTTCTTAGCGGCATCTAATAATTGTGTTCTGTTGTTTGTGTCACGCGTCAAGAATGCATCTCTTCTTAGAGGCATCTAATAGGGTGTGTTCTGTCGAGTTTGTGTCTACCCACGCGTCAAGAATGCATCTTTTTTCTTAGCGGCATCTAATAGAAGATTTGTTCTGTTGAGTTTGTGTCTACCCACGCGTCAAGAATGCATCTTTCTTAGCGGCATCTAATAGAAGATTGTGTTCTGTTGAGTTTGTGTCGACCACGCGTCAGAATGCATCTTTTCTAGCGGCATCTAATGAAGATTGTGTTCTGTCAGTTTGTGTCTACCCGCGTCAAGAATGCATCTTTTCTTAGGCATCTAATAGAAGATTGTGTTCTGTCGAGTTTGTAATTCACCCACGCGTCAAGAATGCATCTCTTCTTAGCGGCATCTAATAGAAAAATTGTGTTCTGTTGAGTTTGTGTTCCCCACGCGTCAAGAATGTAATTTTCTTAGCGGCATCTAATAGAAGATTGTGTTCTGTTCTGAGTTTGTTTTCTTAGGTTCACCCACGCGTCAAGAATGCATCTTTCTTGTTAATCAATAAAGATTGTGTTCTGTTGAGTTTGTGTTCACCCACGCGTCAAGAATGCATCTTTTCTTAGCGGCATCTAATAGAAGATTGTGTTCTGTTGAGTTTGTGTCTACCACGCGTCAAGAATGCATCTCTTCTTAGCGGCATCTAATAGAAAGATTGTTCTGTTGAGTTTGTGTCTACCCACGCGTCAATAATGCATCTCTTCTTAGCGGCATCTAATAGAAGATTGTGTTCTGTTGAGTTTGTGTCTACCCACGCGTCAAGAATGCATCTTTTCTTAGCGGCATCTAATGAAGATTTTGTTCTGTTGAGTTTGTTTCTACCCACGCATCAAGAATGCATCTTTTCTTAGCGGCGTCTAATAGAAGATTGTGTTCTGTTGAGGTTTTGTATACCCACGCGTCAGAATGCATCTTTCTTGGCATCTAATAGAAGATTGTGTTCTGTTGAGTTTGTGTTCACTCCACGCGTCAAGAATGCATTTTTTCTTAGCGGCATCTAATAGAAGATTGTGTTCTGTTGAGTTTGTGTCACCCACGCGTCAAGAATGCATCTTTTCTTAGCGGCATCTAATAGAAGATTGTGTTCTGTTGAGTTTGTGTTCACCACGCGTCAAGAATGCATCTCTTCTGTTGCAGCATCTAATAGAAAGATAGTGTTCTGTTGAGTTTGTGTCTACCCACGCGTCAAGAATGCATCTTTCTCTAATAGAAAGGCATTTGGTCAACGCGTCAAGAATGCATCTTTCTTAGCATTGATGTTCTGTTGAGTTTGTGTCTACCCATGCGTCAAAAAATGCATCTTTTCTTTCTTAGCGGCATCTAATAGAAGATTGTGTTCTGTTGAGTTTGTGTCTACCACGCGTCAAGAATGCATCTTTCTTAGCGGCATCTAATAGAAAATTGTGTTCTGTTGAGTTTGTGTCTACCCACGCGTCAAGAATGCATCTTTTCTTAGCATCTAATAGAAGATTGTGTTCTGTCGAGTTTGTGTCTACCCACGCGTCAAAAATGCATCTTTTCTTAGCGGCATAATAAAGTCTATTCAAGAAGATTGTGTTCTGTTGAGTTTGGTTCTACCCACGCGTCAAGAATGCATCTTTTCTTAGCGGCATCTAATAGAAGATTGTGTTCTGTTGAGTTTGTGTCTACCCACGCGTCAATAATGCATCTTTTCTTAGCGGCATCTAATAGAAGATTGTGTTCCTGTTGAGTTTAGTCTACCCACGCGTCAAGAATGCATCTTTTCTTAGCGGCATCTAATAGAAGATTGTGTTCTGTTGAGTTTTGTTTCTACCCACGCGTCAAGAATGCATCTTTTTCTTAGCGGCATTTAATGTCTAATGCAGAATTAGCGGCATCTAATAGATTGTGTTCTGTTGAGTTTGTGTCTACCCACGCGTCAAGAATGCATCTTTTTCTTAGCGGCATCTAATAGAAGATTGTGTTCTGTTGAGTTTGTGTCTACCCACGCGTCAAGAATGCATCTCTTTCTTAGCGGCATCTAATAGAAGATTGTGTTCTGTTGAGTTTGTGTCGACCCACGCGTCAAGAATGCATCTTTTCTGTAGCGGCTATCCAATGAAGATTGTGTTCTTTTCTTAGTTGAGTTTGTGTCAATCACGCGTCAAGTCATCTAATGGGGTGGCCCACCACGCGTCAAAAATGCATCTTTTCTTAGCGGCATCTAATAGAAGATTGTGTTCTGTTGAGTTTGTGTAATACCCACGCGTCAAGAATGCATCTCTTTTGTTCTAGCGGCATCTAATAGAAGATTGTGTTCTGTTGAGTTTGTGTCTACCCACGCGTTGCATCTCTTCTTAGCGGCGTCTAATAGAAGATTGTGTTCTGTTGAGTTTGTGTCTACCCACGCGTCAAGAATGCATCTTTTCTTAGCGGCATCTAATAGAAGATTGTGTTCTGTTGAGTTTGTGTCTACCCACGCGTCAAGAATGCATCTTTTCTTAGCGTCATCTAATAGAAGATTGTGTTCTGTTGTGTTCTGTTGGTTTGTCTGCCCACGCGTCAGAATGCGCATCTCTTCTTAGCGGCAACTAATAGAAGATTGTGTTCTGTTGAGTTTTGTCTACCACGCGTCAAGAATGCATCTTTTTCTTAGCGGCATCTAATAGAAGATTGTGTTCTGAGTTTGTGTCTACCCGCGTCAAGCAACTTTAGCATCTAATAGAAGATTGTTCTGTTGAGTTTATTCACCCACGCGTCAAGAATGCATCTCCTTTCTTAGCGGCGTCTAATAGAAGATTGTGTTCTGTCGAGTTTGTGTTCTACCCACGCGTCAAGAATGCATCTCTTCTTAGCGGCATCTAATGAAGATTGTGTCTGTTACCTTCAAGAATGCATCTTTTCTTAGCGGCATCTAATAAGATTATGTTCTGTTGAGTTTGTGTCTGCCCGCGTCAGAATGCATCTCTTCTTAGCGGCATCTAATAGAAGATTGTGTTCTGTTGAGTTTGTGTTCACCACGCGTCAAGAATGCATCTTTTCTTAGCGGCATCTAATAGAAGATTGTGTTCTGTTGAGTTTTGTGTCTACCACGCGTCAAGAATGCATCTTTTCTTAGCGGGCATCTAATAATAGAAAGATTGCGTTTTGTTGAGTTTGTGTCTCCACGCGTCAAGAATGCATCTTTTCTTAGCGGTGCATCAATAGAAGATTGTGTTCTGTTGAGGTTTGTCTACCCACGCGTCAAATGCATCTTTTTAGCGGCATCTAATGGAAAATTGTGTTCTGCTGAGTTTGTGTCTACCATGTCAAGAATGCATCTTTTCTTAGCGGCATCTAATAGAAGATTGTGTTCTGTTGAGTTTGTGTCTACCACGCGTCAAGAATGCATCTTTTCTTAGCGGCATCTAATAGAAGATTGTGTCTGCTGAGAGTTTGTGTTTACCACGCGTCAAGAATGCATCTTTCTTAGCGGCATCTAATAGAAGATTGTGTTCTGTTGAGTTTGTGTCTACCCACGCGTCAATAATGCATCTTTTTCAGCGGCATCTAATAGAAGATTGTGTTCTGTTGAGTTTGTGTCTACCCACGCGTCAAGAATGCATCTTTTCTTAGCGGCATCTAATAGAAGATTGTGTTCTGTTGAGTTTGTGGTTCACCCAAGAATGCATCTTTTCAGCGGCATCAAGAAGATTGTTCTTGCTGAGTTTTGCTCAGCGTCGTGGCATCTTTTCTTAGGCATCTAATAGAAGATTGTGTTCTGTTGAGTTGCGTTCACCCACGCGTCAAGAATTCATCTCTTCTAGCGGCATCTAATAGAAGATTTTTGTTCTGTTGAGTTTGTGTTCCACGAGTCAAGAATGTCGTTAATGGAAAATTGTCCTGTTGAGTTTGCGTCTAATACGAAGAATGCATGTTTTCTGGTCTAATAGAAGATTGTTTGTCGTTTGTGTCGACCCACGCGTCAAGAATGCATCTTTTCCTAGCGGCATCTAATAGAAGATTGTGTTCTGTTGAGTTTGTGCTCACCCACGCGTCAAAATGCATCTTTTTTAGCGGCATCTAATAGAAGATAGTGTTCTGTTGAGTTTGTGTCTACCCACGCGTCAGGAATGCATCTCTTCTTAGCGGCATCTAATAGAAGATTGTGTTCTGTCGAGTGTTTACCCACGCGTCAACAATGCACTTTTCTAGCGGCATTTAATAGAAGATTGTGTTTGTTGAGTTGTGTTCACCCACGCGTCAAGAATGCATTTTCTTAGCGGCATCTAATAGAAGATTGTGTTCTGTCGAGTTTGTGCTCACCCACGCGTCAAGAACCATCTTTTCTTAGCGTCATCTAATGGTGAAGATTGTGTTCTGTTGAGTTTAAATCCACCCACGTCAAGAATGCATCTTTTCTTAGCGGCATCTAATAGAAGATTGTGTTCTGTTGAGTTTGTGTCTACCCACGCGTCAAGAATGCATCTTTTCTTAGCGGCATCTAATAGAAGATTGTGTTCTGTTGAGTTTGTGTCTACCCACGCGTCAAGAATGCATCTTTTCTTAGCGGCATCTAATAGAAGATTGTGTTCTGTTGAGTTTGTGTCTACCCACGCGTCAAGAATGCATCTTTTCTTAGCGGCATCTAATAGAAGATTGTGTTCTGTTGAGTTTGTGTCTACCACGTCAAGAATGCACCCACGCGTCAAGAATGCATCTTTTCTTAGCGGCATCTAATAGAAGATTGTGTTCTGTTGAGTTTGTCAAGTCTAAGAATGCATCTTTTCTTAGCGGCATCTAATAGAAGATTGTGTTCTGTTGAGTTTGTGTCTACCCACGCGTCAAGAATGCATCTTTTCTTAGCGGCATCTAATAGAAGATTGTGTTCTGTTGAGTTTGTGTCTACCCACGCGTCAAGAATGCATCTTTCTTAGCGGCATCTAATAGAAGATTGTGTTCTGTTGAGTTTGTGTCTACCCACGCGTCAAGAATGCATCTTTTCTTAGCGGCATTTGATTGTGTTCTGTTGAGTTTGTGTTCGGCATCTAATAGAAGATTGTGTTCTGTTGAGTTTGTGTCTACCCACGCGTCAAGAATGCATCTTTTCTTAGCGGCATCTAATAGAAGATTGTGTTCTGTTGAGTTTGTGTCTACCCACGCGTCAAGAATGCATCTTTTCTTAGCGGCATCTAATAGAAGATTGTGTTCTGTTGAGTTTGTGTCTACCCACGCGTCAAGAATGCATCTTTCTTAGCGGCATCTAATGCATCTTTCTTAGCGAATAGAAGATTGTGTTCTGTTGAGTTTGTGTCTACCCACGCGTCAAGAATGCATCTTTTCTTAGCGGCATCTAATCTGTTGAGTTTGTGTCTACCCACGCGTCAAGAATGCATCTTTCTTAGTTCTAATAGAAGATTGTTTCTGTTGAGTTTGTGTCTACCCACGCGTCAAGAATGCATCTTTTCTTAGCGGCATCTAATAGAAGATTGTGTTCTGTTGAGTTTGTCTCTACCACGCGTCAAGAATGCATCTTTTCTTAGCGGCATCTAATAGAAGATTGTGTTCTGTTGAGTTTGTGTCTACCCACGCGTCAAGAATGCATCTTTTCTTAGCGGCATCTAATAGAAGATTGTGTTCTGTTGAGTTTGTGTCTACCCACGCGTCAAGAATGCATCTTTTCTTAGCGGCATCTAATAGAAGATTGTGTTCTGTTGAGTTTGTGTCTACCCATTGCATCAAAAATGCATCTTCTTAGCGGCATCTAATAGAAGATTGTGTTCTGTTGAGTTTGTGTCTACCCACGCGTCAAGAATGCATCTTTTCTTAGCGGCATCTAATAGAAGATTGTGTTCTGTTGAGTTTGTGTCTACCCACGCGTCAAGAATGCATCTTTTCTTAGCGGCATCTAATAGAAGATTGTGTTCTGTTGAGTTTGTGTCTACCCACGCGTCAAGAATGCATCTTTTCTTAGCGGCATCTAATAGAAGATTGTGTTCTGTTGAGTTTGTGTCTACCCACGCGTCAAGAATGCATCTTTTCTTAGCGGCATCAATAGAAGATGCATTTGTGTCTACCCACGCGTTGCATCTTTTCTTAGCGGCATCTAATAGAAGATTGTGTTCTGTTGAGTTTGTGTCTACCCACGCGTCAAGAATGCATCTTTTCTTAGCGGCATCTAATAGAAGATTGTGTTCTGTTGAGTTTGTGTCTACCCACGCGTCAAGAATGCATCTTTTCTTAGCGGCATCTAATAGAAGATTGTGTTCTGTTGAGTTTGTGTCTACCCACGCGTCAAGAATGCATCTCTTCTTAGCGGCATCTAATAGAAGATTGTGTTCTGTTGAGTTTGTGTCTACCCACGCGTCAAGAATGCATCTTTTCTTAGCGGCATCTAATAGAAGATTGTGTTCTGTTGAGTTTGTGTCTTACCCACGCGTCAAGAATGCATCTCTTCTTAGCGGCATCTAATAGAAGATTGTGTTCTGTTGAGTTTGTGTCTACCATCACGCGTCAATAGAATTGTGTTCTGTTTCTTCAAGAATGCATCGGCATCTAATAGAAGATTGTGTTCTGTTGAGTTTGTGTCCCGCGTCACCTTTTCACGCGTCAATAGAAGATGCAGTTTGTCTTTTCTCTAGCGGCATCTAATAGAAGATTGTGTTCTGTTGAGTTTGTGTCTACCCACGCGTCAAGAATGCATCTCTTCTTAGCGGCATCTAATAGAAGATTGTGTTCTGTTGAGTTTGTGTCTACCCACGCGTCAAGAATGCATCTCTTCTTAGCGGCATCTAATAGAAGATTGTGTTCTGTTGAGTTTGTGTCTACCCACGCGTCAAGAATGCATCTTTTCTTAGCGGCATCTAATAGAAGATTGTGTTCTGTTGAGTTTGTGTCTACCCACGCGTCAAGAATGCATCTTTTCTTAGCGGCATCTAATAGAAGATTGTGTTCTGTTGAGTTTGTGTCTACCCACGCGTCAAGAATGCATCTTTTTCTTAGCGGCATCTAATAGAAGATTGTGTTCTGTTGAGTTTGTGTCTACCCACGCGTCAAGAATGCATCTTTTCTTAGCGGCATCTAATAGAAGATTGTGTTCTGTTGAGTTTGTGTCTACCCACGCGTCAAGAATGCATCTTTTCTTAGCGGCATCTAATAGAAGATTGTGTTCTGTTGAGTTTGTGTCTACCCACGCGTCAAGAATGCATCTTTTCTTAGCGGCATCTAATAGAAGATTGTGTTCTGTTGAGTTTGTGTCTACCCACGCGTCAAGAATGCATCTTTTCTTAGCGGCATCTAATAGAAGATTGTGTTCTGTCGAGTTTGTGTCTACCCACGCGTCAAGAATGCATCTTTTCTTAGCGGCATCTAATAGAAGATTGTGTTCTGTTGAGTTTGTGTCTACCCACGCGTCAGAATGCATCTTTCTTAGCGGCATCTAATAGAAGATTGTGTTCTGTTGAGTTTGTGTCTACCCACGCGTCAAGAATGCATCTTTTCTTAGCGGCATCTAATAGAAGATTGTGTTCTGTTGAGTTTGTGTCTACCCACGCGTCAAGAATGCATCTTTCTTAGCGGCATCTAATAGAAGATTGTTTCTGTGTTTGTGTCTACCCACGCGTCAAAATGCATCTTTTCTTAGCGGCATCTAATAGAAGATTGTGTTCTGTTGAGTTTGTGTCTACCCACGCGTCAAGAATGCATCTTTTCTTAGCGGCATCTAATAGAAGATTGTGTTCTGTTGAGTTTGTGTCTACCCACGCGTCAAGAATGCATCTTTTCTTAGCGGCATCTAATAGAAGATTGTGTTCTGTTGAGTTTGTGTCTACCCACGCGTCAAGAATGCATCTTTTCTTAGCGGCATCTAATAGAAGATTGTGTTCTGTTGAGTTTGTGTCTACCCACGCGTCAAGAATGCATCTTTTCTTAGCGGCATCTAATAGAAGATTGTGTTCTGTTGAGTTTGTGTCTACCCACGCGTCAAGAATGCATCTTTTCTTAGCGGCATCTAATAGAAGATTGTGTTCTGTTGAGTTTGTGTCTACCCACGCGTCAAGAATGCATCTTTTCTTAGCGGCATCTAATAGAAGATTGTGTTCTGTTGAGTTTGTGTCTACCCACGCGTCAAGAATGCATCTTTTCTTAGCGGCATCTAATAGAAGATTGTGTTCTGTTGAGTTTGTGTCTACCACACGTCAAGAATGCATCTTTTCTTAGTCAATAGAATTTGTGTTTACCCACGCGTCAAGAATCATCTTTTCTTAGCGGCATCTAATAGAAGATTGTGTTCTGTTGAGTTTGTGTCTACCCACGCGTCAAGAATGCATCTTTTCTTAGCGGCATCTAATAGAAGATTGTGTTCTGTTGAGTTTGTGTCTACCCACGCGTCAAGAATGCATCTTTTCTTAGCGGCATCTAATAGAAGATTGTGTTCTGTTGAGTTTGTGTCTACCCACGCGTCAAGAATGCATCTCTTCTTAGCGGCATCTAATAGAAGATTGTGTTCTGTCGAGTTTGTGTCTACCCACGCGTCAAGAATGCATCTTTTCTTAGCGGCATCTAATAGAAGATTGTGTTCTGTTGAGTTTGTGTCTACCCACGCGTCAAGAATGCATCTTTTCTTAGCGGCATCTAATAGAAGATTGTGTTCTGTTGAGTTTGTGTCTACCCACGCGTCAAGAATGCATCTCTTCTTAGCGAAGATTGTGTTCTGTTGAGTTTGTGTCTAACCACGCGTCAAGAATGCATCTCTTCTTAGATCTAGATTGTGTTCTGTTGAGTTTGTGTCTACCCACGCGTCAAGAATGCATCTTTTCTTAGCGGCATCTAATAGAAGATTGTGTTCTGTTGAGTTTGTGTCTACCCACGCGTCAAGAATGCATCTTTTCTTAGCGGCATCTAATAGAAGATTGTGTTCTGTTGAGTTTGTGTCTACCCACGCGTCAAGAATGCATTCTTTTCTTTGCGGCATCTAATAGAAGATTGTGTTCTGTTGAGTTTGTCAAGAATGCATCTTTTCACGCGTCTAAAGAATTGTGTTCATTGAGTTTGTCTTAGCGTCAAGAATGCATCTTTTCTTAATCTAATAGAAGATTGTGTTCTGTTGAGTTTGTGTCTACCCACGCGTCAAGAACATCTTTTCTTAGCGGCATCTAATAGAAGATTGTGTTCTGTTGAGTTTGTGTCTACCCACGCGTCAAGAATGCATCTTTCTTCTTAGCGGCATCTAATAGAAGATTGTGTTCTGTTGAGTTTGTGTCTACCCACGCGTCAAGAATGCATCTTTCTTAGCGGCATCTAATAGAAGATTGTGTTCTGTTGAGTTTGTGTCTACCCACGCGTCAAGAATGCATCTTTCTTAGCGGCATCTAATAGAAGATTGTGTTCTGTTGAGTTTGTGTCTACCCACGCGTCAAGAATGCATCTTTTCTTAGCGGCATCTAATAGAAGATTGTGTTCTGTTGAGTTTGTGTCTACCCACGCGTCAAGAATGCATCTTTTCTTAGCGGCATCTAATAGAAGATTGTGTTCTGTTGTTTTGTGTCTACCCACGCGTCAAGAATGCATCTTTTCTTAGCGTCTAATAGAAGATTGTGTTCTGTTGAGTTTGTGTCTACCCACGCGTCAAGAATGCATCTTTTCTTAGCGGCATCTAATAGAAGATTGTGTTCTGTTGAGTTTGTGTCTACCCACGCGTCAAGAATGCATCTTTTTCTTAGCGGCATCTAATAGAAGATTGTGTTCTGTTGAGTTTGTGTCTACCCACGCGTCAAGAATGCATCTCTTTCTTAGCGGCATCTAATAGAAGATTGTGTTCTGTTGAGTTTGTGTCTACCCACGCGTCAAGAATGCATCTTTTCTTAGCGGCATCTAATAGAAGATTGTGTTCTGTTGAGTTTGTGTGTCTACCCACGCGTCAAGAATGCATCTCTTCTTAGCGGCATCTAATAGAAGATTGTGTTCTGTTGAGTTTGTGTCTACCCACGCGTCAAGAATGCATCTTTTCTTAGCGGCATCTAATAGAAGATTGTGTTCTGTTGAGTTTGTGTCTACCCACGCGTCAAGAATGCATCTTTTCTTAGCGGCATCTAATAGAAGATTGTGTTCTGTTGAGTTTGTGTCTACCCACGCGTCAAGAATGCATCTTTTCTTAGCGGCATCTAATAGAAGATTGTGTTCTGTTGAGTTTGTGTCTACCCACGCGTCAAGAATGCATCTTTTCTTAGCGGCATCTAATAGAAGATTGTGTTCTGTTGAGTTTGTGTCTACCCACGCGTCAAGAATGCATCTTTTCTTAGCGGCATCTAATAGAAGATTGTGTTCTGTTGAGTTTGTGTCTACCCACGCGTCAAGAATGCATCTCTTCTTAGCGGCATCTAATAGAAGATTGTGTTCTGTCAAGTTTGTGTCTTAGCGGCATCTAATACCCACGCGTCAAGTTTGTGTCTACCACGCGTCATGCATCTCTTTCTTAGCGGCATCTAATAGAAGATTGTGTTCTGTTGAGTTTGTGTCTACCCACGCGTCAAGAATGCATCTTTTCTTAGCGGCATCTAATAGAAGATTGTGTTCTGTTGAGTTTGTGTCTACCCACGCGTCAAGAATGCATCTTTTCTTAGCGGCATCTAATAGAAGATTGTGTTCTGTTGAGTTTGTGTCTACCCCACGCGTCAAGAATGCATCTTTTCTTAGCGGCATCTAATAGAAGATTGTGTTCTGTTGAGTTTGTGTCTACCCACGCGTCAAGAATGCATCTTTCTTAGCGGCATCTAATAGAAGATTGTGTTCTGTTGAGTTTGTGTCTACCCACGCGTCAAGAATGCATCTTTTTTCTTAGCTTAGCGGCATCAAGAAGATTGTGTTCTGTTGAGTTTGTGTCTACCCACGCGTCAAGAATGCATCTCTTCTTAGCGGCATCTAATAGAAGATTGTGTTCTGTTGAGTTTGTGTCTACCCACGCGTCAAGAATGCATCTTTTCTTAGCGGCATCTAATAGAAGATTGTGTTCTGTTGAGTTTGTGTCTCCCACGCGTCAAGAATGCATCTTTTCTTAGCGGCATCTAATAGAAGATTGTGTTCTGTTGAGTTTTTGTGTCTACCCACGCGTCAAGAATGCATCTTTTCTTAGCGGCATCTAATAGAAGATTGTGTTCTGTTGAGTTTGTGTCTACCCACGCGTCAAGAATGCATCTTTTTTTAGCGGCATCTCATAGAAGATTTTGTTCTGTTGAGTTTGTGTCTACCCACGCGTCAAGAATGCATCTTTTCTTAGCGGCATCTAATAGAAGATTGTGTTCTGTTGAGTTTGTGTCTACCCACGCGTCAAGAATGCATCTTTTCTTAGCGGCATCTAATAGAAGATTGTGTTCTGTTGAGTTTGTGTCTACCCACGCGTCAAGAATGCATCTTTTCTTAGCGGCATCTAATAGAAGATTGTGTTCTGTTGAGTTTGTGTCTACCCACGCGTCAAGAATGCATCTTTTCTTAGCGGCATCTAATAGAAGATTGTGTTCTGTTGAGTTTGTGTCTACCCACGCGTCAAGAATGCATCTTTTCTTAGCGGCATCTAATAGAAGATTGTGTTCTGTTGAGTTTGTGTCTACCCACGCGTCAAGAATGCATCTTTTCTTAGCGGCATCTAATAGAAGATTGTGTTCTGTTGAGTTTGTGTCTACCCACGCGTCAAGAATGCATCTTTTCTTAGCGGCATCTAATAGAAGATTGTGTTCTGTTGAGTTTTGTCTACCCACGTCAAGAATGCATTTTTCACGCGTCTGTTGAGTTTGTAGCGTCAATGCATCTTTTCTTAGCGGCATCTAATAGAAGATTGTGTTCTGTTGAGTTTGTGTCTACCCACGCGTCAAGAATGCATCTTTTCTTAGCGGCATCTAATAGAAGATTGTGTTCTGTTGAGTTTGTGTCTACCCACGCGTCAAGAATGCATCTCTTCTTTAGCTCTTCTGTTGAGTTTGGCTACCCGCGTCAATGCATCTTTTTCTTAGCGGCATCTAATAGAAGATTGTGTTCTGTTGAGTTTGTGTCTACCCACGCGTCAAGAATGCATCTTTTCTTAGCGGCATCTAATAGAAGATTGTGTTCTGTTGAGTTTGTGTGTCTACCCACGCGTCAAGAATGCATCTTTTCTTAGCGGCATCTAATAGAAGATTGTGTTCTGTTGAGTTTGTGTCTACCCACGCGTCAAGAATGCATCTTTTCTTAGCGGCATCTAATAGAAGATTGTGTTCTGTTGAGTTTTGTCTTACCCACGCGTCAAGAATGCATCTTTCTTAGCGGCATCTAATAGAAGATTGTGTTCTGTTGAGTTTGTGTCTACCCACGCGTCAAGAATGCATCTTTTCTTAGCGGCATCTAATAGAAGATTGTGTTCTGTTGAGTTTGTGTCTACCCACGCGTCAAGAATGCATCTTTTTCTTAGCGGCATCTAATAGAAGATAATAGAAGATGTTCTGTTTTTGTGTCTACCCACGCGTCAAGAATGCATCTTGTTCTTAGCGGCATCTAATAGAAGATTGTGTTCTGTTGAGTTTGTGTCTACCCACGCGTCAAGAATGCATCTTTTCTTAGCGGCATCTAATAGAAGATTGTGTTCTGTTGAGTTTGTGTCTACCCACGCGTCAAGAATGCATCTTTTCTTAGCGGCATCTAATAGAAGATTGTGTTCTGTTGAGTTTGTGTCTACCCACGCGTCAAGAATGCATCTTTTCTTAGCGGCATCTAATAGAAGATTGTGTTCTGTTGAGTTTGTGTCTACCCACGCGTCAAGAATGCATCTTTTCTTAGCGGCATCTAATAGAAGATTGTGTTCTGTTGAGTTTGTGTCTACCCACGCGTCAAGAATGCATCTTTCTTAGCGGCATCTAATAGAAGATTGTGTTCTGTTGAGTTTGTGTCTACCCACGCGTCAAGAATGCTGTTGATTTTCATCTTTTTCTTAGCGGCATCTAATAGAAGATTGTGTTCTGTTGAGTTTGTGTCTACCCACGCGTCAAGAATGCATCTTTTCTTAGCGGCATCTAATGAAGATTGTGTTCTGTTGAGTTTGTGTCTACCCACGCGTCAAGAATGCATCTTTCTTAGCGGCATCTAATAGAAGATTGTGTTCTGTTGAGTTTGTGTCTACCCACGCGTCAAGAATGCATCTTTTCTTAGCGGCATCTAATAGAAGATTGTGTTCTGTTGAGTTTGTGTCTACCCACGCGTCACGCGTCAAGAATGCATCTGTTCTTAGCGGCATCTAATAAAAGATTGTGTTCTGTTGAGTTTGTGTCTACCCACGCGTCAAGAATGCATCTTTTCTTAGCGGCATCTAATAGAAGATTGTGTTCTGTTGAGTTTGTGTCTACCCACGCGTCAAGAATGCATCTTTTTCTTAGCGGCATCTAATAGAAGATTGTGTTCTGTTGAGTTTGTGTCTACCCGCGTCAAAATGCATCTTTTCTTAATAGCGGCATCTTTTGTGTTCTGTTGAGTTTGTTGTCTACCCACGCGTCAAGAATGCATCTTTTCTTAGCGGCATCTAATAGAAGATTGTGTTCTGTTGAGTTTGTCTTCACCACTTGCGTCTAAAGAATGCATCTTTTTTTAGCGGCATCTAATAGAAGATTGTGTTCTGTTGAGTTTGTGTCTACCCACGCGTCAAGAATGCATCTTTTCTTTAGCGGCATCTAATAGAAGATTGTGTTCTGTTGAGTTGTGTCTACCCACGCGTCAAGAATGCATCTTTTCTTAGCGGCATCTAATAGAAGATTGTGTTCTGTTGAGTTTGTGTCTACCCACATCGTCAAGAATGCATCTTTTTCTTGTGGTCTACCCACGCGGCATCTAATAGAAGATTGTGTTCTGTTGAGTTTGTGTCTACCCACGCGTCAAAAATGCATCTCTTCTTAGCGGCATCTAATAGAAGATTGTGTTCTGTTGAGTTTGTGTCTACCCACGCGTCAAGAATGCATCTCTTCTTAGCGGCATCTAATAGAAGATTGTGTTCTGTTGAGTTTGTGTCTACCCACGCGTCAAGAATGCATCTTTTCTTAGCGGCATCTAATCAGAATGCATTGTTCTTAGTTCTGTTGTTCTGTTGAGTTTGTGTCTACCCACGTGTCAAGAATGCATCTTTTCTTAGCGGCATCTAATAGAAGATTTTGTTCTGTTGAGTTTGTGTCTAGCCACGCGTCAAGAATGCATCTTTTCTTAGCGGCATCTAATAGAAGATTGTGTTCTGTTGAGTTTGTCTACCCACCCACAGAATGCATCTTTTCTTAGCGGCATCTTTTCTTAGCGGCATCTAATAGAAGATTGTGTTCTGTTGAGTTTGTTCTGTTGAGTTTGTGTCTACCCACGCGTCAAGAATGCATCTCTTCTTAGCGGCATCTAATAGAAGATTGTGTTCTGTTGAGTTTGTGTCTACCCACGCGTCAAGAATGCATCTTTTCTTAGCGGCATCTAATAGAAGATTGTGTTCTGTTGAGTTGTGTCTACCCACGCGTCAAGAATGCATCTCTTCTTAGCGGCATCTAATAGAAGATTGTGTTCTGTTGAGTTTGTGTTCTACCCACGCGTCAAGAATGCATCTTTTCTTAGCGGCATCTAATAGAAGATTGTGTTCTGTTGAGTTTGTGTCTACCCACGCGTCAAGAATGCATCTCTTCTTAGCGGCATCTAATAGAAGATTGTGTTCTGTTGAGTTTGTGTCTACCACGCGTCAAGAATGCATCTTTTCTTAGCGGCATCTAATAGAAGATTGTGTTCTGTTGAGTTTGTGTCTACCACGCGTCAAGAATGCATCTTTTCTTAGCGGCATCTAATAGAAGATTGTGTTCTGTTGAGTTTGTCTACCCACGCGTCAAGAATGCACCCACGCGTCAAATAGAATGCATCTTTTCTTAGCGGCATCTAATAGAAGATTGTGTTCTGTTGAGTTTGTGTCTACCCACGCGTCAAGAATGCATCTTTTCTTAGCGGCATCTAATAGAAGATTGTGTTCTGTTGAGTTTGTGTCTACCCACGCGTCAAGAATGCATCTCTTCTTAGCGGCATCTAATAGAAGATTGTGTTCTGTTGAGTTTGTTGTCTACCCACGCGTCAAGAATGCATCTTTTCTTAGCGGCATCTAATAGAAGATTGTGTTCTGTTGAGTTTGTGTCTACCCACGCGTCAAGAATGCATCTTTTCTTAGCGGCATCTAATAGAAGATTGTGTTCTGTTGAGTTTGTGTCTACCCACGCGTCAAGAATGCATCTTTTCTTAGCGGCATCTAATAGAAGATTGTGTTCTGTTGAGTTTGTGTCTACCCACGCGTCAAGAATGCATCTTTTCTTAGCGGCATCTAATAGAAGATTGTGTTCTGTTGAGTTTGTGTCTACCCACGCGTCAAAATGCATCTTTCTTAGCGGCATCTAATAGAAGATTGTGTTCTGTTGAGTTTGTGTCTACCCACGCGTCAAAAATCTTTTCTTATCTAATTTCTGTTGAGCGGCATCTTTCTTAGCGGCATCTAATAGAAGATTGTGTTCTGTTGAGTTTGTGTCTACCCACGCGTCAAGAATGCATCTTTTCTTAGCGGCATCTAATAGAAGATTGTGTTCTGTTGAGTTTGTGTCTACCCCACGCGTCAAGAATGCATCTTTTCTTAGCGGCATCTAATAGAAGATTGTGTTCTGTTGAGTTTTGTGTGTCTACCCACGCGTCAAGAATGCATCTTTTCTTAGCGGCATCTAATAGAAGATTGTGTTCTGTTGAGTTTGTGTCTACCCACGCGTCAAGAATGCATCTTTTCTTAGCGGCATCTAATAGAAGATTGTGTTCTGTTGAGTTTGTGTCTACCCACGCGTCAAGAATGCATCTTTTTAGCGGCATCTAATAGAAGATTGTGTTCTGTTGAGTTTGTGTCTACCCACGCGTCAAGAATGCATCTTTTCTTAGCGGCATCTAATAGAAGATTGTGTTCTGTTGAGTTTGTGTCTACCACGCGTCAAGAATGCATCTCTTCTTAGCGGCATCTAATAGAAGATTGTGTTCTGTTGAGTTTGTGTCTACCCACGCGTCAAGAATGCATCTTTTCTTAGCGGCATCTAATAGAAGATTGTGTTCTCTGTTGAGTTTGTGTCTACCCACGCGTCAAGAATGCATCTTTTCTTAGCGGCATCTAATAGAAGATTGTGTTCTGTTGAGTTTGTGTCTACCCACGCGTCAAGAATGCATCTTTTCTTAGCGGCATCTAATAGAAGATTGTGTTCTGTTGAGTTTGTGTCTACCCACGCGTCAAAATGCATCTTTTCTTAACGGCATCTAATAGAAGATTGTGTTCTGTTGATTTTGTGTCTACCCACGCGTCAAGAATGCATCTTTTCTTAGCGGCATCTAATAGAAGATTGTGTTCTGTTGAGTTTGTGTCTACCCACGCGTCAAGAATGCATCTTTTCTTAGCGGCATCTAATAGAAGATTGTGTTCTGTTGAGTTTGTGTCTACCCACGCGTCAAGAATGCATCTTTCTTAGCGGCATCTAATAGAAGATTGTGTTCTGTTGAGTTTGTGTCTACCCACGCGTCAAGAATGCATCTTTTCTTAGCGGCGTCTAATAGAAGATTGTGTTCTGTTGAGTTTGTCTACCCACGCGTCAAGAAAGCAACTTTTCTTAGCGGCATCTAATAGAAGATTGTGTTCTGTTGAGTTTGTGTCTACCCACGCGTCAAGAATGCATCTTTTCTTAGCGGCATCTAATAGAAGATTGTGTTCTGTTGAGTTTGTGTCTACCCACGCGTCAAGAATGCATCTTTTCTTAGCGGCATCTAATAGAAGATTGTGTTCTGTTGAGTTTGTGTCTACCCACGCGTCAAGAATGCATCTTTCTTAGCGGCATCTAATAGAAGATTGTGTTCTGTTGAGTTTGTGTCACCACCCACGTCAAGAATGCATCTTTTCTTAGCGGCATCTAATAGAAGATTGTGTTCTGTTGAGTTTGTGTCTACCCACGCGTCAAGAATGCATCTTTTCTTAGCGGCATCTAATAGAAGATTGTGTTCTGTTGAGTTTGTGTCTACCCACGCGTCAAGAATGCATCTTTTCTTAGCGGCATCTAATAGAAGATTGTGTTCTGTTGAGTTTGTGTCTACCCACGCGTCAAGAATGCATCTTTTCTTAGCGGCATCTAATAGAAGATTGTGTTCTGTTGAGTTTGTGTCTACCCACGCGTCAAGAATGCATCTTTTCTTAGCGGCATCTAATAGAAGATTGTGTTCTGTTGAGTTTGTGTCTACCCCACGCGTCAAAATGCATCTTTTCCCATCTAATAGAAGATTGTGTTCTGTCTACCACGCGTCAAATGCATCTTTTCTTAGCGGCATCTAATAGAAGATTGTGTTCTGTTGAGTTTGTGTCTACCCACGCGTCAAGAATGCATCTTTTCTTAGCGGCATCTAATAGAAGATTGTGTTCTGTTGAGTTTGTGTCTACCCACGCGTCAAGAATGCATCTTTTCTTAGCGGCATCTAATAGAAGATTGTGTTCTGTTGAGTTTGTGTCTACCCACGCGTCAAGAATGCATCTTTTCTTAGCGGCATCTAATAGAAGATTGTGTTCTGTTGAGTTTGTGTCTACCCACGCGTCAAGAATGCATCTTTTCTTAGCGGCATCTAATAGAAGATTGTGTTCTGTTGAGTTTGTGTCTACCCACGCGTCAAGAATGCATCTCTTCTTAGCGGCATCTAATAGAAGATTGTGTTCTGTTGAGTTTGTGTCTACCCACGCGTCAAGAATGCATCTCTTCTTAGCGGCATCTAATAGAAGATTGTGTTCTGTTGAGTTTGTGTCTACCCACGTCAGAATGCATCTTTTCTTAGCGGCATCTAATAGAAGATTGTGTTCTTTTGAGTTTGTGTCTACCCACGCGGCATCAATAATGCATCTTTTCTTAGCGGCATCTAATAGAAGAAGATTGTGTTCTGTTGAGTTTGTGTCTACCCACGCGTCAAGAATGCATCTTTTCTTAGCGGCATCTAATAGAAGATTGTGTTCTGTTGAGTTTGTGTCTACCCACGCGTCAAATGCATCTTTTCTTAGCGGCATCTAATAGAAGATTGTGTTCTGTTGAGTTTGTGTCTACCACGCGTCAAGAATGCATCTCTTCTTAGCGGCATCTAATAGAAGATTGTGTTCTGTTGAGTTTGTGTCTACCCACGCGTCAAGAATGCATCTCTTCTTAGCGGCATCTAATAGAAGATTGTGTTCTGTCGAGTTTGTGTCTACCCACGCGTCAAGAATGAATGCATCTTTTTTTGTCTTAGCGGCATCTAATAGAAGATTGTGTTCTGTTGAGTTTGTGTCTACCCACGCGTCAAGAATGCATCTCTTCTTAGCGGCATCTAATAGAAGATTGTGTTCTGTCGAGTTTGTGTCTACCCACGCGTCAAGAATGCATCTTTTCTTAGCGGCATCTAATAGAAGATTGTGTTCTGTTGAGTTTGTGTCTACCCACGCGTCAAGAATGCATCTTTTCTTAGCGGCATCTAATAGAAGATTGTGTTCTGTTGAGTTTGTGTCTACCCACGCGTCAAGAATGCATCTTTTCTTAGCGGCATCTAATAGAAGATTGTGTTCTGTTGAGTTTGTGTCTGCCCACGCGTCAAGAAATGCATCTTTTCTTAGCGGCATCTAATAGAAGATTGTGTTCTGTTGAGTTTGTGTCTACCCACGCGTCAAGAATGCATCTTTTCTTAGCGGCATCTAATAGAAGATTGTGTTCTGTTGAGTTTGTGTCTACCCACGTCAAGAATGCATCTTTTCTTAGCGGCATCTAATAGAAGATTGTGTTCTGTTGAGTTTGTGTCTACCCACGCGTCAAGAATGCATCTTTCTTAGCGGCATCTAATAGAAGATTGTGTTCTGTTGAGTTTGTGTCTACCCACGCGTCAAGAATGCATCTTTTCTTAGCGGCATCTAATAGAAGATTGTGTTCTGTTGAGTTTGTGTCTACCCACGCGTCAAGAATGCATCTTTTCTTAGCGGCATCTAATAGAAGATTGTGTTCTGTTGAGTTTGTGTCTACCCACGTCAAGAATGCATCTCTTCTTAGCGGCATCTAATAGAAGATTGTGTTCTGTTGAGTTTGTGTCTACCCACGCGTCAAGAATGCATCTTTTCTTAGCGGCATCTAATAGAAGATTGTGTTCTGTTGAGTTTGTGTCTACCCACGCGTCAAGAATGCATCTCTTCTTAGCGGCATCTAATAGAAGATTGTGTTCTGTTGAGTTTGTGTCTACCCACGCGTCAAGAATGCATCTTTTCTTAGCGGCATCTAATAGAAGATTGTGTTCTGTCGAGTTTGTGTCTACCCACGCGTCAAAATGCATCTTTTCTTAGCGGCATCTAATAGAAGATTGTGTTCTGTTTGAGTTTGTGCATCTTTTCTTAGCCCTCATAGAAGATTTTGTTCTGTTGAGTTTGTGTCGTCAAGAATGCATCTCTTCTTAGCGGCATCTAATAGAAGATTGTGTTCTGTTGAGTTTGTGTCTACCCACGCGTCAAAGAATGCATCTTTTCTTAGTGCATTTTTTCTTTCGGCGTCTAATAGAAGATTGTGTTCTGTTGAGTTTGTGTCTACCACGCGTCAAGAATGCATCTTTTCTTAGCGGCATCTAATAGAAGATTGTGTTCTGTTGAGTTTGCGTCCAGTGCATCTTTCTTGCCCACGTCTAGAATGCATCTTTTCTTAGCGGCATCTAATAGAAGATTGTGTTCTGTTGAGTTTGTGTCTACCCACGCGTCAAGAATGCATCTTTTCTTAGCGGCATCTAATAGAAGATTGTGTTCTGTTGAGTTTGTGTCTACCACGCGTCAAGAATGCATCTTTTCTTAGCGGCATCTAATAGAAGATTGTGTTCTGTTGAGTTTGTGTCTACCCACGCGTCAAGAATGCATCTTTTCTTAGCGGCATCTAATAGAAGATTGTGTTCTGTTGAGTTTGTGTCTACCCACGCGTCAAGAATGCATCTTTTCTTAGCGGCATCTAATAGAAAGATTGTGTTCTGTTGAGTTTGTGTCTACCCACGCGTCAAGAATGCATCTTTTCTTAGCGGCATCTAATAGAAGATTGTGTTCTGTTGAGTTTGTGTCTACCCACGCGTCAAGAATGCATCTTTTCTTAGCGGCATCTAATAGAAGATTGTGTTCTGTTGAGTTTGTGTCTACCCACGCGTCAAGAATGCATCTTTTCTTAGCGGCATCTAATAGAAGATTGTGTTCTGTTGAGTTTGTGTCTACCCATCTCGCGTCAAGAATGCATCTTTTCTTAGCGGCATCTAATAGAAGATTGTGTTCTGTCGAGTTTGTGTCTACCCACGCGTCAAGAATGCATCTTTTCTTAGCGGCATCTAATAGAAGATTGTGTTCTGTTGAGTTTGTGTTCTCAAGAATGCATCTTTTAGCGGCATCTAATAGAAGATTGTGTTCTGTCTTTGTTGTCTACCCACGCGTCAAGAATGCATCTCTTTCTTAGCGGCATCTAATAGAAGATTGTGTTCTGTTGAGTTTGTGTCTACCCACGCGTCAAGAATGCATCTTTTCTTAGCGGCATCTAATAGAAGATTGTGTTCTGTTGAGTTTGTGTCTACCCACGCGTCAAGAATGCATCTTTTCTTAGCGGCATCTAATAGAAGATTGTGTTCTGTTGAGTTTGTGTCTCACCCACGCGTCAAGAATGCATCTTTTTTTTTCTTAGCGGCATCTAATAGAAGATTGTGTTCTGTTGAGTTTGTGTCTACCCACGCGTCAAGAATTTCTTAGCATCTAATTTCTTAGCGGCATCTAATAGAAGATTGTGTTCTGAGTTTGGTCTACCCACCACGCGTGAGTTTGTGTCTGTTCTGTTGAGTCCCACGCGTCAAGAATGCATCTTTTCTTAGCGGCAATCTTTGTGTCTATAGAAGGCATCTAATGTGTTCTGTTGAGTTTGTGTCTACCCACGCGTCAAGAATGCATCTTTTCTTAGCGGCATCTAATAGAAGATTGTGTTCTGTTGAGTTTGTTGTCTACCCACGCGTCAAGAATGCATCTCTTCTTAGCGGCATCTAATAGAAGATTGTGTTCTGTTGAGTTTGTGTCTACCCACGCGTCAAGAATGCAATAGAAGATCTCTTTCTTAGCGGCATCTAATAGAAGATTGTGTTCTGTTGAGTTTGTTTCTACCCACGCGTCAAGAATGCATCTCTTCTTAGCGGCATCTAATAGAAGATTGTGTTGAGTTTTGTTGCGTCAAGAATGTCTTTCTTAGCGGCATCTAATAGAAGATTGTGTTCTGTTGAGTTTGTGTCTACCCACGCGTCAAGAATGCATCTCTTTCTTAGCGGCGTCAGTTTGTAATCTACCAGGAAATGCATCTTTTCTTAGCGGCATCTAATAGAAGATTGTGTTCTGTTGAGTTTGTGTCTACCCACGCGTCAAGAATGCATCTTTTCTTAGGGGCATCTAATGGAAGATTGTGTTCTGTTGAGTTTGTGTCGTCTACCCACGGCATCTAATAAGAATGCATCTTTTTCTTAGCGGCATCTAATAGAAGATTGTGTTCTGTTGAGTTTGTGTCTACCCACGCGTCAAAATGCATCTTTTTAGCGGCATCTAATAGAAGATTGTGTTCTGTTGAGTTTGTGTCTACCACGCGTCAATAATGCATCTCTTCTTAGCGGCATCTAATAGAAGATTGTGTTCTGTTGAGTTTGTGTCTACCCACGCGTCAAGAATGCATCTTTTCTTAGCGGCATCTAATAGAAGATTGTGTTCTGTTGAGTTTGTGTCTACCCACGCGTCAAGAATGCATCTTTTCTTAGCGGCATCTAATAGGAGGTGTTCTGTTGAGTTTGTGTCACGCGTCAAATGCATCTTTAGCGGCATCTGAAGATTGTGTTCTGTTGGTTTGTCTGCCACTGAAGTATGCATCTCTTCTTGGCATCTAATGTGGTGTGTTACTGGTAGTTATTGTCTACGTCGATGCATCTTGTAACCCTAATGGTGGTCTGTTGAGTTTGTGTCTACCCGCGTCAGAATGCATCTTAGCATCTAATGAAGATTGTGTTCTGTTGGTTTTACAGTATTACCCACGCGTCGCCATCTTTCTTAGCGGCGGCTAATAGGGTGTGTTCTGTTGAGTTTGTGCACGTCATCTCTTGGGGTCTAATAGAAGGTGTGTTCTGTCGAGTTTATTTTACACGCGTCAGAATGCCTTTCAGCATCTGGCAATTTCTGTTGAGTTTATTCTGCCGCGTCCGTACCATCTTTCTTATCTAATATTGTTCCTGTTGAGTTTGTGTCTACCCACACGCGTCAGAATGCATCTCTTGGCATCTAATAGAAGATTGTGTTCTGTTGAGTTTGTGTCTACCCACGCGTCAAGAATGCATCTTTTCTTAGCGGCATCTAATAGAAGATTGTGTTCTGTCGAGTTTGTGTCTACCCACGCGTCAAGAATGCATCTCTTCTTAGCGGCGTCTAATAGAAGATTGTGTTCTGTTGAGTTTGTGTCTACCCACGCGTCAAGAATGCATCTCTTCTTAGCGGCATCTAATAGAAGATTGTGTTCTGTTGAGTTTGTGTCTACCCACGCGTCAAGAATGCATCTTTTTTTAGCGGCATCTCATAGAAGATTTTGTTCTGTTGAGTTTGTTTCTACCCACGCGTCAAGAATGCATCTCTTCTTAGCGGCGTCTAATAGAAGATTGTGTTCTGTTGAGTTTGTGTATACCCACGCGTCAAGAATGCATTTCTTCTTAGCGTCATCTAATAGAAGATTGTGTTCTGTTGAGTTTGTGTCTACCCACGCGTCAAAAATGCATCTTTTCTTAGCGGCATCTAATAGAAGATTGTGTTCTGTTGAGTTTGTATTCACCCACGCCAAGAATGCATCCTTTCTTAGCGGCTCTAATAGAAGATTGTGAGTTCTGTTGAGTTTGTGTTCAACCACGCGTCATCTAGAATGCATTCTGTGGTTTGTGTCTAGCGGCATCTAATAGAAGATTCTGTTCTTGTTGAGTTTGTGTTCACCACGCGTCCAGAATGAATTTTTCTTAACGGCTCATAGAAGATTGTGTTCTGGTTTGTGTTTACCCGCGTCAATGCATCTCTCTTCTTAGCGGCATCTATGAAGATTGTGTTCTGTTGAATTTGTCTACCCACGCGCGTCGAAATTTATCTTTTCTTGGGCATCTAATAAAAACAGTGTTCTGTTGAGTTTGTGTTCACCCACGCGTCAAGAATGCATTTTCTTGGCGGCATCTAATAGAAGATTGTGTTCTGTTGAGTTTGTGTCTACCCACGCGTCAAGAATGCATCTTCAGCGGCATCTAATAGGGTATTTGTTCGGTTGTGTCCACGCGTCCACGCGTTCAAGAATGCTAAGCTTTTGAAGTTCTGTTGAAGATTACCCGTTGAGTTTGTCTTTCTTAGCGTCAAAAATGGTGTTCTTTTTGTGTCTACCACATCCTGCATCTTTCTAGAAGATCTGAAGCCCTGTTGAGTTTGTGTCTACCCACGCGTCAAGAATGCATCTTTTTAGCGGCGTCTAATAGAAGATTGTGTCTGTTGAGTTTGTGGTTCACACACGCGCCGAAGAATGCATCTTTTAGGCATCTAATAGAAGATTGTGTTCTGTTGAGTTTATTATTGTCCCACGCGTCAAGAATGCATCTTTTCTTGGCGGCATCTAATGAAGATCAGGTTCTGTGTTCTGTCAAGAATGCATCTTTTTGTTAATAGAAAATAGTCTACACCACGTCAAGAATGCATCTTTTCTTAGCGGCATCTAATAGAAGATTGTGTTCTGGTTGAGTTTGTGTCTACCCACGCGTGTAATGCATCTCTTCTTCTATTGTGAAGATTGTGTCTTGGTTATTTTGTGTGTGTCCACGCGTCAATACGCATCTTAGCGGCATCTGTAGAAGATCTGTTCTGTTGAGTTTGTGTCTGCCCACGCGTCAAGAATGTCTTTTCTTAGCGGCATCTAATAGAAGATTGTGTTTGTTGAGTTTGTGTCTACCACGCGTCAAGAATGCATCTCTCTTCTTAAAGGCATCTATTAGAAGATTGTGTTCTGTTGAGTTTGTTTCTACCTACGCGCCAAGAATGCACTCTTCTTAGTGCATCAATAGAAGATTGTGTTCTGGTTGAGTTTGTGTTCACTCATGCGTCAAGAATGCATCTTTCTTAGCGGCATCTAATAGAAGATTGTGTTCTGTTGAGTTGTTTCACCACGCGTCAACAATGCATCTCTTCTTAGCGGCATCTAATAGAAGAATAACGGTTGAGTTTGTGTCACCCACGCGTCAAGAATGCATATTTTTCAGCGGCATTCATAGAAGCGACGTTCCTGTTGAGTTTGTGTCTACCACGTCAGTACGCATCTTTCTTAGCGGCATCTAATAGAAGATTTCAGTTCTGTTGAGTTTGTGTCTACCCACGCGTCAAGAATGCATCTCTTCTTAGCGGCGTCTAATAGAAGATTGTGTTCTGTCGAGTTTGTGTTCACCACGCGTCAAGAATGCATCTTTTCTTAGCGGCATCTAATAGAAGATTGTGTTTCTGTTGAGTTTATGTCTACCCATGCGTCAAGAATGCATCTTTTCTTAGCGGCATCTAATAGAAGATTGTGTTCTGTTGAGTTTGTACCACTCCACGCGTCAAGAATGCATTTTTCTTAGCGGCATCTATTAAAGATTGTGTCTTGCTGAGTTTGTGTCTACCCACGCGTCAAGAATGCATCTTTTCTTAGCGGCATCTAATAGAAGATTGTGTTCTGTTGAGTTTGTGCTCCCACGCGTCAAGAATGCATCTTTTCTTAGGGGCACTTAATAGAAAAAATTGTGTTCTGTTGAGTTTGTGTTCACCGCGTCAAGAATGCATTTTCTTAGCGGCGTCTAAGGGAAGATTGTGTTCGTCGAGTTTGTGTCACCTACGCGTCAAGAATGCATCTTTTCCAGCGGCATCTAATAGAAGATTGTGTTCTGCTGAGTTTGTGTCCACCCACGCGTCAAGAATGCATCTTTTCAGCGGCATCTAATAGAAGATTGTGTTCTGCTGAGTTTGTGTCACCCACGCGTCAAGAATGCATCTTTCTTAGCGTAATCTAATAGAAGATTGTGTTCTGTTGAGTTTGTGGCTACCCACGCGTCAAGAATGCATCTTCTTAGCGGCATCTAATAGAAGATTGTGTTCTGTTGAGTTTGTGTTCACCCACGCGTCAAGAATGCCATTTTCTTAGCGGCATCTAATTGAAGATTGTGTTCTGTCGAGTTTGTGTTCACCCACGCGTCAAGAATGCATCTTTTAGGGGGCATCTAATAGAAGATTGTGGCTCTGTTGAATTTGTGTTCACCCACGCGCCATTTTAGCGGCATCTAATAGAAAATTGTGTTCTGGTTGAATTTGTGGTTCACCCACGCGTCAAGAATGCATTTTTCTTAGCGGCATCTTATAGAAGATTGTGTTCTGTTGAGTTTGTGTCACCCACGCGTCAAGAATGCATCTTTCTTAGCGGCATCTAATAGAAGATTGTGTTCTGTTGAGTTTGTGTTTCCCACGTCAAAATGCATCTTTCTTAGCGGCATCTAATAGAAGATTGTGTTCTGTTGAGTTTTGTTCACCACGCGTCAAGAATGCATCTTTTCTTAGCGGCATCTAATAGAAGATTGTGTTCGTTGTCGAGTCTACCCATTGTCGCAATGCATCCCACGCGTCAAGAAGATTGTGCAGTTTTCTTAGCGGAATGCATCTTTCCAATAGAGAGATTGTGTTCTGTTGAGTTTGTGTCTACCCACGCGTCAAGAATGCATCTTCTTAGCGGCATTCAATAGAAGATTGTGTTTCTGTTGAGTTTGTGTTCACCCACGCGTCAAGAATGCATCTCTTCTTTAAAGCATCTAATAGAAGATTGTGTTCTTGCAGATTGTGTCTACCCACGCGTCAAGAATGCATCTTTTCTTGGCATCTAGAAGATTGTGTTTGCTGAGTTTGTGTTCTACCCACGCGCCAACGCATCTTTCTTGGCGTCTAATAGAAGATTGTGTTCTGTCGAGTTTGTGTTCACCCACGCGTCAAGAATGCATTTTCTCTTAGCGGCATCTAATAGAAGATTGTGTTCTGTTGAGTTTGTGGTTACCCACACGTCAAGAATGCATCTTTTCTTAGCGGCATCTAATAGAAGATTGTGTTCTTTGAGTTTGTGTACCCACGCGTCAAGAATGCATCTTTTCTTAGCGGCATCTAATAGAAGATTGTGTTCTGTTGAGTTTTCTAAAATCTAATAGAAGATGTCACCCACGCGTCAAGAATGCATCTTTTCTTAGCGGCATCTAATAGAAGATTGTGTTCTGTTGAGTCTACCGCGTCAAGAATACACCCACATCTAATGTGCGTTGAATTCATGTTTTCGTTCAAGAATGCAGAAGAATGTGTTCTGTTGAGTTTTAGCGGCATCTAATAGAAGATTGTGTTCTGTTGAGTTTAGGCTCCCCACGCGTCAAGAATGCATCTTTTCTTAGCGGCATCTAATAGAAGATTGTGTTCTGTTGAGTTTGTGTTCACCCACGCGTCAAGAATGCATCTTTTCTTAGCGGCATTCAATAGAAGATTGTGTTCTGTTGAGTTTGTGTTCACCCACGCGTCAAGAATGCATCTTTTTAGCGGCATCTAATAGAAGATTGTGTTCTGGTTGAGTTTGTGTTCACCACGCGTCAAGAATGCATCTTTCTTAGCGGCATCTAATAGAAGATTGTGTTCTGTTGAGTTTGTGTTCACCCACGCGTCAATAATGCATCTTTTCTTAGCGGCATCTAATAGAAGATTGTGTTCTGTCGAGTTTGTTCTGTTCTGCTGACACGCGTCAAGAATGCATCTTTTCTTAGCGGCATCTAATAGAAGATTGTGTTCTGTTGAGTTTGTGTCTACCCACGCGTCAAGAATGCATCTTTCTTAGCGGGGTCTAATAGAAGATTGTGTTCTGTTGAGTTTGTTTTCACCCACGTCAAGAATGCATCTTTTTTAGCGGCATCTAATAGAAGATAGTGTTCTGTTGAGTTTGTGGTTCACCCACGCGTCAAGAATGCATCTTTTCTTAGCGGCATCTAATAGAAGATTGTGTTCTGTTGAGTTTGTGTCTCACTCCACGCGTCAAGAATGCATCTCTTCTTAGCGGCATCTAATAGAAGATTGTGTTCTGCTGAGTTTGTTCTTCACCACGCGTCAATAATGCATCTCTTTCTTAGCGGCATCTAATAGAAGATTGTGTTCTGCTGAGTTTGTGTCACGCACGCGTCAAGAATGCATCTTTTCTTAGCGGCATCTAATAGAAGATTGTAAGTTCTGTTGAGTTTGTGTTACCCACGCGTCAAGAATGCATCTCTTCTTAGCGCATCTAATAGAAGATTGTGTTCTGTTGAATTTGTGTCTACCCACGCGTCAAGAATGCATCTTTTCTTAGCGGCATCTTAATAGAAGATTGTTCTCTGTTGAGTTTGTGTCTACCATGCGTCAAGAATGCATTTTTTCTTAGCGGCATCTAATAGAAGATTGTCTGTTGAGTTTGTGGTTACCACGCGTCAAGAATGCATCTTTTCTTAGCGCATCTAATAGAAGATTGTGTTTCCTGTTGAGTTTGTGCTCACCACGCGTCAAGAATGCATCTCTTCTTAGCGGCATCTAATAGAAGATTGTGTTCTGTTGAGTTTGTGTCAACCCACGCGTCAAGAATGCATTTCTAGCGGCATCTAATAGAAATTGTTCTGTTGAGTTTGTGTCTACCCACGCGTCAAGAATGCATTTTTCATAGCGGCATCTAATAGAAGATTGTGTTCGAGTTTTTGTGTTCACCCACGCGTCAAGAATGCATCTTTTCTTAGCGGCATCTAGTTCACCCACGCGTCAAGAATGCATTTTCTTAGCGGCATCTCATAGAAGATTGTGTTCTGGTTGAGTTTGTGTTCACCCACGCGTCAAGAATGCATCTTTTCTAGCGGCATCTACGAAGATTGTGTCCCTGTTGAGTTTGTGTTCACCAATGCGTCAAGAATGCATCTTTTCAGCGGCATCTAATAGAAGATTGTGTGTTTTGTGTCTGTTGAGTTTAGACCACCCACGCGTCAAGAATGCATCTTTTCTTAGGGACATCTATTAGAGAGATTGTGTTTGTTGAGTTTGTGTCAACCCACGCGTCAAGAATGCATCTTTTCTTAGCGGCATCTAATAGAAGATTGTGTTCTGCTTGAGTTTGTGCTCACCCACGCGTCAAGAATGCATCTTTTCTTAGCGGCATCTAATAGAAGATTGTGTTCTGTTGAATTTGTGTTCACCCATCGCGTCAAGAATGCATTTTTCTAGCGGCATCTAATAGAAGATTGTGTTCTGCTGAGTTTGTTTCACCCACGCGTCAAGAATGCATCTTTTCTTAGCGGCATCTAATAGAAAATTGTGGTTCTGTTGAGTTTGTGTTCACCCACGCGTCAAGAATGCATCTTTTTCTTAGCGGCATCTAATAGAAGATTGTGTTCTGTTGAGTTTGTGCTCACCACATGCGTCAAGAATGCATCTTTCTTAGCGGCATCTAATGAAGATTGTGTTCTGTTGAGTTTGTATTCACCCACGCGTCAAGAATGCATCTTTTTTTAGCGGCATCTAATAGGAAAATTGTGTTCTGTTGAGTTTGTGTCTACCACGCGTCAAGAATGCATCTTTTCTTAGCGGCATCTAATAGAAGATTGTGTTCTGTTGAGTTTGTGTCTACCCACGCGTCAAGTATGCATCTTTCTTAGCGGCATCTAATAGAAGATTGTGTTCTGTTGAGTTTGTGTCACCCACGCGTCAAGAATGCATCTGCTTAGCGGCATCTAATAGAAGATTGTGTTCTGTTGAGTTTGTGTCTACCGTGAAGAATGCATCTTTCTTAGCGGCATCTAATAGAAGATTGTGTTTTGTTGAGTCTAGGTCACCCACGCGTCAAAATGCATCTTTTCTTAGCGGCATCTAATAGAAGATTGTGTTCTGTTGAGTTTGTGTCTACCCACGCGTCAAGAATGCATCTTTTCTAAGGGGTCTAATAGAAGATTGTGTTCTGTCGAGTTTGTGTTCACCCACGTCAAGAATGCATCTTCTTAGTTCTAATAGAAGATTGTGTTCTGTTGAGTTTGTGTTCCCACGCGTCAAGAATGCATCTTTTCTTAGCGGCATCTAATAGAAGATTTTGTTCTGTTGAGTTTGTGTCTACAATGCGTCAAGAATGCACGCGCGGCATCTAATGCAGATTGTTTCTTAGCGTCAAGCATCTCTTCTAGAAGATTGTGTTCTGTTGAATTTTGTGTCTACCCACGCGTCAAGAATGCAATTCTTCTTAGCGGCATCTAATAGAAGATTGTGTTCTGTTGAGTTTGTGTTCACCCACGCGTCAAGAATGCATTTTCTTAGCGGCATCTAATAGAAGATTGTGTTCTGTTGAGTTTGTGTTCACCCACGCGTCAAGAATGCATCTTTTCTTAGCGGCATCTAAGAGAAGATTAGATTGTTGGCTTTTCTTGCTGAGTTTGTGTCGAGTTTTACCACACGTCAAGAATGCATCTTTTCTTAGCGGCATCTAATAGAAGATTGTGTTCTGTTGAGAGTTTGTGTTCACCCACGCGTCAAGAATGCATCTTTTCTTAGCGGCATCTATTAGAAGATTGTGTTCTGTTGAGTTTGTGTCTACCCACGCGTCAAGAATGCAGCGGCATCTAATAGAAGATTGTGTTCTGCTGAGTTTGTGTCGGCATCTTAGAAGATTGTAATCTGGAGTTTGTGTCTACGCACGCGTCAAGAATGCATCTTTTCATAGCGGCATCTAATAGAAGATTGTGTTCTGTTGAGTTTGTGTCTACCAACGCGTCAAGAATGCATCTCTTCTTAGCGGCATCTAATAGAAGATTGTGTTCTGTTGAATTTGTGTCTACCCACGCGTCAAGAATGCATCTTTTTCTTAGCGGTACCTTAGAAAATTGGTTCTGTTGAGTCTAATATTTTTTCTTAGATCTAACAGAAGATTGTGTTCTGTTGAGTTTGTGTTCTCCACGTCAAGAATGCATCTTTTCTTAGCGGCATCTAATAGAAGATTGTGTTCTGTTGAGTTTGTGTTCACCCACGCGTCAAGAATGCATCTTTTCTTAGCGGCATCTAATAGAAGATTGTGTTCTGTTGAGTTTGTGTCTACCCACGTCAAGAATGCATCCATCTTAGCGGCATCTAATAGGAAGATTGTTCTGTTGAGTTTGTATTTCCACCCACGCGTCAAGAATGCATCTTTTCTTAGCGGCATCTAATAGAAGATTGTGTTCTGTTGAGTTTGTGTCACCCACGCGTCAAGAATGCATCTTTTCTTAGCGGCATCTACAGAAGATTGTGTTCTGTTGAGTTTGTGTTTCACCCACGCGTCAAGAATGCATTTTTCTTAGCGGCATCTAATAGAAGATTGTGTTCTGTTGAGTTTGTGTTACCCACGCGTCAAGAATGCATCTCTTTCTTAGCGGGCATCTATAATAAAGATTGTGTTATGTTGAGTTTGTGTCTACCCACGCGTCAAGAATGCATCTTTTCTAGCGGCATCTAATAGAAGATTGTGTTCTGTCGAGTTTGTGCTCTACCCACGCGTCAAAAATGCATCTTTTTCTTAGCGGCATCTAATAGAAGATTGTGTTCTGTTGAATTTGTGTTCACCCACCGTCAAGAATGCATCTCTTCTAGGGGCATCTAATAGAAAATTGTGTTCTGTTGATTGTGTTCACCACGCGTCAAGAATGTGTTTCTTGAATCGAAGATTGTGTTCTGTTGAGCACCCCCACGCGTCAAGAATGCATCTTTTCTTAGCGGCATCTAATAGAAGATTGTGTTCTGTCGAGTTTGTGTTTACCACGCGTCAAGAATGCATCTTTTCTTAGCGGCATCTAATAGAAGATTGTGCCCCCTGAGTTTTGTTCACCACGCGTCAAGAATGCATCTTTCTTAGCGGCATCTAATAGAAGATTGTGTTCTGTTGAGTTTGTGTATACCACGCGTCAAGAATGCATCTTTTCTTAGCGGCATCTAATGAGAAGATTGTGTTCTGTTGAGTTTGTGCTTACCCACGCGTCAAGAATGCATCTTTTTAGCGGCATCTAATAGAAGATTGTGTTCTATTGAGTTTGTTCACCCACGCGTCAAGAATGCATCTTTTCTGCAATAGAAGATTGTGTTCTGTTGAGTTTCAGGCTTACCCACGCGTCAAGAAATGCATCTCTTCTTAGCGGCATCTAATAGAAGATTGTGTTCTGTTGAGTTTGTGTTCACCCACGCGTCAAGAATGCATCTTTTAGCGGCATCTAATAGAAAATTGCGTTCTGTTGAGTTTGTGTTCACCCACGCGTCAAGAATGCATCTTTTCTAGCGGCATCTAATAGAAGATTGTGTTCTGTCGAGCCAGTGTTCACCCACGCGTCAAGAATGCATCTTTTCTTAGCGGCATCTAATAGAAGATTGGTGTTCTGTTGAGTTTGTGTCTACCCACGCGTCAAGAATGCATCTTTCTTAGCGGCATCTAATAGAAGAATTGTGTTCTGTTGAGCTTCCAGTTCACCCACGCGTCAAGAATGCATCTTTCTTAGCGGCATCTAATAGAAGATTGTGTTCTGTCGAGTTTGTGTCTACCCACGTCAAGAATGCATCTTTTCAGCGGCATCTAACAGAAGATTGTGTTCTGTTGAGTTTGGTGTTCACCCACGCGTCAAGAATGCATCTTTTTAGCGGCATCGGCATAAGATAATTGAGTTTGTGTTCACCCACGCGTCAAGAATGCATCTTTTCTGCGCATCTGAAGATTGTGTTCTGGTGAGTTTGTGTCGACCACGCGTCAAGAATGCATCTTTTTAGCGGCATCTAATAGAAGATTGTGCTCTGTTGAGTTTAGTTCACCTAATGCGTCAAAATGCATCTCTTCTTAGCGGCATCTAATAGAAGATTGTGTTCTGTTGAGTTTGCGCCCACCCACGCGTCAAGAATGCATCTTTTCTTAGCGGCATCTAATAGAAGATTGTGTTCTGTTGAGTTTAGGTCACCACGCGTCAAGAATGCATCTTTTCTTAGCGGCATCTAATAGAAGATTGTGTTCTGTTGAGTTTCAAGTTCACCCACGCGTCAAGAATGCATCTTTTCTTAGCGGCATCTAATAGAAGATTGTGTTCTGTTGAGTTTGTGTCTACCCACGTCAAGAATGCATCTTTTCTTAGCGGCGTCTAATAGAAGATTGTGTTCTGTCGAGTTTGTGTCTGCCCACGCGTCAAGAATGCATCTTTCTTAGCGGCATCTAATAGAAGATTGTGTTCTGTTGAGTTTGTGTTCTGTTGACCCACGCGTCAAGAATGCATCTTTTCTTAGCGGCATCTAATAGAAGATTGTGTTCTGTTGAGTTTGTGTCACCCACGCATCAAGAATGCATCTTTTCTTAGCGGCATCTAATAGAAGATTGTGTTCTGTTGAGTTTGTGCGTCACCCACGCGTCAGAATGCATCTGTTCTTAGCGGCATCTAATCTAAGATTGTGTTCTGTTGAGTTTGTGTCACCCACGCGTCAAGAATGCATCTTTTCTTAGCGGCATCTAATAGAAGATTGTGTTCTGTTTGAGTGTGTGCTCCCACGCGTCAAGAATGCATCTTTTCTTAGCGGCATCTAGATTGTGTTCTGTCGAGTTTGTGTCACCACGCGTCAAGAATGCATCTTTTTTAGCGGCATCTAATCGAAGCGTCTGTTGAGTTTGTAGTTCAATGCATCTTTTCTTAGCGGCATCTAATAGTAGATTGTGTTCTGTTGAGTTTGTGTTCACCCACGCGTCAAGAATGCATCTCTTCTTTCGTTAGCGGTTCGTTTGTTTCTAATAGAAGATTGGGAAGATTCTGTTGAGTTTGTGTCACCCACGCGTCAAGAATGCATCTTTTCTTAGCGGCATCTAATAGAAGATTGTGTTCTGTCGAGTTTTGTGTCTACCCACGCGTCAAGAATGCATCTTTCTTAGCGGCATCTAATAGAAGATTGTGTTCTTTTGAGTTTGTGTCTCACCCACGCATCAAGAATGCATCTTTTCTTAGCGGCATCTAATGGAAAAATTGTGTTCTGTTGAGTTTGTTGTTCACCCACGCGTCAAAGAATGCATCTTTTTCTTAGCGGCATCTAATAGAAGATTGTGTTCTGTTGAGTTTGTGTCACCCACGCGTCAAGAATGCATCTTTCTTAGCGGCATCTAATAGAAGATTGTGTTCTGTTGAGTTTGTGTCTACCCACGCGTCAAGAATGCATCTTTCTTAGCGGCATCTCATAGAAGATTGTGTTCTGCTTGAGATTGTGTCTACCCACGCGTCAAGAATGCATCTTAGCGGCATTAATCGAAGTTTGTGTTCTGTAGAGTTTGTGTTCCACCCACGCGTCAAGAATGCATCTTTCTTAGCGTCATTGATTGTGTTCTGTTGAGTTTGTGTCTACGCCACGCGTCAAGAATGCATTTTTCTTAGCGGCATCTAATAGAAGATTGTGTTCTGTCGAGTTTGTGTTTACCACGCGTCAAGAATGCATCTCTTTCAGCGGCATCTAATAGAAGATTGTGTTCTGTCTGAGTTTGTGTCTACCCACGCGTCAAGAATGCATTTTTTCTTAGCGGCATCTAATAGAAGATTGTGTTCTGTTGAGTTTGTGTTCACCCACGCATCAAGAATGCATCTTCTTTTTAGGGCATCTAATGGAAAATTGTGTTCTGTTTAGTGAGTTTGTGTATACCAAAATGCATCTTTTCAGCGGCATCCAAGAAGATTGTGTTCTGTCGAGTTTGTTAGCGGCATCTTTCTTAGCGGCATCTAATAGAAGATTGTGTTCTGTTGAGTTTGTGTTCCCACGCGTCAAGAATGCATCTTTCTTAGCGGCATCTAATAGAAGATTGTGTTCTGTTTTTGTGTCTACCCACGCGTCAAGAATGCATCTTTTCTTAGCGGCATCTAATAGAAGATTGTGTTCTGTTGAGTTTGTGTTCACTTCCCACGCGTCAAGAATGCATCTTTTCTTAGCGGCATCTAATAGAAGATTGTGTTCTGTCGAGTTTGTAACTACCCACGCGTCAAGAATGCATCTTTTCAGCGGCATCTAATAGAAGATTGTGTTCTGTTGAATTCCAGGTTCACCCACGCGTCAAGAATGCATCTTTTCTTAGCGGCATCTAATAGAAGATTGTGTTCTGTTGAGTTTGTGTTCACCACTTTTCTTGCGGCATCAAGAATGCATCTTCTTATGGGCATCTAATAGAAAATTGTGTTCTGTTGAGTTTGTGTCTACCCACGCCGGTGAATGCATCTTTTTCTTAGCGGCATCTAATAGAAGATTGTGTTCTGTTGAGTTTGTGTTCACCCACGCGTCAAGAATGCATCTTTTCTTAGCGGCATCTAATAGAAGATTGTGTTCTGTTGAGTTTGTGTCTGTCAAGAATTCATCCCACGCGTCAAAGAATGCATCTTTCTTAGCGGCATCTAATAGAAGATTGTGTTCTGTTGAGTTTGTGTTCCCACGCGTCAAGAATGCATCTTTTTCTTAGCGGCATCTAATAGAAGATTGTGTTCTGTTGAGTTTTGTGTCTACCCACGCGTCAAAAATGCATCTTTTCTAGCGGCATCTAATAGAAGATTGTGTTCTGTTGAGTTTGTGTCTACCACGCGTCAAGAATGCATCTTTTCTTAGCGGCATCTAATAGAAGATTGTGTTCTGTTGAGTCGAGTTTGTGTCTTTTCTTAGCGGCATCTAATAGAAGATTGTGTTCTTGAGTTTGTGCTTACGCGTCAAGAATGCATCTTTTCTTAGCGGCATCTAATAGAAGATTGTGTTCTGTTGAGTTTTGTGTCTACCCACGCGTCAAGAATGCATCTTTTTCTTAGCGGCATCTAATAGAAGATTGTGTTCTGTTGAGTTTGTGTCTACCCACGCGTCAAGAATGCATCTTTTCTTAGCGGCATCTAATAGAAGATTGTGTTCTGTTGAGTTTGTACCCACCACGCGCTTCAAGAATGCATCTTTCTTAGCGGCATCTAATAGAAGATTGTGTTCTTGAGTTTATCTCAAAATGCATCTTTTCTTAGCGGCATCTAATAGAAGATTGTGTTCTGTTGAGTTTGTGTTCACCCACGCGTCAAGAATGCATCTCTTCTTAGCGGCATCTAATAGAAGATTGTGTTCTGTTGAGTTTGTGTCTACCCACGCGTCAAGAATGCATCTTTCTTAGCGGCATCTAATAGAAGATTGTGTTCTGTTGAGTTTGTATTACCCACGCGTCAAGAATGCATCTATTCTTAGCGGCATCTAATAGAAGATTGTGTTCTGTTGAGTTTGTGTCTACCCACGCGTCAAGAATGCATCTCTTCTTAGCGGCATCTAATAGAAGATTGTGTTCTGTTGAGTTTGTGTCTACCCACGCGTCAAAAATGCATCTCTTCTTAGCGGCATCTAATAGAAGATTGTGTTCTGCCGAGTTTGTGTCTAAGAATGCCCTTCAGCGGCGTCTAATAGAAGATTGTGTTCTGTTGAGTCTTTCTTTTCTTAGCGGCATCTAATAGAAGATTGTGTTCTGTTGAGTTTGTGTCTACCCACGCGTCAAGAATGCATCTTTTCTTAGCGGCATCTAATAGAAGATTGTGTTCTGTTGAGTTTGTGTCTACCCACGCGTCAAGAATGCATCTTTCTTAGCGGCATCTAATAGAAGATTGTGTTCTGTTGAGTTTGTGTCTACCCACGCGTCAAGAATGCATCTTTTCTTAGCGGCATCTAATAGAAGATTGTGTTCTGTTGAGTTTGTGTCTACCACGCGTCAAGAATGCATCTTTTCTTAGCGGCATCTAATAGAAGATTGTGTTCTGTTGAGTTTGTGTCTACCACGCGTCAAGAATGCATCTTTTTTAGCGGCATCTAATAGAGATTTGTGTTCTGTTGAGTTTGGTCTACCCACGCGTCAAGAATGCATCTTTTCTTAGCGGCATCTAATAGAAGATTGTGTTCTGTTGAGTTTGTGTCTACCCACGCGTCAAGAATGCATCTTTTTCTTAGCGGCATCTAATAGAAGATTGTGTTCTGTTGAGTTTGTGTCTACCACGCGTCAAGAATGCATCTTTTCTTAGCGGCATCTAATAGAAGATTGTGTTCTGTTGAGTTTTGTCTACCCACGCGTCAAGAATGCATTTTTTTAGCGGCATCTAATAGAAGATTTTGTTGAGTTGCTACCCACGCGTCAAGAATGCATCTCTTCTTAGCGGCATCTAATAGAAGATTGTGTTCTGTTGAGTTTGTGTCTACCCACGCGTCAAGAATGCATCTTTTTCTTAGCGGCATCTAATAGAAGATTGTGTTCTGTTGAGTTTGTGTCTACCCACGCGTCAAGAATGCATCTCTTTTCTTAGCGGCATCTAATAGAAGATTGTGTTCTGTTGAGTTTGTGTCTACCCACGCATCAAGAATGCATCTTTTCTTAGGGGCATCTAATGGAAAATTGTGTTCTGTTGAGTTTGTGTCTACCCACGCGTCAAGAATGCATCTTTTCTTAGCGGCATCTAATAGAAGATTGTGTTCTGTCGAGTTTGTGTCGACCCACGCGTCAAGAATGCATCTTTTCTTAGCGGCATCTAATAGAAGATTGTGTTCTGTGTTCTGTTGAGTTTTTCTTAGCGGCATCTAATAGAAGATTGTGTTCCTGTTGAGTTTGTGTTCACCCACGCGTCAAGAATGCATCTTTTCTTAGCGGCATCTAATAGAAGATTGTGTTCTGTTGAGTTTGTGTTCGCCCACGCGTCAAGAATGCATCTTTCTTAGCGGCATCTAATAGAAGATTGTGTTCTGTTGAGTTTGTGTCTACCACGCGTCAAGAATGCATCTTTCTTAGCGGCATCTAATAGAAGATTGTGTTCTGTTGAGTTTGTGTCCCACCCACGTCAAAATGCATCTTTTTTAGCGGCATCTAATAGAAGATTGTGTTCTGTCGAGTTTGTGTCTACCCACGCGTCAAGAATGCATTTCTTTTTGTGTCTGTTGAGTTTGGCATCTCATCAAGAAGCATTTTTTTTCTGTTGAAAATTGTGTTCTGTTGATTTTGTATCTACCCACGCGTCAAGAATGCATCTTTTCTTAGCGGCATCTAATAGAAGATTGTGTTCTGTTGAGTTTGTTCATACCCACGCGTCAAGAATGCATCTCTTCTTAGCGGCGTCTAATAGAAGATTGTGTTCTGTTGAGTTTGTGTCTACCCACGCGTCAAGAATGCATCTCTTCTTAGCGGCGTCTAATAGAAGATTGTGTTCTGTCGAGTTTGTGTCTACCCACGCGTCAAGAATGCATCTTTTCTTAGCGGCATCTAATAGAAGATTGTGTTCTTTTGAGTTTGTGGTTCACCCACGCGTCAGAATGCATTTTCTTAGCGGCATCTAATAGAAAATTGTGTTCTGTTGGGGCATCAAAATGGCGGCATCTAATAGAAGATTGTGTTCTGTTGAGTTTGTGTCTACCACGCGTCAAGAATGCATCTTTTCTTAGCGGCATCTAATAGAAGATTGTGTTCTGTTGAGTTTAGTCTTCACCACGCGTCAAAATGCATCTTTTCTTAGCGGCATCTAATAGAAGATTGTGTTCTGTTGAGTTTGTGTCTACCCACGTCAAGAATGCATCTTTCTTAGCGGCATCTAATAGAAGATTGTGTTCTGTTGAGTTTGTGTCTACCCACGCGTCAAAATGCATCTTTTCTTAGCGGCATCTAATAGAAGATTGTGTTCTGCGTCAAGAATGTTTTCTTAGTCTACCTGTTGAGTTTGTGTCAACGAGTCATGCATCTTTTCTTAGCGGCATCTAATAGAAGATTGTGTTCTGTTGAGTTTGTGTCTACCCACACGTCAAGAATGCATCTTTTTAGCGGCATCTAATAGAAGATTGTGTTCTGTTGAGTTTGTGTTCACCCACGCGTCAAGAATGCATCTCTTCTTAGCGGCATTAGAAGATTGTGTTCTGTTGAGTTTGTGTCACCCACGCGTCAAGAATGCATCTTTCTTAGCGGCATCTAATAGAAGATTGTGTTCTGTTGAGTTTGTGTCTACCCACGCGTCAAGAATGCATCTTTTCTTAGCGGCATCTAATAGAAGATTGTGTTCTGTTGAGTTTGTGTCTACCACGCGTCAAGAATGCATCTTTCTTAGCGGCATTAGAAGATTGGTTCTGTTGAGTTTGTCTACCCACGCGTCAAGAATGCATCTTTCTTAGCGGCATCTAATGTTCTGTTGAGTTTGTGTCTACCACGCGTCAAGAATGCATCTCTTCTTAGCGGCATTCAATAGAAGATTGTGTTCTGTTGACCCACGCGTTTGTGTTTACCCACGCGTCAAGAATGCATCTTTTCTTAGCGGCATCTAATAGAAGATTGTGTTCTGTTGAGTTTGTGTTCACCACGCGTCAAGAATGCATCTTTTCTTAGCGGCATCTAATAGAAGATTGTGTTCTGTTGAGTTTGTTCTACCCACGCGTCAAGAATGCATTTTTCTTAGCGGCATCTAATAGAAGATTGTGTTCTGTCGAGTTTGTGTTCACCCACGCGTCAAGAATGCATTCTTTTCTTAGCGGCATCTAATAGAAGATTGTGTTCTGTTGAGTTTGTGTCTACCCACGGCGTCAAGAATGCTGTCTTTTCTTAGCGGCATCTAATAGAAGAAGATGTTCTGTTGAGTTTGTGTCTCTACACGCGTCAAGAATGCATCTTTCTTAGCGGCATCTAATAGAAGATTGTGTTCTGTCGAGTTTGTGTCTACCCACGCGTCAAGAATGCATCTTTTCTTAGCGGCATCTAATAGAAGATTGTGTTCTATTGAGTTTGTGTGTCTACCCACGCGTCAAGAATGCATCTTTTCTTAGCGGCATCTAATAGAAGATTGTGTTCTGTTGAGTTTGTGTCTACCCACGCGTCAAGAATGCATCTTTTCTTAGCGGCATCTAATAGAAGATTGTGTTCTGTTGAGTTTGTGTCTACCCACGCGTCAAGAATGCATCTTTTCTTAGCGGCATCTAATAAAGATTGTGTTCTGTTGAGTTTGTGTCTACCACGCGTCAAGAATGCATCTTTTCTTAGCGGCATCTAATAGAAGATTGTGTTCTGTTGAGTTTGTGCTCACCCACGCGTCAAGAATGCATCTTTCTTAGCGGCATCTAATAGAAGATTGTGTTCTGTTGAGTTTGTGTCACCCACGCGTCAAGAATGCATCTCTTCTTAGCGGCATCTAATAGAAGATTGTGTTCTGTCGAAGCGTCAAGAATGCATCTTTTAGCGGCATCTGTTGAGTTCTGTTGAGTTTGTGTCTACCCACGCGTCAAGAATGCATCTTTTAGCGGCATCTAATAGAAGATTGTGTTCTGTTGAGTTTGTGTCTACCACGCGTCAAGAATGCATCTTTCTTCTTAGATGGCATCTAATAGAAGATTGTGTTCTGTTGAGTTTGTGTTTACCCACGCGTCAAGAATGCATCTCTTCTAAGCGGCGTCTAATAGAAGATTGTGTTCTGTCGAGTTTGTGTCTACCCACGCGTCAAGAATGCATCTTTTCTTAATAGAAGATTGTGTTCGGCATCAAGAATGCAATAGAAGATTGTGTTCTGTTGAGTTTGTAATCTACCCACGCGTCAAGAATGCATCTTTCTTAGCGGCATCTAATAGAAGATTGTGTTCTGTTGAGTTTGTGTCTACCCACGCGTCAAGAATGCATCTTTTCTTAGCGGCATCTAATAGAAGATTGTGTTCTGTTGAGTTTGTGTCTACCCACGCGTCAAGAATGCATCTTTTCTTAGCGGCATCTAATAGAAGATTGTGTTCTGTTGAGTTTGTGTCTACCCACGCGTCAATAATGCATCTCTTCTTAGCGGCATCTAATAGAAGATTGTGTTCTGTTGAGTTTGTGTCTACCCACGCGTCAAGAATGCATCTTTTCTTAGCGGCATCTAATAGAAGATTGTGTTCTGTTGAGTTTGTGTCTACCCACGCGTCAAAATGCATCTTTTTTTAGCGGCATCTAATAGAAGATTGTGTTCTGTTGAGTTTGTGTCTCACCCACGCGTCAAGAATGCATGCATCTTTTTGTGTTCTTAGCGGCATCTAATAGAAGATTGTGTTCTGTTGAGTTTGTGTCTACCCCACGCGTCAAGAATGCATCTTTCAGCGGCATCTATTAGAAGATTGTGTTCAGTTTGTGTCTAATCAAGAATGCATTGTGTTCTGTTGATTGTTTGTTGTCTACCCACGCGTCAAGAATGCATCTTTTCTTAGCGGCATCTAATAAGAATGCATTGTTCTTCTGTTGAGTTTGTGTCTACCCACGCGTCAAGAATGCATCTTTTCTTAGCGGCATCTAATAGAAGATTGTGTTCTGTTGAGTTTGTTCACCCACGCGAAGAAATGCATCTCTTCTTAGCGGCATCTAATAGAAGATTGTGTTCTGTTGAGTTTGTCAAGAATGCATCTTTCTTAGCGGCATCAAGAATGCATCTTTTGCATCTTTTCTTAGCGGCATCTAATAAGATTGTGTTCTGTTGAGTTTGTGGTCACCCACGCGTCAAGAATGCATCTTTTTTAGCGGCATCTAATAGAAGATTTTGTTCTGTTGAGTTTGTGTCTACCCACGCGTCAAGAATGCATCTTTTCGCGGCATCAATAGAAGATTGTCTTTGAGTTTGTGTTCACCACGCGTCAAAAATGCATCTTTTCTTAGCGGCGTCTAAAGAAGATTGTGTTCTGTTGAGTTTGTGTCTACCCACGCGTCAAGAATGCATTTTTCTTAGCGGCATCTAATAGAAGATTGTGTTCTGTTGAGTTTGTGTCTACCCACGCGTCAAGAATGCATCTTTTCTTAGCGGCATCTAATAGAAGATTGTGTTCTGTTGAGTTTGTGTCTACCCACGCGTCAAGAATGCATCTTTTCTTAGCGGCATCTAATGGAAGATTGTGTTCTGTTGAGTTTGTGTCTACCCACGAGTCAAGAATGCATCTTTTCTTAGCGGCATCTAATAGAGATTGTGTTCTGTTGAGTTTGTGTCTACCACGCGTCAAGAATGCATCTTTTCTTAGCGGCATCTAATAGAAGATTGTGTTCTGTTGAGTTTGTGTCTACCCACGCGTCAAGAATGCATCTTTTTAGCGGCATCTAGAAGATTTTGTTCTGTTGAGTTTGTGTCTGCCCACGCGTCAAGAATGCATCTTTTTTAGCGGCATCTAATAGAAGATTGTGTTCTGTTGAGTTTGTTCACCCACGCGTCAAGAATGCATCTTTTCTTAGCGGCATCTAATAGAAGATTGTGTTCTGTTGAGTTTGTGTCTACCACGCGTCAAGAATGCATCTCTTCTTAGCGGCATCTAATAGAAGATTGTGTTCTGTTTAGTTTGTGCTCACCCACGCGTCAAGAATGCATTCTTTCTTAGCGGCATCTAATAGAAGATTGTGTTCTGTTGAGTTTGTGTTTCCCACACGTCAAGAATGCATCTTTTCTTAGCGGCATCTAATAGAAGATTGTGTTCTGTTGAGTTTGTGTCTACCCACGCGTCAAGAATGCATCTTTTCTTAGCGGCATCTAATAGAAGATTGTGTTCTGTTGAGTTTGTGTCACCCACGCGTCAAGAATGCATCTTTTAGCGGGTCAGAAGATTGTGTTCTTTGAGTTTGTGCGGCATCTCAAGAATGCATCTTTCTTAGCGGCATCTAATAGAAGATTGTTCTGTTGAGTTTGTGTCTACCCACGCGTCAAGAATGCATCTCTTCTTAGCGGCGTCTAATAGAAGATTGTGTTCTGTTGAGTTTGTGTCTACCCACGCGTCAAGAATGCATCTTTTCTTAGCGGCATCTAATAGAAGATTGTGTTCTGTTGAGTTTGTGTTCACCCACGCGTCAAGAATGCATCTTTTCTTAGCGGCATCTAATAGAAGATTGTGTTCTGTTGAGTTTGTGTTTACCCACGCGTCAAGAATGCATCTTTCTTAGCGGCATCTAATAGAAGAATGTGTTCTGTTGAGTTTGTGTCTACCCACGCGTCAAGAATGCATATTTTCTTAGCGGCATCTAATAGAAGATTGTTTGTTCTGTCAAGAATGCATTTTTTCTTAGCGGCATTAATAGAATATTGTGTTCTGTTGAGTTTGTGTTCCCCACGCGTCAAGAATGCATCTTTTTAGCTTAGCGGCATCTAATAGAAGATTGTGTTCTGTTGAGTTTGTGTCTGCCACGCGTCAAGAATGCATCTTTTCTTAGCGGCATCTAATAGAAGATTGTGTTCTGTTGAGTTTGTGTCTACCCACGCGTCAATAATGCATCTTTTCTTAGCGGCATCTAATAGAAGATTGTGTTCTGTTGGAGTTGTGTCTACGCGTCAAGAATGCATCTCTTCTGCGTCATCTAATAGAAGATTGTGTTCTCGAGTTTAGCACCCACGCGTCAAGAATGCATCTTTTCTTAATCTAATAGAAGATTGTGTTCTGTTGAGTTTGTGTCTACCCACGCGTCAAGAATGCATCTTTTTAGCGGCATCTAATAGAAGATTGTGTTCTGTTGAGTTTGTGTCTACCCACGCGTCAAAAATGCATCTTTTCTTAGCGGCATCTAATAGAAGATTGTGTTCTGTTGAGTTTGTGTCTACCCACGCGTCAAGAATGCATCTTTTCTTAGCGGCATCTAATAGAAGATTGTGTTCTGTCGAGTTTGTGTCTACCCACGCGTCAAGAATGCATTTGTGTCTACCACGCGTTTTCTTTTTTTAGCGGCATCTAATAGAAGATTGTGTTCTGTTGAGTTTGTGTCTACCCACGCGTCAAGAATGCATCTTTTCTTAGCGGCATCTAATAGAAGATTGTGTTCTGTTGAGTTTGTGTTCTGCCCACGCGTCAAGAATGCATCTTTTCTTAGCGGCATCTAATAGAAGATTGTGTTCTGTTGAGTTTGTGTCTACCCACGCGTCAAGAATGCATCTTTTCTTAGCGGCATCTAATAGAAGATTGTGTTCTGTTGAGTTTGTGTCACCCACGCGTCAAGAATGCATCTTTTCTTAGCGGCATCTAATAGAAGATTGTGTTCTGTTGAGTTTGTGTCACCCACGCGTCAAGAATGCATCTTTTCTTAGCGGCGTCTAATCTGTTAGATTGTTCTGTTGAGTTTGTGTTCATCACGCGTCAAGAATGCATCTTTCTTAGCGGGCATTAATAGAAGATTGTGTTCTGCTGAGTTTGTGTCTACACGCGTCAAGAATGCATCTTTCTTAGCGGCATCTAATAGAAGATTGTGTTCTGTTGAGTTTGTGTCTACCCAATGCGTCAAAGAATGCATCTTTTTCTTAGCGGCATCTAATAGAAGATTGTGTTCTGTTGAGTTTGTGTCTACCCACGCGTCAAGAATGCATCTTTTCTTAGCGGCATCTAATAGAAGATTGTGTTCTGTTGAGTTTGTGTTCTACCCACGCGTCAAGAATGCATCTTTCTTAGCGGCATCTAATAGAAGATTGTGTTCTGTTGAGTTTGTTGTTTTGCGTCAAGAATGCATCTTTTCTTAGCGGCATCCACGCGTTCAGAGTTTGTGTTCACCCACGCGTCCAGAAATTTCTTTTCTTAGCGGCATCTAATAGAAGATTGTGTTCTGTTGAGTTTGTCACCACGCGTCAAGAATGCATCTTTTCTTAGCGGCATCTAATAGAAGATTGTGTTCTGCGAGTTTTGTGTCTACCACGCGTCAAGAATGCATCTTTCTTAGCGGCATCTAATAGAAGATTGTGTTCTGTTGAGTTTGTGTCGACCCCGCGTCAAGAATGCATCTTTCTTAACGGCATCTAATAGAAGATTGTGTTCTGTTGAGTTTGTGTCTACCCTTCTTACGCGTCAAGAATGCATTGAGTTTTCTTAGCGGCATCTAATCTAGAAGATTGTGTTCTGTTGAGTTTGTGTCTACCCACGCGTCAAGAATGCATCTTTTCTTAGCGGCATCTAATAGAAGATTGTGTTCTGTCGAGTTTGTGTCTACCCACGCGTCAAGAATGCATTTTTTCTTAGCGGCATCTAATAGAAGATTGTGTTCTGTTGAGTTTGTGTCTCTACACGCGTCAAGAATGCATCTTTCTTAGCGGCATCTAATAGAAGATTGTGTTCTGTTGAGTTTGTGTCTGCCCACGCGTCAAGAATGCATCTTTCTTAGCGGCATCTAATAGAAGATTGTGTTCTGTTGAGTTTGTGTCCACCACGCGTCAAGAATGCATCTTTCTTAGCGGCATCTAATAGAAGATTGTGTTCTGTTGAGTTTGTGTCTACCCACGTCAAGAATGCATCTTTTTCTTAGCGGCATCTAATAGAAGATTGTGTTCTGTTGAGTTTGTGTCTTACGCGTCAAGAATGCATCTCTTCTTAGCGGCATCTAATAGAAGATTGTGTTCTGTTGAGTTTGTGTTCACCCACGCGTCAAGAATGCATCTTTTCTTAGGCGTCTAATAGAAGATTGTGTTCTGTTGAGTTTGTGTCTACCCACGCGTCAAGAATGCATCTTTTCTTAGCGGCATCTAATAGAAGATTGTGTTCTGTTGAGTTTGTGTTCACCACGCGTCAAGAATGCATCTTTTCTTAGCGGCATCTAATGGAAGATTGTGTTCTGTTGAGTTTGTGTCTACCCACGCGTCAAGAATGCATCTTTTCTTAGCGGCATCTAATAGAAGATTGTGTTCTGTTGAGTTTGTGTCTTGTGTTATAGACCCACGCGTCAAAAATGCATCTTTTCTTAGCGGCATCTAATAGAAGATTGTGTTCTGTTGAGTTTGTGTTCACCCACGCGTCAAGAATGCATCTTTTCTTAGCGGCATCTAATAGAAGATTGTGTTCTGTTGAGTTTGTGTCTACCCACGCGTCAATAAATGCATCTTTTCTTAGCGGCAAGCATCTTTCTAATAGAAGATTGTGTTCTGTTGAGTTTGTTAGTTCACCCACGCGTCAAGAATGCATCTTTTTTAGCGGCATCTAATAGAAGATTGTGTTCTGTTGAGTTTGTGTCTACCCACGCGTCAAAAATGCATCTTTTCTTAGCGGCATCTAATATAGAAGATTGTGTTCTGTTGAGTTTGTGTCACCCACGCGTCAAGAATGCATCTTTTCTTAGCGGCATCTAATGGAAGATTGTGTTCTGTTGAGTTTGTGTCTACCACGCGTCAAGAATGCATCTTTTCTTAGCGGCATCTAATAGAAGATTGTGTTCTGTCGAGTTTGTGTCGACCCACGCGTCAAGAATGCATCTTTTCTTAGCGGCATCTAATAGAAAGATTGTGTTCTGTTGAGTTTGTGTTCACCCACGCGTCAAGAATGCATCTTTTCTTAGCGGCATCTAATAATAGAAGATTGTGTTCTGTTGAGTTTGTGTTCACCCACGCGTCAAGAATGCATCTTTCTTAGCGGCATCTAATAGAAGATTGTGTTCTGTCGAGTTTGTGTCTACCCACGCGTCAAGAATGCATCTTTTCTTAGCGGCATCTAATAGAAGATTGTGTTCTGTTGAGTTTACCCACGTCAAGAATGCATCCACGCGTCAAGAAGATTGTGTGCATTTTTTCTTAGAATGCATCTTTTCTTAGCATCTAATAGAAGATTGTGTTCTGTTTGAGTTTGTGTTCTTACGCGTCAAGAATGCATCTTTTTAGCGGCATCTAATAGAAGATTGTGTTCTGTTGAGTTTGTGTTCACCCACGCGTCAAGAATGCATCTCTTCTTAGCGGCATCTAATAGAAGATTGTGTTCTGTTGAGTTTGTGTCACCCACGCGTCAAGAATGCATCTTTTCTTAGCGGCATCTAATAGAAGATTGTGTTCTGTTGAGTTTGTGTTCACCCCGCGTCAAGAATGCATCTTTTCTTAGCGGCATCTAATAGAAGATTTGTGTTCTGTTGCATCTTTCTTAGTTTGAATATGTTCTGTTGACCCACGCGTCAAGAATGCATCTTTTTCTTAGCGGCATCTAATAGAAGATTGTGTTCTGTTGAGTTTGTGTCTACCCAGGCTTCAAAAATGCAAATTTTCTTAGTGGCATCTAATAGAAGATTGTGTTCTGTTGAGTTTGTGTCTACCCACGCGTCAAGAATGCATCTCTTCTTAGCGTCGTCTAATAGAAGATTGTGTTCTGTTGAGTTTGTGTCTCACCCACGCGTCAAGAATGCATTGTTCTTAGCGGCATCTAATAGAAGATTGTGTTCTGTTGAGTTTGTGTCTACCCACGCGTCAAGAATGCATCTTTTTTTAGCGGCATCTAATAGAAGATTGTGTTCTGTTGAGTTTGTGTTCACCCACGCGTCAAGAATGCATCTTTTCTTAGCGGCATCTAATAGAAGATTGTGTTCTGTTGAGTTTGTCAAGAATGCATCCCAGCGGCGTCAAGAAGATTGTGTTCTGTAGTTTGCATCCAATCAAGAAGTCTTTCTTAGTTCTGTATTGTGTTGTGTTTGTGTCCACCCACGCGTCAAAATGCATCTTTCTTAGCGGCATCTAATAGAAGATTGTGTTCTGTTGAGTTTGTGTCTACCCACGTCAAGAATGCATCTTTTTCTTAGCGGCATCTAATAGAAGATAGTGTTCTTTGAGTTTGTGTTCACCCACGCGTCAAGTTCTTTCTGAGTTTAGAAAATTGTGTTTCTGTTGAGTTTGTTCACCACGCGTCAAGAATGCATCTCTTCTTAGCGGCATCTAATAGAAGATTGTGTTCTGTTGAGTTTGTGTTTACCCACGCGTCAAGAATGCATCTTTCTTAGCGGCATCTAATAGAAGATTGTGTTCTGTTGAGTTTGTATTACCCACGCGTCAAGAATGCATCTTTTCTTAGCGGCATCTAATAGAAGATTGTGTTCTGTTGAGTTTGTGTCTACCACGCGTCAAGAATGCATCTTTTCTTAGCGGCATCTAATAGAAGATTGTGTTCTGTTGAGTTTGTGTCTGCCCACGCGTCAAGAATGCATCTTTTCTTAGCGGCATCTAATAGAAGATTGTGTTCTGTTGAGTTTGTGTCTTCACCCACGCGTCAAGAATGCATTCTTTTTGTTAGCGGCATCTAATAGAAGATTGTGTTCTGTTGAGTTTGTGTCTACCCACGCGTCAAGAATGCATCTCTTCTTAGCGGCATCTAATAGAAGATTGTGTTCTGTCGAGTTTGTGTCTACCCACGCGTCAAGAATGCATTTTTTCTTAGCGGCATCTAATAGAAGATTGTGTTCTGTTGAGTTTGTGTGCGTCAAGAATGCATCTTCTAGCGGCATCTAAAGAAGATTGTGTTCTGTTGAGTTTATTGTCACCACTCGTCAAGAATGCATCTTTTCTTAGCGGCATCTAATAGAAGATTGTGTTCTGTTGAGTTTGTGTCTACCCACGCGTCAAGAATGCATCTTTCTTAGCGGCATCTAATAGAAGATTGTGTTCTGTTGAGTTTGTGTCTCCCCACGCGTCAAGAATGCATCTTTTCTTAGCGGCATCTAATAGAAGATTGTGTTCTGTTGAAGACGTCAAGAATGCATCTTTTCTTAGCCACATCTCATGGAAGATTGTGTTCTGTTGAGTTTGTGTCTACCACGCGTCAAGAATGCATCTTTTCTTAGCGGCATCTAATAGAAGATTGTGTTCTGTCGAGTTTGTGTTTACCCACGCGTCAACAATGCATCTCTTCTTAGCGGCATCTAATAGAAGATTGTGTTCTGTTGAGTTTGTGTCTACCCACGAAAATTTTTTCTTAGCGGCATCTAATAGAAGATTTTGTTCTGTTGAGTTTGTGTCTACCCGCGTCAAGAATGCATTTTTTTTAGCGGCATTTTGTGTTCTGTTAGTTTGTGTCTACCCACGCGTCAAGAATGCATCTTTTCTTAGCGGCATCTAATAGAAGATTGTGTTCTGTTGAGTTTGTCTACCCACGCGTCAAGAATGCATCTCTTCTTAGCGGCGTCTAATAGAATTGCATTCTTGAGTTTTAATATTCTTAGCATCTTTTCTTAGGCATCTAATAGAAGATTGTGTTCTGTTGAGTTTGTTCTGTCACCCACGCGTCAAGAATGCATCTCTTCTTAGCGGCATCTAATAGAAGATTGTGTTCTGTTGAGTTTGTGTCTACCCACGCGTCAAGAATGCATCTTTTTTCTTAGCGGCATCTAATAGAAAATTGTGTTCTGTTGAGTTTGTGTCTACCCACGCGTCAAGAATGCATCTTTTCTTAGCGGCATCTAATAGAAGATTGTGTTCTGTTGAGTTTGTGTTCACCACGCGTCAAGAATGCATCTTTCTTAGCGGCATCTAATAGAAGATTGTGTTCTGAGTTTGTGTCTACCACGCGTCAAGAATGCATCTTTTCTTAGTCTAATAGAAGATTGTGTTCTGTTGAGTTTGTGTCTACCCACGCGTCAAGAATGCATCTTTTCTTAGCGGCATCTAATAGAAGATTGTGTTCTGTTGAGTTTGTGTCTACCCACGCGTCAAAAATGCATCTTTCTTAGCGGCATCAAGAATGCATCTCTTTGTGTTTCAAGAATGCATCTTTTCTTAGCATCTAATGGAAAATTGTGTTCTGCATCTACCCACGCGTCAAATGCATCTTTTTCTTAGAATCTAATAGGGTTGTGTTCTGTTGAGTTTGTGTCTACCCACGCGTCAAGAATGCATCTTTTCTTAGCGGCATCTAATAGAAGATTGTGTTCTGTTGAGTTTGTGTCTACCCACGCGTCAAGAATGCATCTTTTCTTAGCGGCATCTAATAGAAGATTGTGTTCTGTTGAGTTTGTGTCTACCCACGCGTCAAGAATGCATCTTTTCTTAGCGGCATCTAATAGAAGATTGTGTTCTGTTGAGTTTGTGTCTACCCACGCGTCAAGAATGCATCTTTTCTTAGCGGCATCTAATAGAAGATTGTGTTCTGTTGAGTTTGTGTCTACCCACGCGTCAAGAATGCATCTTTTCTTAGCGGCATCTAATAGAAGATTGTGTTCTGTTGAGTTTGTTCTCTACCCACGCGTCAATAATGCATCTTTTCTTAGCGGCATCTAATAGAAGATTGTGTTCTGTTGAGTTTTGTGTCTACCCACGTCAAGAATGCATCTTTTCTTAGCGGCATCTAATAGAAGATTGTGTTCTGTTGAGTTTGTGTCTACCCACGCGTCAAGAATGCATCTTTTCTTAGCATCTAATAGAAGATTGTGTTCTGTTGAGTTTGTGTCTACCCACGCGTCAGAATGCAATGCATCTAATAGAAGATTGTGTTCTGTTGAGTTTGTGTCTCTCAATGCATCTTTTCTTAGCGGCATCTAATAGAAGATTGTGTTCTGTTGAGTTTGTGTCTACCCACGCGTCAAGAATGCATCTTTCTTAGCGGCATCTAATAGAAGATTGTGTTCTGTTGAGTTTGTGTCTACCCACGCGTCAAGAATGCATCTTTTCTTAGCGGCATCTAATAGAAGATTGTGTTCTGTTGAGTTTGTGTCTACCCACGCGTCAAGAATGCATCTTTTTCTTAGCGGCATCTAATAGAAGATTGTGTTCTGTTGAGTTTGAGTGTGTTCTACCCACGCGTCAAGAATGCATCTTTCTTAGCGGCATCTAATAGAAGATTGTGTTCTGTTGAGTTTGTGTCTACCCACGCGTCAAGAATGCATCTTTTCTTAGCGGCATCTAATAGAAGATTGTGTTCTGTTGAGTTTGTCTACCCACGCGTCAAGAATGCATCTTTCTTAGCGGCATCTAATAGAAGATTGTGTTCTGTTGAGTTTGTGTCTACCCACGCGTCAAGAATGCATCTTTTTTAGCGGCATCTCATAGAAGATTTTGTTCTGTTGAGTTTGTGTTCTACCCATGCGTCAAGAATGCATCTTTTCTTAGCGGCATCTAATAGAAGATTGTGTTCTGTTGAGTTTGTGTCTACCCACGCGTCAAGAATGCATCTTTTCTTAGCGGCATCTAATAGAAGATTGTTTCTGTTGAGTTTGTGTCTACCCACGCGTCAAGAATGCATCTCTTCTTAGCGGCATCTAATAGAAGATTGTGTTCTGTTGAGTTTGTGTCTACCCACGCGTCAAGAATGCATCTTTTCTTAGCGGCATCTAATAGAAGATTGTCTTCTGTTGAGTTTGTGTCAAGAATGCATCTTTCTTACCATCTACGCGTCAAGAATGCATCTTTTCTTAGCGGCATCTAATAGAAGATTGTGTTCTGTTGAGTTTGTGTCTACCCACGCGTCAAGAATGCATCTTTTCTTAGCGGCATCTAATAGAAGATTGTGTTCTGTTGAGTTTGTGTCTACCCACGCGTCAAGAATGCATCTTTTCTTAGCGGCATCTAATAGAAGATTGTGTTCTGTCGAGTTTGTGTCTACCCACGCGTCAAGAATGCATCTTTTCTTAGCGGCATCTAATAGAAGATTGTGTTCTGTTGAGTTTGGCAATGATCTTTTCTTAGCGGCATCTAATAGAAAAATTGTGTTCTGTTGAGTTTGTGTCGACCCACGCGTCAAGAATGCATCTTTTCTTAGCGGCATCTAATAGAAGATTGTGTTCTGTTGAGTTTGTGTCTACCCACGCGTCAAAAATGCATCTTTTCTTAGCGGCATCTAATAGAAGATTGTGTTCTGTCTGAGTTTGTGTCTACCCACGCGTCAAGAATGCATCTTTCTTAGCGGCATCTAATAGAAGATTGTGTTCTGTCGAGTTTGTGTCTACCCACGCGTCAAGAATGCATCTTTCTTAGCGGCATCTAATGGAGCGGTCAAGAATGCATCTTTTCTTAATCTAAGAAGATTGTGTTCTGTCGAGTTTGTCTACCCATGCGTCAGAATACCACGCGTCAAGAATGCATTTGTGTCTTTTCTTAGCGGCATCTAATAGAAGATTGTGCATCTCTTCTTAGTTGAGTTTGTTCTGTCGAGTTGTGTCTACCCACGCGTCAAGAATGCATCTTTTCTTAGCGGCATCTAATAGAAGATTGTGTTCTGTTGAGTTTGTGTCTACCCACGCGTCAAGAATGCACTTTTCTTAGCGGCATCTAATAGCTGTTGGGTTGTGTCAAGAATGCATCTTTCTTAGCGGCATCTAATAGAAGATTGTGTTCTGTTGAGTTTGTGTCTACCCACGCGTCAAGAATGCATCTTTTCTTAGCGGCATCTAATAGAAGATTGTGTTCTGTTGAGAACCCACGCGTCATTGCGGCATCTAATAGAAGTTTGTGTTCTGTTGAGTTTGTGTCTACCACGTCAAGAATGCATCTTTTCTTAGCGGCATCTAATAGAAGATTGTGTTCTGTTGAGTTTGTGTCTACCCACGCGTCAAGAATGCATCTCTTCTTAGCGGCATCTAATAGAAGATTGTGTTCTGTTGAGTTTGTGTCTCTTAGCCACGCGTCAAGAATGCATCTTTTCTTAGCGGCATCTAATAGAAGATTGTGTTCTGTTGAGTTTGTGTGTCTACCCACGCGTCAAAATGCATTTTTCTTAGCGGCATCTAATAGAAGATTGTGTTCTGTTGAGTTTGTTTGTCAAGTTTAATAGAAGATTGTGTTCGTCAAGAATGCATCTTTTCTTAGCGGCATCTAATAGAAGATTGTGTTCTGTTGAGTTTGTGTCTACCCACGCGTCAAAATGCATCTTTTCTTAGCGGCATCTAATGAAGATTGTGTTCTGTTGAGTTTGTGTCAAGAATGCTTAGCGGCATCTAATATAGATCTTCTTTTCTTAGCGGCATCTAATAGAAGATTGTGTTCTGTTGAGTTTGTGTCTACCCACGCGTCAAGAATGCATCTCTTCTTAGCGGCATCTAATAGAAAGATTGTGTTCTGTTGAGTTTGTGTTCTACCCACGCGTCAAGAATGCATCTCTTCTTAGCGGCGCATCTAATAGAAGGTTGTGTTCTGTTGAGTTTGTGTCTACCCACGCGTCAAGAATGCATCTTTTCTTAGCGGCATCTAATAGAAGATTGTGTTCTGTTGAGTTTGTGTCACCCACGCGTCAAGAATGCATCTTTCTTAGCGGCATCTAATAGAAGATTGTGTTCTGTTTTGTGTGTCTGTTGAGTTTCTGTCTTACGGCCAATAGAAGATTGTGTTCGCGTCAAGAATGCATCTTTTCTTAGCGGCATCTAATAGAAGATTGTGTTCTGTTGAGTTTGTGTCTACCCACGCGTCAAGAATGCATCTCTTCTTAGCGGCATCTAATAGAAGATTGTGTTCTGTTGAGTTTGCATTCACCCACGCGTCAATAAAGATTGTGTTCTGTTGAGTTTGTGTCTACCCGTCAGAATGCATCTTTCTTAGCGGCATCTAATGGAAAATTGTGTTCTGTTGAGTTTGTGTCTACCCACGCGTCAAGAATGCATCTTTTCTTAGCGGCATCTAATAGAAGATTGTGTTCTGTTGAGTTTGTGTCTACCCACGCGTCAAAAATGCATCTTTTCTTAGCGGCATCTAATAGAAGATTGTGTTCTGTGAGTTTGTGTCTACCCACGCGTCAAGAATGCATCTTTTCTTAGCGGCATCTAATGAAGATTGTGTTCTGTTGAGTTTGTGTCTACCCACGCGTCAATAGAATGCATCTTTTTTGTGTCTAGCGGCATCTTTTCTTAATCTAGAAGATTGTGTTCTGTTGAGTTTGTGTTCTACCCACGCGTCAAGAATGCATCTTTTCTTAGCGGCATCTAATAGAAGATTGTGTTCTGTTGAGTTTGTGTCTACCCACGCGTCAAGAATGCATCTTTTCTTAGCGGCATCTAATAGAAGGTGTTCTGTTGGTTTGTGTCTACCCACGCGTCAAATGAAGATCTAATAGAAGATGTTTCTGTTGAGTTTGTGTCTACCCACGCGTCAAGAATGCATCTTTTCTTAGCGGCATCTAATAGAAGATTGTGTTCTGTTGAGTTTGTCTACCACGCGTCAAGTGCATCTCTTCTTAGCGGCATCTAATAGAAGATTGTGTTCTGTTGAGTTTGTGTCAAGCGTCAATACATCTTTTCTTAGCGGCATCTAATAGAAGATTGTGTTCTGTTGAGTTTGTGTCTACCCACGCGTCAAGAATGCATCTTTTCTTAGCGGCATCTAATAGAAGATTGTGTTCTGTTGAGTTGTGTCACCCACGCGTCAATGCATCTTTTCTTAGCGGCATCTAATAGAAGATTGTGTTCTGTTGAGTTTGTGTCTACCCACGCGTCAAGAATGCATCTCTTCTTAGCGGCATCTAATAGAAGATTGTGTTCTGTTGAGTTTGTGTCTACCCACGCGTCAAGAATGCATCTTTTCTTAGCGGCATCTAATAGAAGATTGTGTTCTGTTGAGTTTGTGTCTAAAGAATGCATCTTTTCTTAGCGGCATCTAATAGAAGATTGTGTTCTGTTGAGTTTGTGTCTACCACGCGTCAAGAATGCATCTCTTCTTAGCGGCATCTAATAGAAGATTGTGTTCTGTTGAGTTTGTGTCTACCCACGCGTCAAGAATGCATCTTTTCTTAGCGGCATCTAATAGAAGATTGTGTTCTGTCGAGTTGTGTTTCTACCCACGCGTCAAGAATGCATCTTTTCTTAGCGGCATCTAATAGAAGATTGTGTTCTGTTGAGTTTGTGTCTACCCACGCGTCAAGAATGCATCTCTTCTTAGCGGCATCTAATAGAAGATTGTGTTCTGTTGAGTTTGTGTCTACCCAAGAATGCGCGTCAAGAATGCATCTTTTCTTACCCACGCGGCATCTTTTCTTGGCATCTAATAGAAGATTGTGTTCTGTTGAGTTTGTGTCTACCCACGCGTCAAATGCATCTTTTCTTAGCGGCATCTAATAGAAGATTGTGTTCTGTTGAGTTTGTGTCTACCCACGCGTCAAGAATGCATCTCTTCTTAGCGGCATCTAATAGAAGATTGTGTTCTGTCGGTTTGTGTCTACCACGTCACGTCAAGAATGCATCTTTTCTTAGCGGCATCTCTTCTTATCATCTAATAGAATCAAGAATGCATCTTTTCGTGGCATCTAATAGAAGATTCTGTTCTGTTGAGTTTGTGTCTACCCACGCGTCAAGAATGCATCTTTCTTGGCGGCATCTAATAGCGTGTTCTGTTGAGTTTACCCACGCGTCAAGAATGCATCTTTTCTTAGTTCTCTAATGTTGTGTTCTGTGGTTTGTGTCTACCCACGCGTCAAGAATGGCATCTTTCTGTTAGCGGCATCTAATAGAAGATCTGTAGTTTGTTCTGTTGAGTTTGTGTCTACCCACGCGTCAAGAATGCATCTCTTCTTAGCGGCATCTAATAGAAGATTGTGTTCTGTTGAGTTTGTGTCTACCCACGCGTCAAGAATGCATCTTTTCTTAGCGGCATCTAATAGAAGATTGTGTTCTGTTGAGTTTGTGTGTCTACCCACGCGTCAAGAATGCATCTTTTCTTAGCGGCATCTAATAGAAGATTGTGTTCTGTTGAGTTTGTGTCTACCACGCGTCAAGAATGCATCTCTTCTTAGCGGCATCTAATAGAAGATTGTTCTGTTGAGTTTGTGTCTACCCACGCGTCAAGAATGCATCTTTTCTTAGCGGCATCTAATAGAAGATTGTGTTCTGTTGAGTTTGTGTCTACCCACGCGTCAAAAATGCATCTTTTCTTAGCGGCATCTAATAGAAGATTGTGTTCTGTTGAGTTTGTGTCTACCCACGCGTCAAGAATGCATCTTTTCTTAGCGGCGTCTAATAGAAAGATTGTGTTCTGTTGAGTTTGTGTCTACCCACGCGTCAAGAATGCATCTCTTCTTAGCGGCATCTAATAGAAGATTGTGTTCTGTTGAGTTTGTGTCTACCCACGCGTCAAAAATGCATCTTTTCTTAGCGGCATCTAATAGAAGATTGTGTTCTGTTGAGTTTGTGTCTACCCACGCGTCAAGAATGCATCTTTTCTTAGCGGCATCTAATAGAAAGATTGTGTTCTGTTGAGTTTGTGTTCTCAAGAATGCATCTTTTTCTTAGCGGCATCTAATAGAAGATTGTTGAGTTTGTGTCTACCCACGCGTCAAGAATGCATCTTTTCTTAGCGGCATCTAATAGAAGATTGTGTTCTGTTGAGTTTGTGTCTACCCACGCGTCAAGAATGCATCTTTTCTTAGCGGCATCTAATAGAAGATTGTGTTCTGTTTTGTTCTACCCACGCGTCAAGAATATCTCTTCTTAGCGGCATCTAATAGTGTGTGTTCTTAGTCTAATAGAGATTGTTCTGTTGAGTTTTACCCCACGCGTCAAGAATGCATCTTTTCTTAGCGGCATCTAATAAGATTGTGTTCTGTTGAGTTTGTGTCTACCCACGCGTCAAGAATGCATCTTTTCTTAGCGGCATCTAATAGAAGATTGTGTTCTGTTGAGTTTATGTGTCTACCCACGCGTCAAGAATGCATCTTTTCTTAGCGGCATCAATAAGATTGTGTTCTGTTGAGTTTGTGTCTACCACGCGTCAAGGCATCTAATAGAAGATTGTGTTCTGTTGAGTTTTGTCTACCCGCGTAAAGAATGCATTTTTCTTAGCGGCATCTAATAGAAGATTGTGTTCTGTTGAGTTTGTGTCTACCCAAGCGTCAAGAATGCATCTTTTCTTAGCGGCATCTAATAGAAGATTGTGTTCTGTTGAGTTTGTGTCTACCCACGCGTCAAGAATGCATCTTTTCTTAGCGGCATCTAATAGAAGATTGTGTTCTGTTGAGTTTGTGTCTACCCACGCGTCAAGAATGCATCTTTTCTTAGCGGCATCTAATAGAAGATTGTGTTCTGTTGAGTTTGTGTCACCCACGTCAAGAATGCATCTCTTCTTAGCGGCATCTAATAGAAGATTGTGTTCTGTTGAGTTTGTGTCTACCACGCGTCAAGAATGCATCTCTTCTTAGCGGCATCTAATAGAAGATTGTGTTCTGTCGAGTTTGTATCTACCCACGCGTCAGAATGCATCTTTTCTTAGCGGCATCTAATAGAAGATTGTGTTCTGTTGAGTTTGTGTCTACCCACGTCAAGAATGCATCTTTCTTAGCGGCATCTAATAGAAGATTGTGTTCTGTTGAGTTTGTGTCTACCCACGCGTCAAGAATGCATCTTTTCTTAGCGGCATCTAATAGAAGATTGTGTTCTGTTGAGTTTGTGTCTACCCACGCGTCAAGAATGCATCTTTTCTTAGCGGCATCTAATAGAAGATTGTGTTCTGTTGAGTTTTGTGTCTCAAGAATGTCTTTTCTTAGATCTAATAGAAGATTGTGTTCTGTTGAGTTTGTGTCTACCCACGCGTCAAGAATGCATCTCTTCTTAGCTACCACGGCATCTAATAGAAGATTGTGTTCTGTTGAGTTTGTGTCTACCCACGCGTCAAGAATGCATCTTTTTTAGCGGCATCTAATGAAGATTGTGTTCTGTTGAGTTTGTGTCTACCCACGCGTCAAGAATGCATCTTTTCTTAGCGGCATCTAATAGAAGATTGTCTAATAGAAAATTCTGTTGAGTTTGTGTCTACCCACGCGTCAAGAATGCATCTTTTCTTAGCGGCATCTAATAGAAGATTGTGTTCTGTTGAGTTTGTGTCTACCCACGCGTCAAGAATGCATCTTTTCTTAGCGGCATCTAATAGAAGATTGTGTTCTGTTGAGTTTGTGTCTACCCACGCGTCAAGAATGCATCTTTGTTTTACCGCGTCAACAATGCATCTCTTCTTAGCGGCATCTAATAGAAGATTGTTCTGTCGAGTTTGTGTCTTTAAAGAATGCATCTCTTCTTATCGGCATCTAATAGAAGATTGTGTTCTGTTGAGTTTGTGTCTACCCACGCGTCAAGAATGCATCTTTTCTTAGCGGCATCTAATAGAAGATTGTGTTCTGTCGAAACGCGTTGTGTTCTAATGTTGTTGAGTTTGTCTACCCACGCGTCAAGAATGCATCTTTTCTTAGCGGCATCTAATAGAAGATTGTGTTCTGTTGAGTTTGTGTCTACCCGCGTCAAGAATGCATCTCTTTCTTAGCGGCATCTAATAGAAGATTGTGTTCTGTTGAGTTTGTGTCTACCCCCGCGTCAAGAATGCATCTCTTCTTAGCGGCATCTAATAGAAGATAGTGTTCTGTTGAGTTTGTGTCTACCCACGCGTCAAGAATGCATCTCTTCTTAGCGGCATCTAATAGAAGATTGTGTTCTGTTGGTTTGTGTCTACCCACGCGTCAATAATTGCGGCATCTAATCTGTTGAGTTTTGTCTACCCACGCGTCAAAATGCATCTTTTCTTAGCGGCATCTAATAGAAGATTGTGTTCTGTTGAGTTTGTGTCTACCCACGCGTCAAAAATGCATCTCTTCTTAGCGGCATCTAATAGAAGATTGTGTTCTGTCGAGTTTGTTGTCTACCCACGCGTCAAGAATGCATCTTTTCTTAGCGGCATCTAATAGAAGATTGTGTTCTGTTGAGTTTGTGTCTACCCATGCGTCAAGAATGCATCTTTTCTTAGCGGCATCTAGTGTTCTGTTGAGTTTGTGTCTACCCACGCGTCAAGAATGCATCTTTTCTTAGCGGCATCTAATAGAAGATTGTGTTCTGTTGAGTTTGTGTCTACCCACGCGTCAATAATGCATCTCTTCTTAGCGGCATCTAATAGAAGATTGTGTTCTGTTGAGTTTGTGTCTACCACGCGTCAAGAATGCATCTTTTCTTAGCGGCATCTAATAGAAGATTGTGTTCTGTTGAGTTTGTGTCTACCCACGCGTCAAGAATGCATCTTTTCTTAGCGGCATCTAATAGAAGATTGTGTTCTGTTGAGTTTGTTGTGTCAACAATACCCACGAAGAGTTTGCGTGCATCTTTTCAGAGTTTGTTGAGTTTGTGTCAAGAATGCATCTTTTCTTAGCGGCATCTAATAGAAGATTGTGTTCTGTTGTTGACGCGTCAAGAATGCATCTTTTCTTAGCGGCATCTAATAGAAGATTGTGTTCTGTTGAGTTTGTGTCTACCCACGCGTCAAGAATGCATCTCTTCTTAGCGGCATCTAATGGCTGTTGAGTTTGTGTCTACCCACGCGTCAGAATGCATCTTTTCTTAGAAGATTGTGTTCTGTTGAGTTTGTGTCTACCCACGCGTCAAGAATGCATCTTTTCTTAGCGGCATCTAATAGAAGATTGTGTTCTGTTGAGTTTGTGTCTACCCACCGTCAAGAATGCATCTTTCTTAGCGGCATCAAGAATTGTGTTCTGTTGAGTTTGTGTCTCAAGAATGCATCTTTTCTTAGCGGCATCTAATAGAAGATTGTGTTCTGTTGAGTTTGTGTCTACCCACGCGTCAAGAATGCATCTTTTCTTAGCGGCATCTAATAGAAGATTGTGTTCTGTTGAGTTTGTGTACCCACGCGTCAAGAATGCATCTCTTTCTTAGCGTCTAATAGAATGTGTTCTGTTGAGTTTGTGTCTACCACGCGTCAAGAATGCATCTTTCTTAGCGGCATCTAATAGAAGATTGTGTTCTGTTGAGTTTGTGTCTACCCACGCGTCAAGAATGCATCTTTTCTTAGCGGCATCTAATAGAAGATTGTCTTTTCTTAGTTCTGTTGAGTTCTGTTGTTTGTGTCTGTCTAAGAACCCACGCGTCAAGAATGCATCTTTTTCTTAGCGGCATCTAATAGAAGATTGTGTTCTGTTGAGTTTGTGTCTACCCACGCGTCAAGAATGCATCTTTTCTTAGCGGCATCTAATAGAAGATTGTGTTCTGTTGAGTTTGTGTCTACCACGCGTCAAGAATGCATCTTTTCTTAGCGGCATCTAATAGAAGATTGTGTTCTGTTGAGTTTGTGTCTACCACGCGTCAAGAATGCATCTTTTCTTAGCGGCATCTAATAGAAGATTGTGTTCTGTTGAGTTTGTGTCTACCCACGCGTCAAGAATGCATCTTTTCTTAGCGGCATCTAATAGAAGATTGTGTTCTGTTGAGTTTGTGTCTACCCACGCGTCAAGAATGCATCTTTTCTTAGCGGCATCTAATAGAAGATTGTGTTCTGTTGAGTTTGTGTCTACCACGCGTCAAGAATGCATCTCTTCTTAGCGGCATCTAATAGAAGATTGTGTTCTGTTGAGTTTGTGTCTACCACGCGTCAATAATGCATCTTTTCTTAGCGGCATCTAATAGAAGATTGTGTTCTGTTGAGTTTGTGTCTACCCACGTCTACCCACGCGTCAAGAATGCATCTACCCACGCGTTCTTTCGGCATCTAATAGAAGATTGTGTTCTGTTGAGTTTGTGTCTACCCCGCGTCAAGAATGCATCTTTTCTTAGCGGCATCTAATAGAAGATTGTGTTCTGTTGAGTTTGTGTCTACCCACGCGTCAAGAATGCATCTCTTCTTAGCGGCATCTAATAGAAGATTGTGTTCTGTTGAGTTTGTGTCTACCCGCGTCAAGAATGCATCTTTTCTTAGCGGCATCTAATAGAAGATTGTGTTCTGTTGAGTTTGTGCGTCAAGAATGCATCTTTTCTTAGCGGCATCTAATAGAAGATTGTGTTCTGTCTACCCACGCGTCAAGAATGCATCTTTTCTTAGCGGCATCTAATAGAAGATTGTGTTCTGTTGAGTTTGTGTCTACCCACGCGTCAAGAATGCATCTTTTCTTAGCGGCATCTAATAGAAGATTGTGTTCTGTTGAGTTTGTGTCAAGAATGCACCCACGCGTCAAGAATGCATCTTTTCTTAGCGGCATCTATCTAGAAGATTGTGTTCTGTTGAGTTTGTGTCTACCCACGCGTCAAGAATGCATCTTTTCTTAGCGGCATCTAATAGAAGATTGTGTTCTGTTGAGTTTGTGTCTGTCAAGAATGCATCTTTTCTTAGCGGCATCTAATAGAAGATTGTGTTCTGTTGAGTTTGTGTACCCACGCGTCAATAATGCATCTTTCTTAGCGGCATCTAATAGAAGATTGTGTTCTGTTGAGTTTGTCTTTGTGTCCACGCGTCAAGAATGCATCTTTTCTTAGCGGCATCTAATAGAAGATTGTGTTCTGTTGAGTTTGTGTTCACCCACGCGTCAAGAAGATCTTTTCTCAGCGGCATCTAATAGAAGATTGTGTTCTGTTGAGTTTGTGTCTACCCACGCGTCAAATGAATGCATCTAATTTGTGTTCTGTAGCGGCATCTAATAGAAAGATTGTGTTCTGTTGAGTTTGTGTCTACCCACGCGTCAAGAATGCATCTTTCTTAGCGGCATCTAATAGAAGATTGTGTTCTGTTGAGTTTGTGTCACCCACGCGTCAAGTGTCTACCCACGCGTCAAGAATGCATCTCTTCTTAGCGGCATCTAATAGAAGATTGTGTTCTGTTGAGTTTGTGTCTACCCACGCGTCAAGAATGCATCTTTTCTTAGCGGCATCTAATAGAAGATTGTGTTCTGTTGAGTTTGTCTACCCACGCGTCTAGAATGCATCTTTTTCTTACATCTAATAGCTGTCAAGAATGCATCTTTCTTTAGCGGCGTCTAGCGGCTATCAAGAATGCAATCTAATAGAAGATTGTGTTCTGTTGAGTTTGTGTCTACCCACGCGTCAAGAATGCATCTCTTCTTAGCGGCATCTAATAGAAGATTGTGTTCTGTTGAGTTTGTGTCTACCCACGCGTCCATCTAATAGCTGTTGGTTTGTGTCAAGAATGCATCTTTCTTAGCGGCATCTAATAGAAGATTGTGTTCTGTTGAGTTTGTGTCTACCCACGCGTCAAGAATGCATCTTTTCTTAGCGGCATCTAATAGAAGATTGTGTTCTGTTGAGTTTGTGTCTACCACGCGTCAAGAATGCATCTTTTCTTAGCGGCATCTAATAGAAGATTGTGTTCTGTTGAGTTTGTGTCTACCCACGCGTCAAGAATGCATCTCTTCTTAGCGGCGTCTTTTCTTAGCGGCATCTAATGAAGAAGATTGTGTTCTCAAGTTGAGTTTGTGTCTACCCACGCGTCAAGAATGCATCTTTTCTTAGCGGCATCTAATAGAAGATTGTGTTCTGTTGAGTTTGTGTCAAGAATGCATCTTTTCTTAGCGGCATCTAATAGAAGATTGTGTTCTGTTGAGTTTGTGTCTACCCACGCGTCAAGAATGCATCTTTTCTTAGCGGCATCTAATAGAAGATTGTGTTCTGTCTGAGTTTGTTCTGTCTTTGTGTTTACCCACGCGTCAAGAATGCATCTTTTCTTAGCGGCATCTAATAGAAGATTGTGTTCTGTTGAGTTTGTGTCTACCCACGCGTCAAGAATGCATCTCTTCTTAGCGGCATCTAATAGAAGATTGTGTTCTGTCGAGTTTTGTGTCTACCCACGCGTCAAGAATGCATCTTTTCTTAGCGGCATCTAATAGAAGATTGTGTTCTGTTGAGTTTGTGTCTACCCACGCGTCAACGCGGCATCAAGAATGCATCTTCTTTTCTTAGCGGCATCTAATAGAAGATTGTGTTCTGTTGAGTTTGTGTCTACCCGCGTCAAGAATGCATCTTTTCTTAGCGGCATCTAATAGAAGATTGTTCTGTTTTGTGTCTGTTGATCTCTTCTTAGTTTGTGTCTACCCACGCGTCAAGAATGCATCTTTTCTTAGCGGATTGTGTTCATCTAATCAGAATGCATCTTTTCTTGTGTTCTGTTGAGTTTGTGTCTACCCAAGAATGCATCTTTTTTCTTAGCGGCATCTAATAGAAGATTGTGTTCATCAAGAATGCATTCTTCTTAGCGGCATCTAATAGAAGATTGTGTTCTGTTGAGTTTGTGTCTACCCACGCGTCAAGAATGCATCTTTTCTTAGCGGCATCTAATAGAAGATTGTGTTCTGTTGAGTTTGTGTCTACCCACGCGTCAAGAATGGCATCTTTTCTTTGAGCGGCATCTAATAGAAGATTGTGTTCTGTTGAGTTTGTGTCTACCCACGCGTCAAGAATGCATCTTTTCTTAGCGGCATCTAATAGAAGATTGTGTTCTGTTGAGTTTGTGTTTGTGTCTACCCACGCGTCAAGAATGCATCTTTCTTAGCGGCATCTAATAGAAGATTGTGTTCTGTTGAGTTTGTGTCTACCCACGCGTCAAGAATGCATCTTTTCTTAGCGGCATCTAATAGAAGATTGTGTTCTGTTGAGTTTGTTCTGTTGAGTTTGTGTCTACCCACGCGTCAAGAATGCATCTTTTCTTAGCGGCATCTAATAGAAGATTCTGTTGTTTGTGTCTGTTGAGTCTTGAAGATTGTCTTCTGTTGAGTTTGTGTCTACCCACGCGTCAAGAATGCATCTTTTCTTAGCGGCATCTAATAGAAGATTTGTGTTCTGTTCTTTTCTAGCGGCAGTTTGTTCTGTTGTTTGTGTCTACCCACGCGTCAAGAATGCATCTTTTTCTTAGCGGCATCTAATAGAAGATTGTGTTCTGTTGAGTTTGTGTCTACCCACGCGTCAAGAATGCATCTTTTCTTAGCGGCATCTAATAGAAGATTGTGTTCTGTTGAGTTTGTGTCTACCCGCGTCAGAATGCATCTCTTCTTAGCGGCATCTAATAGAAGATTGTGTTCTGTCGAGTTTGTGTTACCCACGCGTCAAGAATGCATCTTTCTTAGCGGCATCTAATAGAAGATTGTGTTCTGTTGAGTTTGTGTCTACCCACGCGTCAAGAATGCATCTCTTAGCGGCATCTAATAGAAGATTGTGTTCTGTTGAGTTTGTGTCTACCCACGCGTCAAGAATGCATCTTTTTCTTAGCGGCATCTAATAGAAGATTGTGTTCTGTTGAGTTTGTGTCTACCCACGCGTCAAGAATGCATCTTTTTCTTAGCGGCATCTAATAGAAGATTCAAGAATGCATCTTTTCTTAGCGGCATCTAATAGAAGTTTGTTCTGTGAGTTTGTGTCTACCCACGCGTCAAGAATGCATCTTTTCTTAGCGGCATCTAATAGAAGATTGTGTTCTGTCGAGTTTGTGTCTACCCACGCGTCAAGAATGCATCTTTTCTTAGCGGCATCTAATAGAAGATTGTGTTCTGTTGAGTTTGTGTCTACCCACGCGTCAAGAATGCATCTTTTCTTAGCGGCATCTAATAGAAGATTGTGTTCTGTTGAGTTTGTGTCTACCCATCGCGTCAATAGAATGCATCTTTTCTTAGCGGCATCTAATAGAAGATTGTGTTCTGTTGAGTTTGTGTCTACCCACGCGTCAAGAATGCATCTTTTCTTAGCGGCATCTAATAGAAGATTGTGTTCTGTTGAGTTTGTGTCTACCCACGCGTCAAGAATCTAATAGAAGATTGTGTTCTGTTGGTTTGTGTCTACCCACGCGTCAAAAATGCATCTTTTTCTTAGCGGCATCTAATAGAAGATTGTGTTCTGTTGAGTTTGTGTCTACCCACGTCAAGAATGCATCTTTCTTAGCGGCATCTAATAGAAGATTATGTTCTGTTGAGTTTGTGTCTACCCACGCGTCAAGAATGCATCTCTTCTTAGCGGCATCTAATAGAAGATTGTGTTCTGTTTGAGTTTGTGTCTACCCACGCGTCAAGAATGCATCTTTTCTTAGCGGCATCTAATAGAAGATTGTGTTCTGTTGAGTTTGTGTCTACCCGCGTCAAGAATGCATCTTTTCTTAGCGGCATCTAATAGAAGATTGTGTTCTGTTGAGTTTGTGTCTACCCACGCGTCAAGAATGCATCTTTTCTTAGCGGCATCTAATAGAAGATTGTGTTCTGTTGAGTTTGTGTCTCAATACCCACGCGTCAAGAATGCATCTTTTTCTTTGTAAGATGTTCGGTCGAGCGGCATCTAATAGAAATAGATTGTGTTCTGTTGAGTTTGTGTCTACCCACGCGTCAAGAATGCATCTCTTCTTAGCGGCATCTAATAGAAGATTGTGTTCTGTTGAGTTTGTGTCTACCCACGCGTCAAGAATGCATCTTTCTTAGCGGCATCTAATAGAAGATTGTGTTCTGTTGAGTTTGTGTCTACCACGCGTCAAGAATGCATCTTTTCTTAGCGGCATCTAATAGAAGATTGTGTTCTGTTGAGTTTGTGTCTACCCACGCGTCAAGAATGCATCTTTTTTAGCGGCATCTAATAGAAGGTGTTCTGTTGAGTTTGTGTCTCTACCACGCGTCAAGAATGCATCTTTTCTGCGGCATCTAATGAAGATTGTGTGTTCTGTTGAGTTTGTGTCTACCCACGCGTCAAGAATGCATCTTTTCTTAAAGGCATCTAATAGAAGATTGTGTTCTGTCGAGTTTGTGTTCCCACGCGTCAAGAATGCATCTCTTCTTAGCGGCATCTAATAGAAAATAGTTTCTGTTGAGTTTGTGTCTACCCACGCGTCAAGAATGCATCTTTTTTAGCGGCATCTAATAGAAGATTGTGTTCTGTTGGTTTGTGTCTACCCACGCGTCAAGAATGCATCTTTTCTTAGCGGCATCTAATAGAAGATTGTGTTCTGTTGAGTTTGTGTCTACCCACGCGTCAAGAATGCATCTCTTCTTGAGTTTAGGCATCTAATAAGAATGATTGTGTTCTGTTGAGTTTGTGTCTACCCACGCGTCAAGAATGCATCTCTTCTTAGCGGCGTCTAATAGAAGATTGTGTTCTGTTGAGTTTGTGTCTACCCACGCGTCAAGAATGCATCTTTTCTTAGCGGCATCTAATAGAAGATTGTGTTCTGTCGAGTTTGTGTCTACCACGCGTCAAGAAATGTGTCTTATCTAATAGAAGATTGTGTTCTGTTGAGTTTGTGTCTACCCACGCGTCAAAATGCATCTAAATAGAAGATTGTGTTCTGTCGAGTTTGTGTCTACCCACGCGTCAAGAATGCATCTTTTCTTAGCGGCATCTAATAGAAGATTGTGTTCTGTTGAGTTTGTGTCTACCCACGCGTCAAGAATGCATCTTTTCTTAGCGGCATCTAATAGAAGATTGTGTTCTGTTGAGTTTGTGTCTACCCACGCGTCAAGAATGCATCTTTTCTTAGCGGCATCTAATAGAAGATTGTGTTCTGTTGAGTTTGTGTCTACCCACGCGTCAAGAATGCATCTTTTTCTTAGCGGCATCTAATAGAAGATTGTGTTCTGGCTACCCACGCGTCAATAATGCATCTCTTCTTAGCGGCATCTAATAGAAGATTGTGTTCTGTTGAGTTTGTGTCTACCCACGCGTCAAGAATGCATCTTTTCTTAGCGGCATCTAATAGAAGATTGTGTTCTGTTGAGTTTGTGTCTACCCACGCGTCAAGAATGCATCTTTTCTTAGCGGCATCTAATAGAAGATTGTGTTCTGTTGAGTTTGTGTCTACACACGCTTCAAAAATGCATCTTTTCTTAGCGGCATCTAATAGAAGATTGTGTTCTGTTGAGTTTGTGTCTACCCACGCGTCAAGAATGCATCTTTTCTTAGCGGCATCTAATAGAAGATTGTCTTCTGTTGAGTTTGTGTCTACCCACGCGTCAAGAATGCATCTTTTCTTAGCGGCATCTAATAGAAGATAGTGTTCTGTTGAGTTTGTGTCTACCCACGCGTCAAGAATGCATCTCTTCTTAGCGGCATCTAATAGAAGATTGTTTTCTGTTGAGTTTGTGTCTACCCCCGCGTCAAGAATGCATATCTTCTTAGCGGCATCTAATAGAAGATTGTGTTCTGTTGAGTTTGTGTCTACCCACGCGTCAAGAATGCATCTCTTCTTAGCGGCATCTAATAGAAGATTGTGTTCTGTTGAGTTTGTGTCTACCCACGCGTCAAGAATGCATCTTTTTCTTAGCGGCATCTAATAGAAGATTGTGTTCTGTTGAGTTTGTGTCTACCCACGCGTCAAGAATGCATCTCTTCTTAGCGGCATCTAATAGAAGATTGTGTTCTGTTGAGTTTGTGTCTACCCACGCGTCAAGAATGCATCTTTTCTTAGCGGCATCTAATAGAAGATTGTGTTCTGTTGAGTTTGTGTCTACCCACGCGTCAAATGCATCTTTTCTTAGCGGCATCTAATAGGGTGTGTTCTGTTGAGTTTGTGTCTTTCTTTCGTAGCGGCGTCTAATCTGTTGAGTTTGTGTCTACCCACGCGTCAAGAATGATTGTCTAATAGAAGTTCTGTTGAGTTTGTGTCTACCCGCGTCAAGAATGCATCTTTTCTTAGCGGCATCTAATAGAAGATTGTGTTCTGTTGAGTTTGTGTCTACCCACGCGTCAATAATGCATCTCTTCTTAGCGGCATCTAATAGAAGATTGTGTTCTGTTGAGTTTGTGTCTACCCACGCGTCAAATGCATCTTTTCTTAGCGCGGAATGCATCTTTTCTTAGCGGCGTCTAATGAAGATTTTTTCCACGCGTCAGCGGCGGCATCTAATAGAAGATTGTGTTCTGTTGAGTTTGTGTCGACCCACGCGTCAAAAATGCATCTTTTCTTATCGGCATCTAATAGAAGATTGTGTTCTGTTGAGTTTGTGTCTACCCACGCGTCAAGAATGCATCTTTTCTTAGCGGCATCTAATAGAAGATTACCCACGCGTCAAGAATGCATCTTTTCTTAGCGGCATCTAATAGAAGATTGTGTTCTGTTGAGTTTGTGTCTACCCACGCGTCAAGAATCTAATAGAAGATTGTGTTCTGTTGAGTTTGTGTCTTTCAAGAATGCATCTTTTCTTAGCGGCATCTAATAGAAGATTGTGTTCTGTTGAGTTTGTGTCTACTGTTGAGTTTGTGTCCACGCGTCAAGAATGCATCTTTTCTTTAGCGGCATCTAATAGAAGATTGTGTTCTGTTGAGTTTACCCACGTCAAGTGCATCTTTTCTTACGGCATCTAATAGAAATTGTGTTCTGTTGAGTTTGTCTACCCAGCGTCAATGCATCTTTTCTTAGCGGCATCTAATAGAAGATTGTGTTCTGTTGAGTTGTGTCTACCCACGCGTCAAGAATGCATCTTTTCTTAGCGGCATCTAATAGAAGATTGTGTTCTGTTGAGTTTGTGTCTACCCACGCGTCAAGAATGCATCTTTTCTTAGCGGCATCTAATAGAAGATTGTGTTCTGTCGAGTTTGTGTCTGCCCACGCGTCAAGAATGCATCTTTTCTTAGCGGCATCTAATAGAAGATTGTGTTCTGTTGAATTTGTGTCTACCCACGCGTCAAGAATGCATCTTTTCTTAGCGGCATCTAAGAAGATTGTGTTCTGTTGAGTTTGTGTCTACCCACGCGTCAAGAATGCATCTTTTTCTTAGCGGCATCTAATGGAAAGATTGTGTTCTGTTGAGTTTGTGTCTACCCACGCGTCAAGAATGCATCTTTTCTTAGCGGCATCTAATAGAAGATTGTGTGTTCTGTTGAGTTGCATCTTTTTTAGTGTCTGTTGAGTTTGTGTCCACGCGTCAAGCAATGAAGGTGTGTTCTGTTGAGTTTGTGTCTACCCCACGCGTTCATCTTTTCTTAGCGGCATCTAATAGAAGATTGTGTTCTGTTGAGTTTGTGTCTACCCACGCGTCAAGAATGCATCTTTTCTTAGCGGCATCTAATAGAAGATTGTGTTCTGTTGAGTTTGTGTCTACCCACGCGTCAAGAATGCATCTTTTCTTAGCGGCATCTAATAGAAGATTGTGTTCTGTTGAGTTTGTGTCTACCCACGCGTCAAGAATGCATCTTTTCTTAGCTACCCGGTCTTTCTTAGCGGCATCTAATAGGCATCTAATAGAAGATTGTGTTTCTGTTGAGTTTGTGTCTACCCACGCGTCAAGAATGCATCTCTTCTTAGCGGCATCTAATAGAAAATTGTGTTCTGTTGAGTTTGTGTCTACCCACGCGTCAAGAATGCATCTTTTCTTAGCGGCATCTAATAGAAGATTGTGTTCTGTTGAGTTTGTGTCTACCCACGCGTCAAGAATGCATCTTTTTTTAGCGGCATCTCATAGAAGATTTTGTTCTGTTGAGTTTGTGCGTCAAAATGCATCTCTTCTTTTGCGGCATCTAATAATGTGTTCTGTTGAGTTTGTGTCTACCCACGCGTCAAGAATGCATCTTTTCTTAGCGGCATCTAATAGAAGATTGTGTTCTGTTGAGTTTGTGTCTACCCACGCGTCAAGAATGCATCTTTTCTTAGCGGCATCTAATCTAGAAGATTGTGTTCTGTTGAGTTTGTGTCTACCCACGCGTCTGTTGAAGAATGCATCTTTTCTTAGCGGCATCTAATAGAAGATTGTGTTCTGTTGAGTTTGTCTACCCACGCGTCAAGAATGCATCTTTTCTTAGCGGCATCTTTTCAATAGAAGATTGTGTTCTGTTGAGTTTGTGTCTCTACCCACGCGTCAAGAATGCATCTTTTCTTAGCGGCATCTAATAGAAGATTGTGTTCTGTTGAGTTTGTGTCTACCCACGCGTCAAGAATGCATCTTTTCTTAGCGGCATCTAATAGAAGATTGTGTTCTGTTGAGTTTGTGTCTACCCACGCAAGTCAAGAATGCTGTTGATTTGTGTCTTTTCTTAGCGGCATCTAATAGAAGATTGTGTTCTGTTGAGTTTGTGTCTACCCACGCGTCAAGAATGCATCTTTTCTTAGCGGCATCTAATAGAAGATTGTGTTCTGTTGAGTTTGTGTCTACCCACGCGTCAAGAATGCATCTTTTCTTAGCGGCATCTAATAGAAGATTGTGTTCTGTTGAGTTTGTGTTCACCCATCGCGTCAAGAATGCATCTTTCTTAGCGGCATCTAATAGAAGATTGTGTTCTGTTGAGTTTGTGTTCTACCCACGCGTCAAGAATGCATCTTTCTTAGCGGCATCTAATAGAAGATTGTGTTCTGTTGAGTTTGTGTCTACCCACGCGTCAAGAATGCATCTTTTCTTAGCGGCATCTAATAGAAGATTGTGTTCTGTTGAGTTTGTGTCTACCCACGCGTCAAGAATGCATCTTTTCTTAGCGGCATCTAATAGAAGATTGTGTTCTGTTGAGTTTGTGTCTACCCACGCGTCAAAATGCATCTCTTCTTAGCGGCATCTAATAGAAGATTGTGTTCGTTGGGTTTGTGTCTAAGAATGCATCTTTTCTTAGCGGCATCTAATAGAAGATTGTGTTCTGTTGAGTTTGTGTCTACCCACGCGTCAAGAATGCATCTTTTCTTAGCGGCATCTAATAGAAGATTGTGTTCTGTTGAGTTTGTCTACCCACGCGTCAAGAATGCATCTTTTTCTTAGCGGCATCTAATGAAGATTGTGTTCTGTTGAGTTTGTGTCTACCCACGCGTCAAGAATGCATCTTTAGCGGCATCTAATAGAAGATTGTGTTCTTAGCGGCAAGAATGCATCTTTTCTTGGGGGCATCTAATAGAAGATTGTGTTCTGTTGAGTTTGTGTCTACCCACGCGTCAAGAATGCATCTTTTCTTAGCGGCATCTAATAGAAGATTGTGTTCTGTTGAGTTTTTCTTAGTGTCTACCCACGCGTCAAGAATGCATCTTTTCTTAGCGGCATTTGTGTCTACCCACGCGTCAAGAATAATCTAATAGAAGATTGTGTTCTGTTGAGTTTGTGTCTACCCACGCGTCAAGAATGCATCTTTTCTTAGCGGCATCTAATAGAAGATTGTGTTCTGTTGAGTTTGTGTCTACCCACGCGTCAAATGAATGCATCTTTTCTTAGCGGCATCTAATAGAAGATTGTGTTCTGTTGAGTTTGTGTCTACCCACGCGTCAAGAATGCATCTTTTCTTATCGGCATCTAATAGAAGATTGTGTTCTGTTGAGTTTGTGTCTACCCACGCGTCAAGAATGCATCTTTTCTTAGCGGCATCTAATAGAAGATTGTGTTCTGTTGAGTTTGTGTCTACCCACGCGTCAAGAATGCATTTTTCTTAGCGGCATCTAATAGAAGATTGTGTTCTGTTGAGTTTGTGTCTACCCAAGCGTCAAGAATGCATCTTTTCTTAGCGGCATCTAATAGAAGATTGTGTTCTGTTGAGTTTGTGTCTAGCACGCGTCAAGAATGCATCTTTTCTTAGCGGCATCTAATAGAAGATTGTGTTCTGTCGATTGACCGTTGAGGGCTATATGACCAGCCAGGCTTGATGTATACTATTTGTGGTAGAGTGAGAAAACTTTACCCAACTTTTGTAATTTGTTAGACTGTATTCGAAGAAAATATAACTGTTTAATCTGTACCAAATTTCCCAGCAGTTTCTAAAAACGACAAAACCAAATACGCAGTCTCAAACCGTTTTTTTACGTTGCAAACATTTGAACATTCTTAATAACATAAACTTAGTTTTGTGGAGTTAAATATATATAATAGATGATTTTTTCTTTGTAATTTGAATTCTTTTTCATTTTTCATAAAGTTCTAGTAAATATTTAATTTGTATTTCGAGACGTCTAAGAAAATCTGCAAGAAATCACCTGAGCTAAAATGAAAAAAATATCTGTAGGTTAGATTTAAAAAAAAAAAAATGAGGAATTTATATTCTATGTGATTTGTTTGCAAATAAAATATATTTAATCATTATAGAGATTATCTTTTGAAATAATTCTATTAAGTAGATTCTTATATTTTATCAGACTTTATCCATTTTTCACATAGGGAAAAACATAAAAACAAAACAACTTTAAAGAACTCTGGCATCAATCGGTCTCGTGTTTAAGCACTGAGGTTCAAGCAAAGACAGATAGTTATTAACTCAACCCGTCTTCCTCGGCATCTTCTGGCTATATGTGCAGAAATTTATGACCAAAGTCGGTAATGAGACTAACAAGAGTGTTTGTTTGATAAGCTCCGCCTATTTCTCTCTAGCTGCAGCCACCATTTTTTTTCTCTATTTTTTCGTATGTCCTATATTTTTTAAAGGTTATTGGTAGCCAGTGTATCATTAGTTTTCTAGTTTGATATCTGAAATATCGGCTCCATTGTAAACTGTCAATGTTAAATATAAACCGGGCTGTACAATCTGAAGCCAGACAACATATTAAACAATAAATAGAAGTTGCTTAAAATTTTGCATTCTCACCTTTAAGAAACAGCTCAATATACCTGAAATCCTACCAAAAGAAAAAAAATCAAACAAAAAACGAAGCGAATACAATCTACGCTAAATGTGTAAAACAGAAAGCAAAACAACTTGGCCAAATACACTGGGTGGACAAGGCGATGCATGGCAAATACATAAAAAGCGAAGGAAAAAAGCAGATGAGGGCCAACAGGAAACACATCAGTAGCTGAGGAGCACCGGGCTGAAAACTGAGACAGTAGGCCTCGCAACCAGATCCTATCATAGTCACATAATCCAGGATGAAACTAACCAAAAATTCAGGATCTGCGGAAAATATGACGAAACCGTCTACCATATGTGCTCAGTATGTCCGGAACTTGCAAAAAAAAAAATGAATATTCCCACAAGGTAGCGACATATGTGCACTGGAAGATATGCAAGATGTACAAAATCGAAACCACTGAGAGATGCCATGAGCACAAATCAGACACAATTACCCAAAATAACGATGTAAATATCCTCTGAAACATGCGAATTCAAACTGACAGGGTAATAAATGTCAACGGACCTGATATTATCATGAAAGACAAGAAATTCAGTAAGAGTATGCTTATTGACATAACAGTACAATCGGAGAGAATTATCTCCATGAAAATTGTTCGAATACAAAGACCTGGAGATCGAGATAAACAGAATGTGAGGAATTAAGACTGTGACTGTAGTAATCTGGGCTATGGGTCTCATGAGAAAAGGAAGGGACAATTTTACTATCAGTGTCTCAGGTAACATCAACAGAAAAGTTTTCCAGAAGATCGGCTTACTATGAACATCCCATATACGAAAAAAGTGCTATCAGTTAAATGACAATTCTCCTATAGGGCCTAAGGGTCATAGTTCGGACCTGGCTCTAGAGGATACAAACAGGACACAGAACATATATAAATAATAATATCATTATTTTATTTCCTTTGATTTCTAGTGTTTACTCATTACTTTCCGGGTCCCAACCAGAAACCTAAGTTCATAAATGTCATCATGATATTTTCCATTGAAGTATTTTTTGCCGAAAGAAAAAAATCACACCCATTTTTCATAGATAAAGCCTTTCGTAATGTGAGTACATTTTTCTTTATTTCTTTAAGGTTTGGGTTGCCAGGAATCCCTTAAACGCGTTTATCGGAATCTTTTCCAATCATTCCAAGAGCCCCATCTACAATTAGAATTGTTGATGTAATCATGTGTCACATTTTTGAGATTTCGATTTCAAGGTACTTGCGCTTTGACAGTTTTTTAAAAGATCTTCAGATACATGACAGTCCGCATGAAAAGTCACGTGATTAAGATGGCACATTTTGGCTTTACGATCTCTGATCAGTATTTAGCATTGATTGCTTTGTATTGTGGGTGTTGTAAATTTCCATAAAATTGTTACAGTTCCTATCACTGTAACTGGATCTAGGTGTTCATAAAATTTTTTTGCAGTTTGCTTTTCGTAAAAGTTGCAGATTTTCCAATGCAGATATTGGCCCACTCTGTCATGCCGATACTTCTATTCAGTCGGTGCAAATACTATGCAGCCTGATGGAAGATGGTCAACTGTTTATTGTAGAATCTGCATTTTAGGCTAAAACAATTTTTCAGCATGTGTACTTAGTAATTTTTTTAACAACCATTGATCCTGTTCAGCAAGAATAAAACCTTCGGTTTCAGAATTTAACCCTGCACTACGTAGCTACTAATGGATACCGTGTTTGTCCCTATCAGCTTCTTTATTACAGGCAGAATATTGACCATGAACTGGATTATCTTGCCATCGGCTTCTGTATCTTGTCCATTGCATTTACCTTTGCTTTCTTTTTTAATGTTTTTGACGCTACAGTGGATATATTATGTTTTCTTTTCTACTTGAAATTACATTTTGACCTTGATGGATTCGTTTATTTCCTGAATAAAGTTTCTTTTATGACCTTTGATGAAGATAATCATCCAGTTTTCTGTAATTTCTAGATATTTTTTGAAGCCCGATTTTTTGTAGTTTTGAAAGACAACTCCAGTGGAAATAATCCTCTGCCTCCTTTGGATCTGGGCACATACAGACGAATAACATCAGCCTTGCGATGGAAAATGAGAAGGTTTTTCATTTGGCTTACATTCCCTTAATGTAGGATATGGTACAGTTAAGATTGAAAGTACAGCCATATTATTTATGGGTGATATTCTGATTTTTTTTTAATTCAACTCTGTATTCTATACCAGGCACACACCTGTGTAGTATTCTTTACTTATTTTCTCCTTTGGGTATGCTGTATTCTCCTTCGCTAATTTCTAAATACCTATAGAGTTATTTTTGTTCTAGTTCCCTAATCTTTGTGACAAAATTTAGATCTATTGAGTGTGTTTCTGTAATTTTCCCTTTCTTAAATGTTACTTTTGCACATTTATATAATCCGAAATCCATAACTATGCCGTCACTGAAATATTTTACCGTATTGAGGTGACCCTTCAACTCACTGGTGTCTTTGGCAAAGATATTGAGATCACTCATGAGGTGACAGGGTGTCTCCTTGAAAAATTCCTCGTCGGATATTCAAGTGATTGGGAGTGACAGTGCCTTTGTTGTGATTTAGGTACAATGTGGTTTTTCCCATTCCCATGCTGTGTTTAAGATCTACTATCACCGATGAAGCGTTCTACATTTCCGAAGCGTTATGTATTTAACCGTTTTGCACACTATCAAAGGTATTACGGTAAGCAATGCTGAGATTTCTACGTCTTTTATTGCAATTTTCCAGGAACATTTGGTTTATCAGTAGTTGATCTTTGTAACCATATGAACCAACATCCCTTCTGTTCCAAGAGAAGAATGTTGGTTTCGTTTAAAAAAGAGTAAGTACAGACTATGGAGACAATTTATATGTGTTGGAGAGACATGTTACTAGCATTTAAAAAGTTTATGAATGAGTTTTATGAGTTGTTGACGGATGATAGAGCCAAAAATTGGGTACCTTGTCATTTCCTAGAAATTTCCATTTTGGGGATGTCATTAGAGGTTGTTAATAATATTCTTGGTGATATTTTCCCATTCTTGTAGTGGTTTATCCATAATTCTTTCTTGTTGTTGTTGGATCCATTTTGCAGTGGCGTTATATTCCTTTGTGCTGCTCCAAATATTCTCTCAAATTTTTGCACATTTTAAATGGCTTTTTGGTTCTGTAACTGATTTTCTAATTTCCCTGTACAATAAGACCACTTGGAATATCTTATTTTGTCGTTAGAACCTACAACTCTTTTTTTTCTTTTTTATATTGTCTTTTATGTGCCTTTAAATGTAGTTTGTGTTTAAGTATTGCGTTGATTGGAGGAATTACATTTAATAATTTAATTTTTTTTATCTCCTCTTGATCTTCGTGCATTTGCATATTGAAACTTTTGCTATTCTTTAGATCTCATCTAGTATCGATAATTCACATCTGATTTGCTTTGATTCGTGCTTCAATTTTGCCTTCCTATTGAGTATTTTTGTTTATTGATTGATCAGTTCTTTGTTTTGATACGAAGCTTCCCAGTAACTGCTAAAATAATAATATTAATAATATTAATAACAATAATAATAATTATTATTGTTGTTGTTATGTTATATATATATATATATATATATATATATATATATATATATATATATATATATATATATATATATAGATGTTGATAGATTTTCTGACCCTGGGTTTCACGCTTTAACGATCGCCAGACAAACTGATTATTTTTTTAATTTTGGGTTTATGTAGATTGCGTGTATATAAATATAATATATATATATATATATATATATATATATATATATATATATATATATATATATATATATATATATGGGGGTGTAGGTGTGTGTGTATGTATATGTATACAGTGTTGTACAAAAGTGAGTTAACCCCTAATATAGTATGTCAGACAATTTCCAGATAATCCACAAATCTTAATTTAACTATATATTCATTCATTAAAGCCTTCATGAAATGAATTACAACTAACTTGAATTTTATCACGCTAGAATAAAAATATTGATATAAAATTAAGATGCCTAAATATAAGTGAACCCTTTGTATTTTTGTTCTACATTATTATTATTATGCCTATTCTGGATGCCTTTTCTTGATGTCTCCCTTTAACTCATCTCTCTAAGGGTTTGTTCACCACCTCAAGTATTGAACTAACAATTCTTTGTCTCAACTTACTGGATCAACCACTGTATTTATCCACTAGGCTTTCTCTCCTTGAGGGCACATTGCCTAGAAGCATGGCACATGGAACTATAGAAATTTACCCCGGTGGACTAAATAGTGGGTTCAGTGCGAAATTCCACTCAACGAAAGAAAGCCGAGAGCGTACAAAGGTCGAAACTTCGTGAATAGGGCAACGTAGACTGAAGACAACAGTCTAGACAATATAGTAAATTTTATTGCATTGTAGCTTAATAGGCATACAGACACGCACAAGCATGCACACACACACACCACACATAAACTTACGCACACACACACACACACAAACACGCACACACACACACACACACATATATATATATATATATACAAGAATATATATATATATATATATATATATATATATATATATATATATATATATATATATATATAGTCTTAAGATGTGCTATATTTATGGGATAAAGTGCTCAATACCAGGCCTGACGATTGCATCTAGCATGAAACAGACCGTCGCCTCTAAGGGTTGACTTCTATGTTCACTTATATATATATATATATATATATATATATATATATATGTGTGTGTGTGTGTGTGTGTGTGTGTGTGTGTGTGTGTGTGTGTGTGTGTGTGTGTGTGTGTGTGTGTGTAGAGTATATAAATATAAAAGTGAACATTGAAGTCAACACTCATAGGCTACAGGCTGTTTCATGCTCAACTCATTCGTCAGACAGCGATATATATATATATATATAAACATAACACATTAGGCAGCATATAATTTACATTCAAAGAAATAATCACACATAGAATCAATCAGAAATATTAATGCGATTATTGGCGACATCCATCGCTAGTAGTATAATGTATGCATTAAAATTCTGTTAATCCATAGAGTGAAGTAATCCTCGTCTATAAAATTGATGTCTGTTGTTTTCAGTTTATGTGTTTTATTGTACTAGCATTTTAAGAACACATAAACTGAAAACAACATAAAATAAAAGCTGAAAAACTGTAAAAAAAAAAATATCTAGAAGAACACCGAAATTATTCGGAACAATGAAAGAGAAGAATTTCCTGACAAGATTTAACACGAGAAGTCTTCAGACAATATCCTTCCTTGCGTTATATCTTTGGTTTTCACACTTATAACGGGGTGGGGGGATAATTCTCGACTCCAACTAATTCCAAAAATTTAAAAAATAGACCAAAAATAATTTTTTGAAATTGATTATAGGCGGGTTTGAAGAATTTTCATAACATTTAAACACAATTTTAAGAAATATATATATATATACTTATGCTATAAATTTATTTTTTATAAATAATAATTATATATATATATATATATATATATATATATATATATATATATATATATATATATATTTATATTATATTTCAATTCTGTAGTTTACTGCTACCAGCAAGCAGAAATATTTCTTCTCCCGATAATGACCATTTTCATGAAACTAGTCGAGGAATCTAAATGAAATAATAATAAAAAAACGAAAGAATATTAATCTACAACCCAATATGTCTGAAGATTTTAATTTTTGGTATTTTTTTATTGTTCAAAAAAAAAAAAAAATATATATATATATATATATATATATATATAAAAATTTTCCAATCTTTCCAGAAGGTGGAGACAACCGTAAAATAGAATGTGCAGTTATCATGAATTTGATATATATATATTTTTAGAGGTTTCAAAACGTATAAAACAACATCGGGCTTTGGCACGTCAAATATGAAATATTTTCTATTTTTCTTGAAATCCAAAACCTTTTTTTTATGATAAATAAATAAATCTACATCCATAGGAAATTATACGAATAAAATAAAAATGAAAAACTTTTTAATTTTTATTGAGGCTTTCTAACGACAGCCAGAGGCAAAAATGTTCCTCTACCTAGGGAACCATAATTTTGCAAGCTAATGAATGCTATTAAATGTTCAAATTCGATGAATAGTGTCTGTTTATAAAAGCTCCTGCCGTCTTCACGCGATGGCGTAGATATCAAAACATATTAAATTCTAATATAAAAACTTGTTGAATGTTTCGTATGTCAAATTAATGAAAATTAAAATTTATCATACCTAAGATGTCATGAAACGTTTCATCCAAAAAATGTTAAAACCAAAATTTAAAATCTTGTATCAAATTTGCAAAAATATATTCAATGAAAGCAACTTCTCAATTTGAACAACGTCAAGTATGATTAGCGTATATCTTTGAAGATATGTTCGCTTTTCCATTCCTTTTGAAGAGCCAAAGTTTAATAAATTTCGGATATAAATTAATTACGATGTTTGTTTTTTATATGAGCTTTCATTATACTTTTTTTTCTTAAAGTCCTGTATCGTCAGCTACTCGCATATATGTGAAAGTACACAAACACAAGACTATATATATATATATATATATATATATATATATATATATATATATATATATATATATATATATATATATATATATATATATATATAGTCATCTGCAGACAGACTGTATCCCAGGTCATAAGTGATATTAAATGCCCGGTTGCCTCTAGCGAAGATCGAAACCCGGCTAAATTGGCGTCAGTCAGACAAACGCCCCATAAGCCCTTCGAGCACGGTAGGGATGACAGTGATTTTAAGCATATTTATTTTTGGATAAACGCAACAGTAACTGAGAGAACTCGATTCGTTTTATCGAAGGGTATTGCATTAGTAGCAGCCGCTGTCATTGTTTACAAACTCACACTTTCTCTCCATATATATGAATTGTGATCAAATATAGATAAAATTCAGATAAATTTCCTTATCTCATCATATATATATATATATATATATATATATATATATATATATATATATATATATATATATATTATTACTACTACTTTTTTTTTCGATCCCATTTGTCTGCTAAGCTTGCTAGACAGCCTCTATTGGAGACACCTGCTCAAGCAAATTTCTGTTTTTTTCATTATTCACAAACCCACCTGTGCTTTATAATGCAGAATGGATCATAATTACAGATTCTGGGAAAAAGAGCAAAATATTTCTTGACCAGCATCATGAGAATTGTTAGTACGCTTACACACTCAGTCACGATGAATTGTCTATTCATGCTTCCGGTCCTTTACACAATTTAATTGGTACAGATTTGAGGCATTTTCCATTATTCCTGCATGGCTCCCAAGTTGAATGGTGAGATTCGAATGCGGTTGTCATGGTCGATATATATTGACCATATATATGTAAATTTCCTTCTCGGACGCATCATTTTACTGTTACCATAGCTAGATATAACCGCAAGATCTATTCTAATAATGTCTTTTATCGTACTTTTCATTTCAGGAGTTCACTTCCGGTTTCTTGATTCTCTATTCCCTACAATCTTCATAAAGTTAAATGCAGCGTCAATCAATCGCTATCTTCTGTTTTCCTTAAATCCGTTTTTTTCTTGACCTTTCTTCTCACTAAGATAATTTCATACTCTTCCCCTTCCCTTGCTTACAAATCGTATTTTCAACTTTCTTCGGTAGAAATAATTAATATTTTTTTTCATAAAAAGGTCCGTTGTTTAGTTTCAACAATTTAGACCATAGTCATTACACACGTATTATACATGTCAGAAGAAGGTTGCAATTAGACGATGTTTGCCCAAGAACGGTCACTTTGAGGAACAAATACAAACGTTCATGCTTTATTGAACACTACTATTTTAAACTTTTCAAAGGAATTGTCAACTGCTTTCTGTTTCCCTTATCTTCATAATCTTCACATACAACCACCTGCTTTTTGATTCAGATCATAGACGCCATTCATCATTTTAATACTAAAATGCTCCTCTTAAGCTTTGCATTGGGTGAATGTAAGTTTAAAAAGCGCTTGCTGCTCAAGCTTGTACGATATTTTAGTTGACTGCAGACCATGCCGCAATATGTTTGGTTTGTATTGTTTTACGGCATATCAACCTCAATGGGTTTTTTTAATGCCGATAAGATCTTTATTGTTGGCAATATTCTTTTTTCAAAAGTGTATTACTTCTAGCATTTTTCTTTTCAAATATCTATTGCTGGCAATAATTTTTTCTTCAAAAATATACTGCTTGTACTATTTTTTTTATCAAAAATGTATTGCTGGCAATAATTTTTTTCTTCAAATATATACTGCTTGTACTATTTTTCTTCAAAAATGTATTGCTGGTAATTTTTTTTTTTTTCCTTCAAAAATCTATTGCTAATAATAATGCATTTTTAATAATGATTTTTCTTCAAAAATTTATTGCTGGTAATATGTTTTTTTATAAAAATATATTGCTGGTATTAAAACCTATTTTTACACTTTAATAGTGTTTTCATCCTGGTTAGCCCACAGCTAGGACCCCCCTCCCTAACAGCTGCTTTTTTTCCAAAATGTATTGCTGCTAATTCTATATTTCAAAAATGAATCATTTTCTACAAGTAAGGTAATAAGACTCCTAAGAAACAAGGGCTTACTGAGTGTGAGATAATATGAAAAAAATAAAACATAATTAAGGAGACAGAACAGTAAAAGTGATCTAATTACGACGACAGAAGTCAACGATTGACATTGCATTTAAATTTTGAAGATCAATAGGAACTAGAAAGCAAGAGGCCGGAAGTGTTTTCGAGAAGCGAGAAATGCGAGAGAAAAAAAACTATTAGTATAGAACTTACTGTTAAATCTAGCCATTTCAATTGTAAATATATAGTAATGACTTTAAATACATAAATTTTAAGTACCAAATAAGAAATATCATCGAAAGAATTAGTATAAAACTATTCATAGTTAAGGCACAGGGAGGCTAGACTACGGCGGTAAGAAAATGACTGAGTCCAAGATGCCAGGTCAGGATCCATAAAATGACAGATTCTTCGTCTTTTATCAAGGATCTCTAATTGCAAATCTAAATCAACAGACCTCATGCGACAACAATATTGAATGCTTTGACGAATAAATGTGTAGGATAGATTCTGGGGGCAAAAATATTATAGAACACCACAGTGAACTAATTTTCGTAACAGCAGAACTAGAAATTGATAAAAAAAATTCTAATCCACTTCATGTCAGCAGAAATGTAAGCCGGAGAAGAGGTAACATGTCCGTCGTCCAAATCAGAAGTGTGTGCGTATGTATGCGCGTCAAGATTGGTTTTGAATTCATATCTGTTCATCTCTCCACATTAGTTGCCATCCATTTCTAGGGATCCCAGTCTACCCTTTTATTTAGCCTAGAGATATGGCAGGTTTGGTCTGGTTTTGTTTGTTTTACCGCACACCAACCTCTATGGGTTATTTAATACCGACAACATTTTTATTGCTGGTAATTTTTTTTAATGTATTGGTGGTAATATTTTTTTCTAAAAAAGTATTGCTGCTAATATTTTTTTCTTTAAAAATTCATTGCTGGTAATAACTTTTTACAAAAATGTATTGCTGGTATTAAAACCTATTTTTATACTTTCATAGTGTTTTGACCCCTGTTTGAAGGTCAATTATTTGCTCATAACAGGTGCTGCCACCCCGAGTCAGGGTGAACCTGGGAACACCAACAATTAAGAGGTTGGTTCACGCTCCTCAAAACCTGACCAGAGGCCTTGCTGTTGAATGTAGTTTATCGTTTTGCCCAGAAAACGAATGCAGTTATCGCCTTACCCAGGATAGGCTGTGTCGGGCAGAGATAGAGTCCTGCCCTTTTCAAGTAAATTTGCATGAAGGTGGATATAACGAATTACTCCTTTCAATCATTTGACCGTTACCCAACTCGCAGATCGATGTAACTAGCTTTATACCCTGTGAATGTAAACAAGCAGAGATTAAAATATCATAAACATTATCATTGACTGCAGATTATAAGAATTACAAGGTAACCAAAAAACTTCTGTCCGTTTTTTGATTAGTCATTGAATGAAGTTTAAATATATACGAAATGCGTCTAGCAATTGTTTTCAAATTCGGACAGTAGGAAGTAGGAACATCAGACGTTATAATAAAACACGCTCACCGTGCCCGGTCATCAGTTATAAGCCGGACAGCTGTGAGAAGGATGGAAGTGTCTAGAGATCTCTTTCAGGGCTGTTTGCCTTACGACTTCAAAGTGGGCTTATCAGCAGCTGCACCAAGTTCCCGCATATGTCAAGCGATTGGGGATAGTGCTGTGGATTAAACGTACTGCAAGGCGTTGGTTTCGAAAATTCAAGTCGGAAGATTTGTCTCTCCATGATGAGCCTCACAGTGGACGACCACAGGTCTTGAATAACAGAGTCCTGAAGGTGGCCATTGAAGAGGAAAGTAGTCGAACCTGTGGTGAAATTGCAAGACAGTTTAACGTTTTCGATGAAACAGTTAGACTTCACCTACACTGCCTAGGTAAGGCGTACAAAGTGAGCAAGTGGATTCCGCAAACGCTGTTGGATGTCCACAAGGCAGAACGAGTGGCAGCCTGCGTATCGCTGCTTTCTTGCCACCGTACCGCATCCTTATTCAATCGAGTGATTACCTGTGATGAAAAATGGGTTCTGGACGAAACTCCCAAGCGTTCCAGACATTGCTGTCCCTCACATCGCAAGACCACCTATGCACCCACGCAAGATTATGCTTTGTGTCTGGTGGACAGGTCGTCAAGTGGTTCATTATGAACTGCTACCAACGGGCCAAACGGTCACTGGAGACCTATACCCGCAGCAATTGAAACGTGTGCAACACGCATTGCGCCAGAAGGATCCAGCACTGGTGAATCGCAAAGGTGTGCTTTTCCTCCATGAAAACACCAGGCCACATGTCGCACGAGTGGTCAGGGATACCATACATCAACTTGGCCATCCACCTTATTCACCTGATCTTGCGCCACCCGATTACCACCTCTTTCACTCCATGGATAATCATTTTCATGGAAAATCCTTCACCAATGAAGCAGACTTGCGCAAAGCCCTCACGGACCTCTTTGCGTCACCCCCCCCCCGAGTTCTACCGCAAGGGCATTGAACAGCTGGAGACACGTTGGCAGAAGGTGCTGGATGCCGATGGCGATAAGTTCCATATACTGTGAAGTGTTTTCTTTTTTTCCTTTAAAAACGGACAGAACTTTTTTGGTTACCTTGTATTTTGCTAGTATAATTATCGTTAGAATGTTCCAGTCGAGTGTCCCGGGAGATCTATTTAAGACATGACGATATAAAAGTAACGCCCAAATGCACAGGCGTACTGGGACAGCGAAAGGTGCCTTTCCAATGCGAAGCATTATATCAAGAATCAGAAAAAATTGTAAGAAAGAAATTAAAAAAAACGTGCTGTATTGTTATGTAATATTGGTCCTCCTATATGACTGTTATTACTTGAGACCTTACGGATGAAAAAGGGTCTTAAGGCAATAGAAATATCACTCTACAGAAGGATGCTGAGAATAGAAGGCGCTGAATTGGACACTAAAAAGGACTTATACTGTGAATCAGAAAGGAACAATTAAAATTTCTAAGGCATTTCTCTGACTTTTCTAGAGATATTCTCATGGCAACTGCTCTGACGAAATACTTTAACTTGTCCGCCCAACTGCATGAATTTAAGCGTGCTACTAGGTTGGGATTTCGGTCCCACCCTTTCACTGACGAAACGGTTAAATGTACCGGCGTCTTCTACTCCAACGAATTCTTCTCTCACTTCCCGACAGTGGAACTCCCCTTCCTCTTACTTACTTCCCTGATAGCTATAATCTTCAAATATTCAAATATAATGTCAATCGACATCTTCTGATGCCTTGATCCTGGTCCCTGTTCTTCTCTTTATTCTTTCCACAAACACCCCTCTTTACTCTTAATCTCATTGTCTGTATCCCCTTGCGTGCTAGTGGCCTTGCTTGGGGTGAAATATATATATATATATATATATATATATATATATATATATATATATATATATATATTAATCAGAATTTTACACTGCGAGTACGTACTGAAAGCTAGCGTAAGACTAGTGTGTTCGATATCAATGTTCTCGGGGAAAAATTGCCAAGTTAAATATGATATTTTCGAAAGGTTATGGTCCCCTCTTTTGATAATTGAAGAGTCCTCATTTGGACAACTTGTAGACATTTAGTCATGGGGGATAATTTTCACACCCGATCTGAAATAACGTTCTTGAAAAAACGTAGCTGGATTTCAATATTATCTGTTGGTTTATATCAGTAGTCTTGTATACAGAACTGAAACAGTAGATAAAATTAAAAAATACCACATAACAAAATACTGCATGCCTTTTCAAACAGTTGAAATGTCATTATGTGCCATGCGTGATACACTCTTCGGCGATCATGTATCTTTCGATACAAGACTGACGAGGCAGACTTTCCCCGCATTAGGTTGCCATTTCTTTCTGCGATAGACCAGTTGCCATCCAAGGCTGGTTTGTCCTGTTGTCCTCTTCTCCCCCAATAGATGGGCGAGGGAGATGATCAGTATTCAACATGGAATTCGAACTCGGCTCTGCGATTCCTCAATCCGAGCCACTGTATATTACTACGCAGTTCCTCTTAGTGAATGAAATATTGACCAAACAGTCACAATTTACAAACCAATAATCGAACTGTCAAATTGAAATTGACAAATAAAACAGTCTGCAAGAAGAGATAGAAAGAGAGAGGTGACAGTCGGACAAATATTTAAGAATACTTCCGATCAACTCATATGTTGCTCCAAGATCTTGCTCTCTCTGTATGGAGCTTTTAATATGGTCACGTGATATCGGTATATTTTGAAAACTAGAGTAAGGAAAGTTTTATACATAGAAATAACTCATTAAATCAAGCAACCGATTAAACAACTTCGGGCCTGAATGTAATTTTTTTTTTTTTTTAAGCATTTCACCCCAAGCAAGGCGGAGAGCCACTCGGACGCAAGGGGTTACAAAAAATTGGAGCAAGATCAGATCGGAGTGATAGAAGAAAGGATGAGGAGAAGGCTAGTGGATAGATCAAGGCAACTGGAGATACAGAGGCTAGTGAGAAAGAGAGTACCCCTTCCTAAACAAGAAACAAGGCGTAAGCCTCTACTCATGTCCAAGAGAAGGGGGAGGAGTGTTGACCGGGCGGTAGGAAAGCCTCAACGACTCACCCTGACAATGGAGGTGATTATTAACAAAAAAAGTTTGTATATCTTTTCACGTCTTTTTGATGTCGACCAAAAATGTGATCATTTGTAAAAAAAATAAATAAAATAAAAATAAAAATAAAAGAATTATAGAATTTGAAATCTTTAATTTAAACACTATAAGAAAAAATACTAGTACCAGAAACAAGTATTTTATTAAAAGGTTATAAGATAACACGAACGATTATGGACATGTTCCCAACTTCTCCACAAAAAATAGCAAACGGGACAACGTAAAAACTCTTATATAACTCAAAGTAAACTTTCAAGTAAATTAGCATCGTTTCCTCATTCGTTCTCTTTGTATAGAGCCAGATTAGTGTTGTTTCAATGGATGCCCCTAGTATCACTTCATGCTGTTACGCACATGAAACAATGTTTCAGGCAAGAGCGGATGTTTATGCTGCAAAGAATCTTGGAGGAAATATTTTCCCTTACAACACACATACCTCAGTACTTTCTCAGGAGCAGGGTCTACGCTGGTAAAAACGGGGGCTAAAATATTGGTTCTTATTTACCAAAACACGAGTGCAAGTGTCAAATGACCAATGACCTAAATTCTTCCAATTCATAGCTTGAAGTTAGACATGAAGGCTAAGGATCAAAGCTCACCGTTTAGTTGGAATCAGTCTGTAATTTCTCCGACGATGTTGCGGCATATGCACCTGAGTGAGACCAATGTATCGCCTGGTTTTCTTCCCTACACAATGCAAAAATCTGAGTTGACCGGGGCAGAAGAATTGGTTGCATAAGCTACATTAACGCAAAAAAACTGGGTCATATTTGATTCATGAATGAGTGCGATCATCGCAAATTTCCCACGCCCAAAATACAGCTAATATTGAGTCACATCAACCCTATGCCTGGATGACTGACAAGTTTTACAGAACATTACAGAAGAGTTTGTCTTCTCTGCAATTTCACGGATGCTGAGTAGATTCTTCATCTTTCGCCCGAGACATCTTTCCACCTGAACGCATATGGATGTCAGCCATGTTTGGTGTCAATAAAATAACAAGGATTTCTGTATCATGAGTTATTCAGTCAGTTATGCGCCATCCGTGATACACGCATAGGAGATCATGTATTTTTCGATGGATGACTGACGTGGTTGCCATTTCTTACTGCGGTAAGCCAGTTGCCATCTAAAGCTATATAACCCGATCTGTTCTTCTATTTACTTATAAGTGGGGAGGGAGAAGAATAGGATGCATACCTTTCCCAAGGGTAGTAGTATGTAAGTGAATGTAATGGATTTGACTGGAATTAGAACTCGGCTCTCCGATTCCTCAATCCGAACCACTATCCATTACTCCACAGTACCTCTCTTCAATGTTGGTTTAGTAAATTGCTGAATTCAAAACCGTGTTTGCTGTTGAGACAATGTCTCTAGATAAAATAGCAAGCCACCGGAAGTTGTCTAAATATGATAAAACATGGTGTGGAGGGCCATTAACCAGAATGCCGTTGGCACCAATGGGCACGAGGACACAAGGAAATCAGTAAAAAATAAAAATATTTTCTTGTCTTTATATATATATATATATATATATATATATATATATATATATATATATATTCACTGTTTCTGTAGTTTTCCAAAACTAGTGAGCTTGTTTCGGTGTCTGTGATCCCTGCTCAGGCATAATGTTTCGAACTAAAAAATCTCTGCTGCTTTCCTGGACAACCACCTCATTTAATAAACTATGACCTTTATTTACGACATATCAACCTCAACGGGTTATTTAATGCCGACAAGACTTTTATTGTTGGTAATATTTTTGTCCAAAAATGTATTGCTGGTAATAATATTTTGCTGGTAATATTGTTTTGCTGGTAATATTTTTTCCCTCAAAAAGTTAATGCTAGAAATATTTTTTTACAAAAAGGTATTGTTGGTTTTAAAACCTATTTTTAAATTTCCATAGTGTTTCGAGCCCAGGTTGGGACTAACTATCTTAAACTTGTATTGCATTACACCATTTCTCTTAGAACTCAAACAAAACAAAGCAAATATGTCGGTAGCTTAAATAATACAACATGAAATATTTTCATCAGCAGCATTGAAGAAAAGATAAAAATAGATGAATTAAACACAATTCCTGTATTCCTTACAATTCCCTCTAGGTTATTCAATCTTGGGTGATTATTTACATCATTGATCCAGAACAGTCTAAATAAAGTCCATGTTTAAATAAGTGTCTGTCTTTTGAATACTACCTGTTTTATAAGAATATGAAACAGTTACAGTAGGTAAGTCCATGAGATCGCTAAAAAAAGAGCATAGCATGATGAAAAAGACGCCAAACTTGACGAAAACAAAATTTCATCGTCTAAATGCTTATGTTATTATTAAGAGGAAACATCAAAGTTTATTTTAATTATTTAAAAAAAAAAAATCCTTCTTTTTAGGACATTCGAAATTTGATTAAAAATCTCCTTACTCTTTGTATCACCGGAACTACTAAATTAGCATTTACAATTTTTAGTAGTGTTTTTTATTTTTTTTTTTTTTTTTTTTTTTGTTTTTGCTTTTAATTTGGAAAATCTTGCAAAAATAAAAATAATTGTCGGATGTTAATGAAACTTTCAGAGACTATTCACAGATGATGAAAATTATTATAAATATGTTTTTTTTATTGCATAAATATTTTTTTATATTTATTAACCCCCCCCATAACTAATTTTATGAAAAATAGATTTTTAATACAATTATTTGTTATTTCTTTAATTATAATAGATTTTTACATTTAAGTTGTTAAAATATTTTAAAATTAGTTAATAGCCGCATCGGGTTTCCTAAGTGTCATTATAAGATAGGTCTTTTTTAGCGCGTTGTAAATTGTATCATTTTGACTAATCAAAAGATCCGCAGTAATTAAGAAATGTAATTTTGTGTTTATAATCGGGATGTAATAATAAAGTACGGAAGACCAAACAGAATACAATGAAGTTGCTTTATTTGAGTTAAGCATTGTCCTCCGTTGTTAAGGCATTTACTTTTGCGAAACACGTGTGGAGAAGTTAATTTGATTTTTCAATTTCAATTGAGAAAGGTACCTACAAGTATCAGCATCATCTTATGAAATTTATATGATCTTATTTTTATATTAATTTCAGTTATGACATTTTTCCATAAATGAAATATCAAAATTAATAATAAAATGAATGGAAATACAAATAACACAGTAAAATGTAATAAATGTACATAAAATTATAGTATTTTATGTACACTGCTGATAAAATTTCATAAGAAAGTTACCTATAAATTAATTAGATACCTTTCTTAGAAAATATGAAATTTAATTTCACTCTTAACAGTCTTATTTTAATTTCTTTATAATATATTTTCCATAAAGCATTGTAAACGTAAAGGTGAAAGCTAAGTACAAAAAAAATAGAGCGCTGAAAGTTTTCCTTAAAAATACCGAGGTAAATAATTTGTTCACTTAAATGTAAATAATTTTACTTTTCTCCTTCCGTAGAACAAATTATCCTCACGGAATCCGTCAATATGTCATTCATCACCTGTCAAGTGACGCGAAAGTTTATGACCTGCTTTGTTTTATTTTCAAATTACATCTTTTCGGCGCAAAAGCTAAATTAAGCTTGATTAAAAATATTTTTAAAAAAAACATTATAATTTCTCATTTTCTTAAAAAAAGTTTTGAAAAAATGATAATTGATATTTAAAAAATTTCAAAGTGAGATTTTTCATTTTTTTTATAAGATAAAAAAAATGGTTGCCATATGTCAATTTTGCTGACAAAAAAAACAAGATCTTTAACGAAAATTTCAGACGTGCTAGGAACGATAAAAAATATTTAAAAAATACCCCCAATATACTTTGATCTTTCCTCTTAATAATAACATAAACATTTAAACGATAAAATTTAGTTTTCGTCAAGTTTGGCGCCTTTTCCATCGTGCTATGCCCTTTTTTTTTAGCGATCTCGTGGATATACCTAAGTTACAAATTATATTGCAACATAATTTCAACAAAGAAACATTAAAAAATTGACATCATAATGCTCAAATAACTAGTAAGTCACATTCGAAATGAACTATGCATGATAAATATTTACAAGTTTAAACTACTCAAGTGGCTAAGAACCATGTTTCCCATTATAGCACCATTTTTCTGCAACAAAAAACGACCGTAAAAAATTCCCAAAGAGGAGTTTTTATATACTTGAAGGGCATAAATTCCACTTCTAATGATATAAAACATGTCTTTGTAACATTTGTTTCCGGGCACACCTTATATTCATTCTAAGTCGACCGGACTATCGAGGAAATTAATGAAGAATTTTCCTAATAAGGTTGAGTAAATAGTTATGAGGAGAAGGATAGGTAGTAAACAGATAAAATATTAATAAGAGCAATAAAAGACAGGAAGTTGTAAACCATGATCACCCACGACATAAAGGGATATGGCACACAAAAGAAGAATCATAAAAATGATTTTTCTTTTTTTTTTTTGTTTCCGTTGAACAGTATCTCAAGAACCATGTTTCCCATTATAGCACCATTTTTCTGCGAAGGAAGCAGTGCTCAGAAAAACGACCGTAAAAAATTCCCCAAGGTGGATGAGAGAGGAGTTTTTATATACTTGAAGGGCATAAAATTCCACTTCTAATGATATAAAACATGTCTTTGTAACATTTGTTTCCGGGCACACCTTATATTCATTCTAAGTCGACCGGACTATCGAGGAAATTAATGAAGAATTTTCCTAATAAGGTTGAGTAAATAGTTAGGTGAGGAGAGAGACTAGGATAGGTAGTAAACAGATAAAATATTAATAAGAGCAATAAAAGACAGGAAGTTGTGGGGAGCCATGATCACCCACGACATAAAGGGATATGGCACACAAAAGAAGAATCATAAAAAATGATTTTTCTTTTTTTTTTTTTGCCGTTGAACAGTATCTCAAGAACCATGTTTCCCATTATAGCACCATTTTTCTGCGAAGGAAGCAGTGCTCAGAAAAACGACCGTAAAAAATTCCCCAAGGTGGATGAGAGAGGAGTTTTTTATATACTTGAAGGGCATAAAATTCCACTTCTAATGATATAAAACATGTCTTTGTAACATTTGTTTCCGGGCACACCTTATATTCATTCTAAGTCGACCGGACTATCGAGGAAATTAATGAAGAATTTTCCTAATAAGGTTGAGTAAATAGTTAGGTGAGGAGAGACTAGGATAGGTAGTAAACAGATAAAATATTAATAAGAGCAATAAAAGACAGGAAGTTTTGGGGAGCCATGATCACCCACGACATAAAGGGATATGGCACACAAAAGAAGAATCATAAAAAATGATTTTTCTTTTTTTTTTTTTGTTGCCGTTGAACAGTATCTCAAAATAAATTTTACGACTGTATCTCAAAATAAATTATTTTCTACAAATACATTTCTTACTAGTGAAAGATTTTGTCGTCACCAGTGAACTGTCTTGGTTGATCAGCGACAATAATTTTAGTAGATATCCTAATTCGAACGATTCCCTTTCATTTGCTTAAGCCTGAATTGCTTCTTGCTTGCGAATGAGGAAATTAAGCGCTCAAACACCCAAATAGCACCATGCACCCATTCAAACAGATTCAAAAAGAAGGAGCGAGATATTTAAGAGAGTGTTAGAGAGAAAGAAAGCGACTGTCGAATGCTCAATGTTGGTTGGTACCCAGCAACAGGACGTCCATGATGGATTTGTAGAGTTAAATGAATGGTTCCATTTTCGTGCTCCGGATGTCATAGACTGTCAGTATCGGATTAATAGCACCATACGTCATATTGATTCGTGAAACAACTGTCCCGGTTGACTTTGATGATCTGAAGGGTTAGTAAATCATTTAAGCTGTGATGACGTTCAAAGTAGCACCATTAATTTCATTTAATGTGGATTTAAGTATCAAAGACAAAACTCGCTTTGAGAATGAGTTGCTCTGTATATCGTTCGGTGGGTGATAATCGAGGTATAGGCTAAACCTTTCCATCTTAAATATACTGAATCATTTATATTCGTCAAATAGCGGGGAGTAACGGTGTTGCTAAAATCAAGCAGAGAATATTATAAAGGTCTTAGACGCTATAGTGTTATTAATTTACTGGTGTTAGATGATATTAATTAAGTTTTCCTTTTTTTTCTTAAATAATTTAACCACAAGCAAGGCAGTAAAGCCACTTCGACTCAAGTGGTTACTGAGAGTGAAATGATAAGAAAAAAGAGCGAGGAAAATAGAAAGGTAATCAAGAAGACAGTAGATATCTACAGGTTGCGATGAATAAATTGTCGTGTATATAACGCCAAACCTAAAATAATACCGACATCTCATTTTAATAGACATACACGGTGCGATGGATAAATCATCGTTTAGATGACCCAAAAATAAATCTGGACTACTAAACCAGATGTGGCAGCAATATTCAATGTATTTAGAAATTGTAGATTTATAAATGTGTAAGATAGAATCTGGAGAACAAATGTCTAGCGCGATGAACCAACTTTCTTAGCAGTAGACTTTGCAGTTAATTCTGTATAGTCTTTACATTTTATGTTGGTCGAGAATTTTTGTCTAAGAAGGCGCAAAAGCAATACGTTCCCGAGCTTATTGTGACACATCTGAAAGAAAACATATATACATTTGGAAACTGAAACGAGGCTACATAGCTTAGTTAGAAATATTACGAGACAGGTTTGCATATAGATATTTACTGTTTTCTGTTTTATTCATTTGATCTCAATCGAGTTCGTCTGAACCGCTTTATAATGTGAACGACATTTTTTCAATGAATTTATTATATGAGTCACGCCATAGCAGGGTTAAGAAATGGTTTTGCATACAGTCAGTTTTTTCTAGAGTGGATGTCAACCGCAGCCAGGCAAGTTAGTATACCCTGCTATTTAAGCCAAGTGGTAGAAAAGATAAATACATATCTTTCCTAAGAGTATTTGCCTGAAAGTCGATATTATAAGCTGGACCGGAATTCGATCTCGGTTTACTGATTCCTTTTACTGAATCACTAACCGTGTCACCCATCGCACAGCTTTCCTAACTTGAAAAGAAGATGTATAAAACCCAACGTTTTAGTCAAGATAGTTCAGGATTTGGAGAGCTCTCGTTGCGGAATCATGTCTTTGATAATTAGAAAGGATTGTTGGGGTTATGATAGAAGTCGTATAGTATTATTATTTAGGGCGTGTGTTGGTGTAATTGTTAAGGGCGCTGAAGCTACAATCGGCGAAACGAGTTCAAATTCCAGCATCGCATGTTGCATACTTTTTCGCAATAATTCTCTTGAGGAAAAGCATGAAACCATCTCTTTTTGCCGCAGACAGCTATTGGTTAAATAACAGTATTGGTGATTTTTACTGATGGACTTTTTTTACGAGTTATCAACACTTTTTTTGCGTTTTTTAAAGCAGATTCATATTTTGGAGCGTAAGCATTTTTGTGTGTGAATATTGCATTACATATTTTTAGAGACAACAATGATTTTCCAGAAACCTCCTAATAGAGACCAACCACGGCTATTGTGCGTAAGGAAATGCAAAAAAAAAACGTGGCTGGTAATCGAATTCGGCTGTCCAATCTCTTATTCCTAGCCGTAAATAGCACGATAGGCTAGGCGTAATATTCTAGGGAAACGACGAATCTAGGGAAGACAACACTGAATTCCAAACTAGGAAGCAGGTAACGAAAATCAATTACATTATATTTTCCAATAACGTATAGCAATTACTAGATAAGTCAAAGGAAGCTGTGGAGAGCCATGAACGTCTACATTATGAAGGCTATGACATTTTTATTGACAGATAATACATACAACGTAGATTTTGGAAAGTGGTGTCGTCCAGTCGAAGCGGAGGATCGTTGAAGACAAACTTTACAATAAATCTAATAATTTAATTTAAATATTTGAAATACGAGTTTTTATTAAAGTTCAAGCACTCGTGTCATGAAGTACTGAAAACTGCATAATTATCGCAGGGGACATTTTAATAAGAAAATTATATGGAGGCGCCATTTCTTAATTTTGTATGTCCTTCTGCCTCGATGATTTGAAAATCCTCATCCCACATGTGGCAGTACTTAAGTTAAAATATGGCGGATAAAAAAAATAAATTTTACACTTTCTCCCTCACTACTCCTTCCTCTACAGTAGGCATTTGTCGCAATTGAAAAACATCATTATTTACATTTTTGGACTATTGTCCTCATCTTTGTCGCCATGTTTATCACAACGTCTCGGCCGTTGTACGCTCCTGCCTTCTTCAGGTGGTTGGAATGTCAAACTGAACCTTTTATTACTCTCGCTTGAGTATACTGTTCGAGTTCCTAGTGCCATGTCTAACGGATGTCGCTTATTAGTTATCTTTTGTTAATTTCCCTCTCCAAGTTCTTCACCACCTATACCAGGTATTGAACTCACACTCTTCTGGATCTAACCAACGCCTTTATCCACTGTTTCATGTGTCCTTGAGGACATCTGTGTATGAATTTCTGTGTATTATAAAACTAATGTCTTCAGCAATCCTTTTTTACCAGTGCTCATATTGCAGTTTTTGCTGTTATCATTGCATGCATTTTACCGGAGTTCATATTGCAATTTTTGTTGTTATTATCTCTTTCTCTGGCACTCCTTATTACTGCTTCCATATTGTATTCATTTCTATGCTTTCTCGGCTCAGGATATTTTTGTGGCCTAGCAGATGTGCTGATTCCTTACGTTTACGAATTTCCCAATGATGTTCTTTTTTGTGATCTCAACTTGATCCAACGGAGGGCGGTGAGCTCCCTTTTTTCTCCATATGTGGTCAGCCACGCCCGAATTTTCCACTTCTTCTTGTGTTACAGCTTTCTGGTGTTCTTGAAGCCTTACCTTAAGGGGGCAGTCTGCCTCCTCTTTATATTTCTTTCCGCATAAAGACAGATATGAAAAACATCTATTTATCTTTCTCAATTTAAACGTAGTAATGCCAAATAAAGAAAGCGGAACAAGGAATGGGGTGTTCATGTAGAAAGAGCATGACAAATACAAAAGGACGTGTACCTGTTTTATAGACTAAGTGAATGTGTCCGATATATTACGCCACAAAGATCTGTTGGAAGTGTTTAGCAACCTTGATATATCAGGTCATCCCATAAGTTATGTCTGGATTTTACTTTTTTTTTTAAATGAACGAAATTTAAAGAGTATTTTATAATGTCTAATGGAGTTGAACATTATTTTTATGTTTAGATGCATTTAAACTGATCCAATTTTATTTCAGAGAACAATAAAATTAAATTTTGTTTGATTAAAACCCTGCTAACATGGAAGTACCCAAGAATCATTTGAGGCGTGAGGCGCATAATGCTTTATGAGTTCAAGAAAGGAAACTCAGCAGCCGAAGCGGCTAGAAACATTCACTCAGTTTATGGAGAGGAATGTGTGAATGAAAGAACTTGCAGAAGATGATTTGCAAAATTCAGAGGTGGAGATTTCACCATTGAAGATGAAGATCGAACAAGATGTCCAGTTGAGTTTGATGAAAAGCTTCTTGAAGCAGCCCTTGAAGAAAATCCTGCTTTATCAGTTGAGGAATTGGCAGTGGTTCTCAGTTCAAACGATGTAACTGTTCATCGTCATCTTCAACAACTTGGAAAAGTTCCTAAACTTGGAAAATGGGTGCCGCATGAATTGTCTGAAAACAACTTCAAATCCCGAGTTGACATCTGCTCTTCTCTCCATTCTCGCCAATTTGTTTCACCTTTTTTGGATAGACTTGTGACTGGCGACGAAAAATTGATCTTTTATCGAAATGTTAAGCGTTGTAGACAGTGGTTGGTAAAGGGGAAGGACCCCACAGCCGAGAAGGGAAATTCATGAGCAAAAGGATCTTCTTTCAATCTGGTGGGATCGCCAAGGATAATCCACTTTGAATTCTTACGAACTAATGCAACAATTAATGCTCAAATATACTGTCAGCAATTAGAGCGTTTGAACCAAGCTTTGAGGCAAAAAAGACCTGCTCTAGTGAATCGAAAAGAGGTGATGTTTCATCAGGACAATGCGCGACCTCACACAGCAAGAACCACGTCACAAAAATCGAAGAACTTGGTTGGGAGAAAATTCCTCATCCACCTTATTATCCCGATTTTGCTCCCTCAGACTACCATTTGTTTCGTAGCTTACAGACTCATTTGGAAGAAACAGCTTTTGTAACACAAGAAGAGGTTAAAACTGACATTTGTGAGTTCTTCGAATCAAAGCCAAAAGAATTTTACAGTAATGGAATTAGTAAGCTTGTTAATAGATGGAAGGAAGTCATAGATAATCAGGGAAAATACATTGTTGATTGAATCTGTAATTAAATGTAACATTTGGTCACTTGTTTTCTTTATTCAAAATTCGGACATAACTCATGGGATGACCTGATATTTGGGAAAGATATTAGAATAATCAAGAACCTATACTGGCAGCAAACGGTTTCCATGCGCATAGAGAATTTCAACAGATATACATAAACAGAAAGAGATGTACGGAAAGCATGTCTTCTCACCGGAGTTATTTAACCTATACTGCGAGGTAATTATGAGGGAATTGCAAATCCTAACGGAACTCATCATTTGCGGCCAGAGTCCTGGCAATAACCCTGATAGAAGGTGTTTCTGGAAATTATGCATTTTCCATTACTTCATGACACGAGTGTTTGAACTTTAATAAAACTCGTATTTTAAACATTTAAATTAAATCTATTACATTTATTGTAAAGTTTTTCTTCAACATAAGATACGCAGATGATACAGTACTGATAGCAGACACGGAAAAGAAATTATAAAACCTCCTATAGAAGGTAGCGAGGGAGAGCAAGAAGAAGGGACTAAGCATAAAATACAAGAAAACGGAAGCATGGACATCAGTAAAAGAATGATCCCGAAATGCGGCTTACATGTCGGGGAATCTAAAACCAAGCAGGTCATTTATATATCTAGAAAGTGCTTTGATAGAGGACGTATTCTGATGACCGAATACGCATTCCAAAAGCTAGGTAGAGTATTATAAGACAGGAGGATTTATTTGGTAACAAAGAAAATACTACTGAGCTGCTACGTAACATCTGTCCTCATTCCGTCAGCAAATAATGGATAGTCTCTTCAAACATGAAGAAGGTAGAAAACTTTGCATCGTTATCATATCGTTGTGACGTTTTTGATATGGGATCAGTTTAGGTTCAGAAATATAGTTAGCTGCAATCATTAGAACAACCTCGCAAACACGTCCCGTATCCTCCAATTAACATACGTGTCTGCAACTTTGCTCCCTGTTAACTGGGGAAATGGCAAACACGTTACAGTGTCTACGACCAGCAAGGTTCCTTTGTTATCATTTTACGAGGCTTCACATTAAATATACTAGGTTTAAGTTTACAAGTTCTAGAGCGCCAATAACAACCGTATTCACCAGAACATAGTGTTCGATACCAGCAAGCTAAACTTTAGTCTTTACGCATGGACGTTTTAACCAAAAGCAAGGTCATCGTATAATACCAAGTGGAATTGTCATCAATAAAAACAATAAGCCCAAAATGCGATTTAGAGGTGCAGGAATTTAAATATCTAGTAAGTGTTTTGACAGAGGGCAACTGCAACGCTGAGATCCGAAGACATATTAGGATGACCGAATACGCATTCCAAAAGCTAGGCAGAGTATTATAAGACAGGAAGATTTATTTGGTAACAAAGAAAGGATTACTGAATGGCTACGTGACATCTCTCCTCCTTTACAACTGCAAATATTGGACTGTCCCCTCCAAGATTGAAATATAATGTCAACTCGTTTCTCGACTTTTTTTTAAAAGTGTTAGCTGTCATTTGTATTAACAGATATCAAGTTCTGCATCAGTTTCACGTCATTGATACTACCGTACGATTGATATTGTCATTGTTTTTAAAATTCCGTTATACGCTGATGTACAGTTGCATACTTCACATTTGTATACAAAATTAAAGGAAATTTAACTATTTATGAAGTCAGGGACAGGTTTAACACTTTACAATAGAATCCCTGACAACCGGACTAAGAAGGCCTTCCGGATATAAGGAATTGATTACAAAGTCCGGATATGGGGAATTCCGGATAAGAGAGATTCCAGATTTGAGGGACACTAAAACGAACAAACTGATCACTGATGTTTCTTTATACAGTAGAATCCATGATAACCGAGCTAAGAAGGCTTTCCGGATATGAGGAATTGGTTACAAAGTCCGGATATGAGGGATTCCGGATATGAGAGACTCCGAATCTGAGGGACACTAAAACGAACAAGCTGATCGCTGATGTTTCTTTATACAGTAGAATCCATGACAACCGAACTAAGAAGGCTTTCCGGATATGAAGAAACAGTTACTAAGTCCGGATATGAAGGTTTATATTTAGATTAAAATAAAAGAACTGAAATCAGGTTTAACATTTATTTTCAGTGTTTTATAATAAACAAAATAAGTTAATGGTGAGTGAAATATAACGGAATTGATTTTAAGGAAAAAGAAATAAATTATGTAATATAAATAACAATTCATTAAATTAAGTATGCCACATATGCAAAACAAATAATGTAACGAGGATTTTTTAATCTCTGTTGCCTGATGATTCTTTCTCTTCTAATGTCATTCTCAACTTTTCTGCATTTCGTTTTGCTTTTGTTCTTGAAATCTTTTTTAAAGGAAAGACACGTTTTAACTGTGCATGAGTTATTGCAATCATCATACCTGAATGCTGGCTTTCATTCCATAAAACTGATAACCATTTCATTAGCTTTTTCAATTTCAGTCTAGGTTTCTTCACAATCATGTTTTCCATTTCCTTGTTTACTCTGGCAGTGTGAACGCTGGAGAATATTTTCTTTGGAAGACTTTATATCATACAATGTTGACTTTACTATGTTGAACTCTGCCATTATTTTCAATGAACTTTCACCAGCGTCTAGTCTGTTTAAAATTTCTACTTTTTACGATAAATCCAAAGTTGTCCTTTTCTCTTATTCCCATCATCTTTTGCACCAATACAAGCCATTAGGTTGAAATCAGTTGAGCGATATTAGGCATTCCGGATATGAGTGATTCCGGATATGAGGGATTCCGGATATGAGGGATTCTACTGTATTTACATTATAGACAGAACCTCCAACTTCTAAAATGATAAAAACTCGATATTTGTCGATTCTGACAAATGTGGGTAATGCCTAATGAATTCCAAAAGAATATATCCTGTTTGTTTACGAGAGGATCAGTTAACCTAAATCGTACCCCAAATCTTCATCATTGTGTAAATGGAGGGAGGAACAGGGGAGCTGCATACTTAGCAAAATACGAAACCCCTTAAGGGCCACGAGAGATAGGAAGATGAACGTCGATATTCTGGAGGCACATGGAAGAAGAATATTTTAAGCAATAATAGTCTACCACACAAGCTGATATTTTTTTCAGATATCTCCGTTTTGACAGCAAACAACCTCATCGCTTAATCTTTTCCCGCCATTTCCCGACCAATATTATCCGACCGTGGCATGATACTGAAGTGAATCGTTATAATCTTTGTATTATCTGAAGATACCGTACAAAGTCGCCACTTTCAAATGGACAATTATCTAATACATCGCCAAACACCACCATTTTCCATCCCAGCGAACAGCAGAGCGTGCCTGCCTGCAGGACAACCAACCCGTGCGTTTGATTCCTCGAGGTAAGAATTTTATTATAATTGCACCAGGGGTTGCACCACGCTGAGGTGTATTTGTGGCAAATTCCTTTCGGGAATGAAAAGAGTGAGGCGGGAATGCGAGTACCATCTTCTAGTAATTTTCCCATCGTCTGAATGTTTAATTTAATACGAAATTTACTTAAACTAAATTATTCTAATATCCGCTGACGTTATTTAAAACACTAATTCTATGCATGTATAGATCTAAGAATATATCAAGACTGAGGATTATCTATACCTATCAATGTTTAATGTATCTATAAAACAAGATTTTTAATACTGATTTTCAAAGAAAACGAAAGTTCAAATTAAAAGAAGCAAAGTTCATTCAAGTTGAAACTAATAATAAAGTATTAGTAATAATGAAGAATATAAATATTTGTTAAAACATTAATATATTAGATAAAAGTAAGAACTTGTTTCGTTAATCAGTATAGTATAGCTGTCCACTCTTGCTGAAGGAACATTTGAAACTCGACTTGGATGAAAAAAATTATCATTACGGAATTCCATATCACAGATTGCATGCAACACAAGAGGGACTGTTATATTTTCAATTCGATACTTGTCCAATCGTTACTAAATATTTTATTTTCACATACCGTGTGTAACAGCAAAATTGTCAAAATGGTGTAACAGCATAAATGTCCATCAAACAAAATGTTTAATATCTAACAAAAACATTAAACTAATCGTGTTTCTTTTTCTTAGGCTTTCAGATCTGACAATTAACCATCTTGATAGCATTTGTCGTAAGAATCAGGGGCAAATCCTTTGAGTTATTCAGCCAGAAAGAGAACAGGTTAAAATCGTTTTTTGTCAGTTTCACTGCTTTTTCCAAATGAGCAATGGTGAGAGGAAAAAGATCATTCAGCCCTTCAGTAATGGTACTAACATTCATAATCAGGTTTTCATCTTCAAAGTCTATTCAAGAACCCTCAAGAGAACGGAAAATAAGTTTTATAAGTTTTTATTTTCATATACCGTGTGTAACAGCAAAATTGTCCAAATGGTGTAACAGCATAATTGTCCATCCCACAAAATGTTTAATATCTAACAAAAAAGTTAAACTAATTGCGTTTCTTTTTCTCAGGTTTTCCGATTTGACGATTAACCATCTTGATAGCATTTGTCGTAAGAATCAGGGAAAAATCTTTTGAGTTATTCAGCCAGAAATAGAACAGGTTAAAATCGTTTTCTGTCAGTTTCACTGTTTTTCCAAATGAGCAATGGTGAGAGGAAACAGATCATTGAGGCCTTCACTCATGGTACTAACATTCATAATCTGGTTTCCATCTTCAAAGTCTATTCAAGAACCCACATGGGAACGGAGAATAAGATTTTAAGAGAGAGATAAGTAGAGAGGAAAATTGAATCAGTAGGTCAAAACAGGAAGAGGGATCATCATTTCAACTTAGAGCTAAAGAGATCAATTACAAAAGATCAAACTCAATTTATAATACGTTTAGCACATGAGAGAAGAGTTTCACCTATGACAGTGCAAATAGCAGTGAAAAAAGACTTGAAAATAAAATCGTACGTGAAACCTATGAGACATTTTGTTATTCTAGGACTGAATGTTAGAAGGTTAGAGAGGGCGGAGTCCATCTTGAATTAGCTAAAAAAATGGTCCGGTGTAATATATATATATATATATATATATATATATATATATATATATATATATATATATCTGTGTGTGTGTGTGTGATTTATTTCAATATTTCATAAGCTTCTGATGCTTAGTTATGATTGATTAAAGATGAACTTTTCATTTCTGTTTACGCCGATGTTTCTATTAAGCTTGGAGAGTAATTATCTATTCTTATTGCTTAAAGTATAGCACAGTAGTGCTATAAAAACTTCGAGAATTCCAGTAAGATACCTTTAATCATTTCCACGGTTCAAAGTTTAATCTAAAAACTAGACAATTTTGCTTTTACTCAATTTGGACAATTTGGCTTTTTTTTTATTTTACAACTATGATAATGATTGCTTACAAAATTGCAGTTAGAGTCATGATACGCTATCTGTGGTAAAACGATTTGACTTTAAGGGCAGTGACAAAAGCAATTAATGGTTCGGAAAAACCAACAGCTCTCGACGAACATGTGGCATAATAAACGATTGAACAACATCCAAGCAAAAAACGACACATCGTTGGCAGAACATGGACCTTGACAATGTCCCCTCAGTCGACAACTCCATAAGCATGACTTTGCAGATAGACGCTTTCGTGAAGCTATTCATAAACTGAACCCATAGTTGAGGGACGAGAGATAGATTCCTACACTTACCATGGGTATTGAGCGTAACTGAATACTGGAATGCGAACTCAGCTCTCCAGGAACAACGAGGTTAAACTTTTACAAACAACTGCAGACAAATCGACAAGATACCTGTTTTGCGCATCGAATTGTAACTGGAGATGAAAAATAGATCTATTTTTGTAATCCTAATAGGATAATTCTATGGTTCCATTTCAGCTAGGTTTCTGAATCTGAAGTTCATATTTGGCTGAATTTCGAGAGTGTGTTGCATTTTGAGCCTATCCCAGGTGGACATGCTGTGAACGATGACATTTATGCTCAAAAACTGCATGGGGTATATAATTACCGTCTTTTCGAAGTCATGACACAATTCCTGCGTAAAAAGAGATTCAACAATCAGCAATGTGGATAAGGTTGCAAATGAACGCGGGAGTTCTTTTTTGTCAAATCCAGCGAAATGTTGTAATTGAATGGAATTGAGCTTCCGGTATAGCGACTGAAACAAACAATAGAATATGATAGAATATATTAGGATGAATAAACGAATCTTGTATGTAATGTGTTTGAATTATTAATTCACTGCAGACACCATTACCAATGCCACAGTTCTCCTACATCATCTACAAGATGCTGCTAATGATGTTGGACTCTATGTGAATGCCTCTAAAACTAAATTCACAGCTTCAACCAGCAAGGTTCTATACAAACTGTCTCAGGAGAATCAATAAATTTTGTCGAATCATTTAGATAACTAGGAAGCGAAATAAATTCTAATGAAAAGAATGTGAATATTGGCATGGTTACATATTGCACCACATTGTATAAAAGAACATCAGATCTGGTAATCTGATCTACCAGACAATCTCAAACTGAGCTGCTTTTTTTTCCACAGTAGAGGCAGTTCTAATGTATTTGCTGCTTGTACATTAACTAAAACAATTGGGTCTAAGTAGGATGGAAAATACACTCAGATGTTGCGAGCTATAAACATCTCTTGGGGATAAATATCCAACTAAATCACAGCTCTATGGACCCATCTCTATATTTCTATAGTCTTACATGAGCGCAGAATTCGCTTTGAAGAACACTACTGGCGATTAAAACAAGAACTCACGAATGATTTAATGCACTGGACAACAAGCCATGGCGTAAGAGGGGTTGGTCTCCTAGCAATAATCAACCAACTGCGTTATGACACAGAATGCCACCATAATCACCTTCCGACTTTGATGTCGGACCGTCATGTTTGGTGTGATAGACTCCTGAATGTCTAACCTAGCTCGACTGAATAATCATATAAAAATAAAGAATCAATTAATGCTTGAAATCGTATGACCAAGCCTAGGATATATAATCCCAAAATGATGAGACACAAACCAACAATAACAGGATTTAGTTGGTGGGTTTAAAAAGATTTCTCTCACTGTTGTATTTTGTATATACTTAAATTTACAGATTGTTGTAATTTACGGATCCTTCTCCTTGACCCTTCTGTTTCTGCCTGTTGAAGATTTTGCTGCATGTTTCGGAAGAGTTGTTATTCTGAAAAGCTTGTTGACCACCTCATGTTGGTGTATGTCTGTATCTCCAACAAAGGATTTTCCCGCGATTATGTAAGTATCGGATGTTCTCTTTCTTGAAGCTGTGTGAATGGTTGGAACTGAAGTATTGTTCGGTGAATATTGTCTTGTGATATATGGGGGCCTTGAATATATTCTCTGTGCAAGTTATTACTGCATCCAAAATAGCAAGGTATTTTTTTCTTCCATTGTTAAACTGGATGGCATGTTTTATCGAGATCATATGAACCCGCAGTAGTTATACAGCTTCCTGATGTGGCCAGAGTATCTGCGTGCTATCCACGTACCAATGATCATCTTTTAGCTAATGAATCCACTCTGTATTACAGAAAGCAGCCTTTCACCAGATCTTGGAAACAGATTCCACCATTTTCAAAAATGCTTCACCAAAAAAGAAAAAAAAACATATCACATGAAGATTTCTAACAGTCGCATCAACTAAAATGGATAGATCATAGAATGTTATGGTAATTTACCCACGTACGCATGCACTCTCTCAGCTATAAATAGGAGCAGGTACTGCCTTTTGAAGAGGGAAGTTTCCAGCAGTCAGCTCTTACAGTAGAACCGAACATTCTTGCTGTAACACTCTCGTTTGTATATGTTTGTATTAATGTTTCTGTTAATATATTTGTTTAACACAATTCCTCTCTTGTGTCTTTATTTCTGGACCTAACAAGGCCACAACATAGAATATGTAAGAAAATAATGATATAATTCAGGATTTATTATTTATAAAGTTATCTTTAACAAAATGTATGTAACTTAAAAAAAAAACGTTATGGAAAAAATTGATTTATCGATTTGTTGCGGCTTAATAAGTATTTCCCGATTATATAACAGCATAAACTATTTTTAGATTGTAAGAATCTTTGGAGATAATAATTACTTACTAAGACAAGTCATACTAATTAACCCATAGTTAGGAGGAGAATATGTGGATTATTTTCTCGTAACGAAATGAATGTAACGAGCCTTGACTGGAATTGGAACTCGGCTCTCCGATTTCAAATTCCGAGCCCTTATCCATTAAACCACCCACACATCGAAGTACCTGGGATTTCCAACCTGTTACCCGTCTAAGTTCTGGCCAGGTGCGGCGTTGCTTTACTTTCGTTGATCGTATAGGAACTGTAACCGAGTAGAGAACATCGTCCAAAGCAGATTGTGAAGATATTTTGGAAGTATTTAAGGAGTCATCCATTATGAACTGTGAGATGATAATGAAACAATCAACGCTGCTCCCTACTACCATTTGAGATTTTAGTGTCTACGTTTATTCATAAATTAATGTATTAAAACAGTGTTTAAATGTGTCAGAAAAATAAAACTGACCATCTATACATTTCTACCATTACAAGGTTATATATGCCTTTACGAGAAAACATTAAACATTTTATCCATTTGCCACCAGTAAACATCGACAGTGATGCTTTGGTGAGATTCCAGAAAGCTGGAATTGATAATGTCAATAGCAGACCAACAGACAGTCATTATAATTTTCTGTGAGTGGAATTTCAGTCTTGGAATGTGTTTGGGTCCTTCATCATGATCAAGCCATTTAGCTGATAGTTTACGATAGTCATAAAAGATCCATTTCTCATCACGTCACTATTCGATCAAGAAATAAATCATTCAAATTTCGCAGAAGCTGAAACGAAAAAAACGTCATAAATGTCGAACTCTTTGACTTTCATTGAGCTAACGTGGAACCTATTTCTCGAGTTTCCTAACCTTGACAATTTTCTCATCCGATAATGGGGAAATGCTGACATTCATTATCTGTGACATTTCTCTGACACTTTTGTCGTGGATTTTAACTCATGTTTTTAGATGTTGATTGACACTTACAGATAGATGTCCTCTGCCACCTTAAATATTAAGACTCGTATCCCCACTGCGGAACTTCAGAAGCCAGTGAAGTACTTTACGATTACAAGTGGAGCCTTCAAACCAGGTTCGGTTAATTTGGGCAGCGGTTTGAGGAGTATGATGACCAAGCTTGAAAACATGCAAAAAAGTAAACGCGTCTCTTCTGTAATTCATGTTCAAGAAAAGGGGTGTATAATATTTTTAATTTTTTTTTTTTAATCCTGAAAAATCTAATATATAATTAACAAAGGCGAATTAATAATTAAGAATGAGTAATGTATTTTTGTGCAACTATTATAATAATATATTTGAACACGAAAGGTGTATTCTAAAATCGGACATTATTTTCCAAACAACCGAATATTTATTTCCCGTTTAGAATTTAAACACTTAACCTTTCCGTTTTAAAAGGCGCCTTAAACAATTAAATTATGTTATCCCATTGTGTTCAATGACCACCAGCAAAGGAAATGCATGTATCTTTAAAATCAATTCATTATTGATGATCTGTGAAATTTGATTTGTAACTTTTATTTAATAAACATTGCATCATATGATTGCTTGTGTACTATAGGTCTGGGTATTCTATATCCGGCAACAAGAACACTGATCCCGAGATTGAAGGTTTTGAAGAGATCTGAGTCACCTCTTAATTGACCTTTTACACAGATCCACTCTGACCCGGAGTGATAGCACCTGTTAGGGTCTAAGCTACGGGCAAATAGTGTACCCCCAAACAAAAACAAAGCACTATGAAAGTATAAAAATATATTTTATAGTAAAAATAGCAGCAATACATTTTTTAGGAAAATGACCAATAATATATTTTATCTCTAATTGAAGGGGCACCTCAAGGCGGTGTAATAGTTAGCAAGCTTGTCTCGCTAGAACAATTACGACTGAATAATGAGTTCGATCCTCACTGCGTGCCCCATACTTTCGGCCTTGTGCCACATCTAAGCTACGCTTGGAAAATAACTTTATCTGTCATTGAAGGCATACAACTGCGTTCAAAATATATTTAGTTGAAGCCATAAAATTTTATCAAACATATTTATATTTCGTCAATATATAACCCATTTGATGTGCTGCTAAACAAAATCAAACGGACCAACAATACCTATTTATAGTAAAATTACTGACATTACTTATTTATATTAAAATTACCAACAATAACTAGAAATGTCCAACAATATATTTTATCTGTAGTTGAATGCATACAAATGCGTTCAAAATATATTTAGTTGAAGCCATAAAATTGTGTTTAAAATATTTAGATTTCCGAATTAAATAACCCAAAGAGTTTGATATGTCACTAAACAAAATCAACCAAACCAAACCTGTGTTCTAAGATCAATAAGGATTGAACTCTCTTCCTTATTTACAGCCTGTGAGATTAACATTTAAACTAAAACGAGTGCCTTTGAGGACTGATGCTATTATATAGAATAGTATGAATCACGTGTGAAGCGCCTTCAGATGGACAGATTTGTAAACAACATTCTCGGTCATTTCTCTCCAGAGAAATCTTGAGAAACATTTACTATTTAGATCATTGTTACAACCTTCTTGTAGAATAAGGGTTTACATTTCTTTTTCTTCAGATAGCTGACCGATCTTATTTTATGTGACGTGTTCCTTCTGGCCGTGGGTGAATATAGCAATCCATCAATTCATATACTTTACACTCCTTTGCAGTAATTATGTACATTACTTTGTTTTATAATTATATTATATATCACAGTATATCTCAGAGTATATAACATAGATATATCACAGATATATCACAGTATATATCACAGATATCACAATAATTAGCTGCATTACTTTGTTTTATAATTACATTATATATCACAGTATATATCAGAGTATATATCACAGCATATAACACAGATATATCAAATATATATCAGAGTATATATCAGAGTATATATCACAGAAATTATACGCATTACTTTGCAGAACTTAATTTAAAATTGTCTTACATTCATTCACAGAAAGTTTTTGTAGAGTAGTAGTAATTTACAGGGTGTTCCAAAAGTCACGCAATATTTGGCAGAAAACATACACTTGCGAAATAGCAACTAGGGAAAATATGCCAGACAATATCTTTCATAATTCGACTAAACAATTTCTTAATAATATATTGTTACATACGGAAACATGAGTCCATTTGGTAAATTAATATAAAATTTACAATGTTATCAATGTTTTATTCTTTTGGAACACCCTGTACATGAACAAAGTTCAGATAACATATCGATTAAATATGGATTCGAAAGAATGATAAGATACAGATCTAATAGGAAACGTTTTTCAATCTAACATGTTTCTGTTTTACTAGAATTTCATCAGAGAATGAAATATGGAGAAAAAGAAGAAATAAATTATGGCATTCTTACTATTGTGGTGTTTGATTTTCATTGGTTAATCATGTTTCAGGAACATTAGACTTTTTAAAGCAACGTTAATATAGTTATTCTGTAAGTGTAGCTTAGAAGTGGCACAAAGTCGAAAGTATCCAGCGAGGATCGAACTCACTACACAGTCGTAATTGTTCTAGCGAGACAAGCTTGTTAACCATTACACCGCCTCGAGTTGCCCAAGAAACACTGTTAATATCTGTGACGTTCCGAATTCAAGGAGAGACGAGGCGTTCGAAGTTTCTAGAAAGTAACGCATTGTACATGAAAAACGTAAATATTGCTTCATAAATGTAAGTGTATAATAATTCTATTTTCATGGGGTATTTTATATGATAATGTATATTTGTAAGTGTGTGTGTGCGTGTTTGTGCGTGGAAATATATATCTAGAAGACATTATATTTATTGGTTTTTCGCATATTGATTTAGGAACGTTTTTACGTACATACCATTTGATTTAGATAAATATGTTAGATTCTTTAAACAATGAGTCAATAAAGTTTAACGATGCTTATATACAGATAACTGGTGTATCGATGTCATGCAGTATTCAAACATAACGTAATTAAACCTTCTACAATGTGACGAACTTCGCAAAAAAATAAAGTAAAATAAATACCGAATATGTCCTCTTTATTTATTCTTCTTTAATATACTATGTCCAATCAGGACGTGGGAGATCTCGGATCTTCAAAACTTATTATTCTTTACATTATTTACCTCTCTCTCTCTCTCTCTCTCTCTCACACACTCTCTCTCTCTCTCTCTCTCTCTCTCTCTCTCTCTCTCTCTCTCTCTCTGGCTCAGTATAACTTAATTTTGCATCCGTTTTCTATAAAAAAAACCTTTCTCGTAAAATGTTCATTCTACGGTATTCTTCGCATTGCATTTTTCTGAAGAAGCACGTCTCTCATACTTCAGATCTCTTCTTCATCTGTGGGGAAATTACCCATCATTCACTGTCATACAGGAGGGTGGCTACAGTATAAGATTTCAACACACTTTTTTTAAAGAAAATCTTTGTGTTACCTAGTGCTGTCTTTAGCTTTTGGGGTTTTTTGTTTCGTTTATTTTGTTTAACGGCATATCAGCCTCAATGGGTTATTTAATGCTGTCAACATTTTTTGGATAGATTCGTATGAATAGAATATATATTATTTGGTTTAGATTGGTTTGGTTTATTTTGTTTTACGGCATATCAATCTCAATGTGTTATTTAATGCTGACAACATTTTTAGGATAGATTCGTATGAATAGAATATATATTATTTGGTTTAGATTGGTTTGGTTTATTTTGTTTTACGGCATATCAACCTCAATGGGTTATTTAATGCTGACAACATTTTTAGGATAGATTCGTATGAATAGAATATATATTATTTGGTTTAGATTGGTTTGGTTTATTTTGTTTTACGGCATATCAACCTCAATGGGTTATTTAATGCTGACAACATTTTTAGGATAGATTCGTATGAATAGAATATGTATTCTTTGGATTAGATTGGTTTGGTTTATTTTGTTTTACGGCATATCATCAACATCAATGGGTTATTTAATGCCGACAACATTTTTTGGATAGATTCGTATGAATAGAATATGTATTCTTTGGTTTAGATTGGTTTGGTTTATTTTGTTTTACGGCATATCAACCTCAATGGGTTATTTAATGCTGACAACATTTTTAGGATAGATTCGTATGAATAGAATATGTATTCTTTGGTTTAGATTGGTTTGGTTTATTTTGTTTTACGGCATATCAACCTCAATGGGATATTTAATGCCGACAAAATCCTTTATTGCTGGTAATATTTTGTTTTGTCAAAAATCTGTTTCTTGTAATATATTTCCTTCAAAATTGTATTGCTGGTAATAGATAACTATTTGCTCATAGCTGGGACCCTAACAGGTGCTACCACTCCGGGTCAGGGTGGACCTGGGAACACCAGCAATAAAGAGGTGTTTCTATGCTCTGCAAAACCTCCTGATCGGAGGCCTTGCTGCTGGACGTAGTTTAACGTTTTACTCAGGAAGCGGCTGTAGTTTAACGTCTTACCCAGGACGTATTTAGCTTTTGTGAGGCATCTTTTTGCTATTCAATCAGCCTTATAACGTCGGTTCTATATTTTCTGTACCCCGTTCAACATAACTTCTCAGATACTTAAATTGTCTTACTTGCTTGCCTATTTAGGTACGTTATTCAAAAATCAAACAAATCCTAAAGGCGATGATAGTTATTTGCATGAAGAAATTTCCTCTCAAGATATTTTTTATAGTGAGCCATGGAAATGTGCAAGATATATAATTCCATGAAACCATTCATAAAGTTTCCTTATTTTAGCAGGTTTTCCTCAAATTGTACAGTATTTGGAAAATAGTCTCCTATTCAACTACTTTGCTTTCCAAAGCCTGCGAATTCCTTACCGTTAAGTATATTTGCTTATCTGAAAAATACGTCATATGAGAGAATGGAGAAAAACCGGATGTTATTCACAATGAAATGAGTAATCATTATATGCCCTGTGGCAGGTGGAAGAGAAGCAGATATTACTGTAAGCTAAATAGGCCCTGTATTTCAAGAATCACTTCAACATTTCGATACGAAAGTTCTTGTGATGAGAAGAAATCAGCGAATGAAAACTTTATATTCCTATGTCTTCCGGGGTAACACGGGTACGTTGAATCCGATTTGAGAGTGTTCTGCTAGGACTGCCATTTTCGAGATTTTTCTATAAAATCTGTGATTGTACCATAACGTAATTGAAGCAGATAATATAATCTATGTTTTCTGACTGTTTTTCAAACAAAATGTACAATTTCATAAAGCTCGCAGGGTAACATGAACGAACAGACGTAACAACTTTATAACTACAGAATTTTAATTGCACAGTCTTATTAATGAATGGAGAATTATAATAAATAATCGTAATTTTTAATTAAAAAATAGGGACTGAATAAAAACATTGTCTGAACATCCTTTCTTCTTATATGAGGTGCGTCTCTTCAGGACCGCTGTGATCGTCGCTCTCTATATTCCCATGTCCTTTGTAACACATTCTAAATACTGTTTTTTTTTTAAACACTCTTAAACCCTGCTCCGTCATCCATATAGACAAGACCGTTAGGTAGTTTATACATTGTTTTCTGCTGAGCTTCATTGCTTTCTGTGGGTGTCAAATATTCTAAGTTCTCTTTCCTCATTCAAAATTTTCAACTGAATATTTATGATGACTTCATTTGTTCATATATATATTTATATATATATATATATATATATATATATATATATATATATATATATATATATATATATATATAAATATATATATATATATATATATATTATTTATTTAAAAATATGATTCAACGCTACATAAGAGTTCTCATGTTTCAAAACAAGAGCCGAAAACTTCAATATAATTATTTGAATTAAATTGTATTAAAGTACCAAGCTCTGTTCCATCTTCAAACATAGAAGTCAAAACTTAGAGGCGACAGCCATTTTCATGCTAGAGGCAATCGTCAGGCCACGAGTGCTGTTATTTTTCTCGGCTAGTTATATATATATACGGGTCAGTGGGGCATTGTTGGTAGTCTATTTTGGCGGTTATTTTACCGGAAGTCGTTTATTTGTTTATTTATTTATTTGGGTTAAATTATTTTGCTTGTTTTTATTTATTTTTATTTTTATTTTTTATTTTTATTTCTTATCTTATATATTTTTTTATTTTTTTTAATTTTTAATCGGTATTTTTATTAGCGTAGTAAAAATTTGTTTATATCGCTTATTTAATAGTTTTGTTTTGGTTTGGGAAGAAAATTAAAGTTATTTATTCAATTTTGGTGTTGATTGCTGTAGTTTATTCTAACTATCATTTGGGCGGGAACAGTTTTTAATTTGTTTATAACTTCATTTATTTATTTGGATTTATTATCTCTACTTGTTATTTCTAACGGTTAATTTATCGGGATTAGTTTATTTATTTATTTGGATGAATTTAGGTCAATTTATTTTACTTGCTATTATTTCATATACTGTATATTTTCTCTTTTCAGTTTCGATATATATATATATATATATATATATATATATATATATATATATATATATATATATTTAAGGAGATACGGTGGAGTGATGAATAACGGCTTTGAGGAAGAGCCGAGTTAGAATTCCATCGACTCCATTAACATTCATTTACGTGCTAATACTCTGGGGAAAGTTATGAATCTTCTCCCTCCAGCTATGAGCATATAGTAGGAGAGACTGGGTTCTATAGACATGGAGGGCAAATAGTCTAGGAGAAAGAAAACTCTGAATTCACAACCTGCGAAGGGTCGTTTGGTGACTGTGGCACTGTGTATTCGGCCCTTCAAAAAGTGTGAATGGTACTGCATAAAACTTTCTACACTATAATCAAATCAAATCAGCTGTCTTACTCTCAGTTACTAGGAACTGAGCTGACTGATCCTCATACGCGGAATACGACGGGTGAGTACACCATATATATATATATATATATATATATATATATATATATATATATATATATATATCTGTGTGTGTGTTTAGATATATATATATATAACATATAACATATCGCACATATACTATAGTGCTCGTGTTAATAAAAAATAATGCAACAGAGCCATTAAGTAAACAGCGATGTGCATGAAAAGTCCTAGTCGTGCCATCTGTATATATATATATATATATATATATATATATATATATATATATATATATATATATATATACTTTGAGCTGTGAAGCAACAACATGACCACAATGCTTAACGTCTTATTCAAGAATTGTAGAATTAAATAAAACATTTTTGGAAATATACGTACTGACTATGCCTCATTAAAATCTTTCTAGTTGTCTAATTTTCTTCCCAATGATAAGTTACAATTCATCAAAGGAGCCGTATATTTTCTTAAGCCAAATACTTTCGATCATCTTTATATCAAATCGTTGTGATAGTGATTTTGTAAACACATGCGAACGCGCTCTGCTATAATTATTTTAAAATTAACCGTTGTGGTTACAGTATTTTGTAAACAAGTGTTCCCCATGTAAGGGGATAAAACAGAGATGTAAACTGAAAAAAATTATCAAATCGAATGAGAACTTGTATAAAAACTAAATAATAGCACCTTGTCTGTCGCATTCAGTGAAACGTGCATGAAAGAAAGATTGCTGCCTAAACACACACACACACACACACACATATATATATATATATATATATATATATATATATATATATATATATATATAGTATTATTATTATTAGTAGTAGTAATCTCATAAGTATAAGAAATTATACTCGTTCGAAAAACCTTTAGTTTTTTTTATTTGAAAATAGCCAAACCAATACCGAAGTGAAAAAAAAGGTATAAAAATAGAAAGCCCAAGAACATGTACATGTACATGAATAATCGTCTAGCATGCAAGTCCAAGGCCCAAAGAAAAAAAAACCCGATACGAGTAAGCAAAATAACTGAATTAAGTGCTCGATACGTTAAGTAGAGCAGACCTCGTTAAACCTAGAGAGCCAGACAAACCTACCAAGGTTTCACCTAAGCGGATCGTCAGGGAAGGCTGGTTTAACTATATATATATATATATATATATATATATATATATATATATATATATGCAAGTATGTTTGTTAAATAATTTAGTGTTATGTCTATTTTAGTTTTAATCGTTTCAAGTCCAAGATTTCATTTCTTAGTGACTGTTGAAAACAGATGAAGAAAAATTCCAAAATTTTGGGCCAATAATTTTTCTTTTACTAATTACTTTCAATCTAATCTGAGGCCATCTTCAGGGGATGCATATCTGTGGATGTGTTGTGCGTTAACAATGTAAATTCAAAATATTTTTCACCTCTACTCAAGGGAGGTAACTTTTGTGATTTTTTTTTTAAATTATTGAAAGAAAATTTGGAAATTTTTGTTGATCAATTAATTCGTGGTCTTTAAGGGATTAAAACTAAAATAAATAGATACGTCTAAATTATTTAACCAAACACAGCTGAATTAAAACATACATATGTATGTATGCATGTTTGTATGTATAGTTGGCCTATCGCATACTAGTATACCTGACTAATAGAGCTGCTAGCCACTCCTTATAGCAAACGCTTGCCCAGGCGCATTTGTGTTTATTAAACACCCAGAGGGCCACCTGTGGTTTATACTTCAACTATACTGAGCGGACCGCACCTATATATATATATATATATATATATATATATATATATATATATATATATATATATATATATATATATATATAAAAAAAATATATAAATATAAATTAATATATATATATATATGTATAATTATTTATATATTATATGCATGGTACTTATTAGAAAGCGTGAAACCCAGGGTCACAAACTCACATCTATCCAACCAAATATATATATATATATATATATATATATATATCGTTCAATATGACAGGCAAAGGGACAAGTTTTATTCATTTTTAATTATTTTTTCCACCAGTCTTACATTTTTCGGTTTAGTGGAAGCGAGGGTGTATAATAGAAATTGTCCATATCGACCATTATCCTAAGCACTTTTGCCTACTTTTTTAGACATTTTCAAGGGGATTTTGTTTTGGTATTGCCATTTACTTTTCATGTTTTGACTCTTTCTGCTGCTAATGCAATGCTCTTTTACCCGAATCGAGCTCTCCTAGCTGCTGACGTTTTCACATAGTAAAAACGTTAAAATTTTCTTCCGCTCGGACGGTCGGCGTAGTTTGAGAGTAGAAGCTCTGACTGATGCCAAACAATCGGAAGTCTAGCCACACTGATGTATACTGATGAGCTGTGATACAACGAATCAGTCTTTCTGTGGATGACCATATATATATATATATCTATATATATATATATATATATATATATATATCCGAATGTAAGGAGAACGAAAATAATATATAAATTCTAACGTTCACAGCATTAATTCAAAAGGCTCAATACCGATAGTAGAGTAATAATTATTTATTATAATTTTTTCAAATAGACAAATACAATTTACTCACTACAAAGATGCAACTTCGTTTCAGTGGATTTAGTTGCACCTCGAGTGGTGAGAACCAAAATGATTATCTTATGGCCGAGTTGTTCGAACGTTCGCATTCTGATCATAAGACCCGAGTTCGAATCTCACCATGGTGGATGTGTCGGTAAGGAATCTTTCTGATGTTATCCCACTGGAGGGGTCGATCCGAGTTTGCGGCACATTTGGAAAGCGCCCGAAAACCATACCACAGGTTGACCCAAGTCTTGTAAATAAAATTTGGTTGATAGAAAGTCACATGCCATCGTGGCCGAGGGATTGAGCGTGCTGGCCTTGTTCAAGTTGTTGATCACGCTAGATAACGCTCTCTCCCAGAAACTAAGGTCTGCTAAGCATAGTTGCAGTATAAACCACAGGTGGGGTCTGTGGGTGTTGAACATACGCAAATGCGCCTGAGCAAACGTCTGCAATAGGGATTGGCTAGCCACCCTAGTAGATATGTGTCCTCACACACACACACACACACACACACACACATATATATATATATATATATATATATATATATATATATATATATATATATATATATATATATATATAATGTGTTTGCATTGAAATATCGTGGTGTTGGCCATTTTGTTATCTAATTAATATTTAGCCACTTGAGAACCATTAACGTACATCTCGCTCGGAGTTTCTTTGTTGCTAAGTCTTTATATTCTGCCAATGAAAAGACAGCAATTCAAGACACTAAATGGTAATGAGGTCAATGAAACCAATGATTGTCCTGAAGTGTCTGACGAGATATCTCACGAGAAATGTCTTCTAGCCGTGGCTTTCAATTCGATAGCGATTCAATATAATTCATAGGCGATGTTGAAGGTGAGAGTATTGATTAAGCTTTCACGGTAGACAAGATAGTTTTCTGATATGACGTCACACAAAGATATCCCAATCCCAAGTGTTTAAATTCCGTGTTTCTATTCATACCAAATTTATTTTAAAATATTTATTTAGTATGTCCGAACAATAAAGACTTCTGATTTTTATTCTTCTTTTAGATTTTCTTGCTGTACAAATGAATGGTCATTAAGATTTCAAAGAGACAGGATATTTTTTTACTCTCAATTTTTTCTCCACATATATATATATATATATATATATATATATATATATATATATATATTTAATATTTAACGTTTATATATATATATATAAAAAGATCACACAATATCGAAGATAGAGAGTTTGTAGTCATAGACATTGTGGAAATAGCACTCA
>CAHIKZ030005466.1:450000-502500 GCA_903632075.3 Acanthosepion pharaonis | reverse complement strand
TCCGTTTATACAAACAAACCATTGTATATTCAAACTATTATGCGTGTGAAAAATGATAAGTATTCATAATACATTATGACAACATTATTAAATAATTTTAAATGTACACAACAACTCATATAATTATATAAATCATTACACTACATTAGACTTTTTTTATAAACAAATATCTCAGATGTTTGGCAACTACATGATAGATGAAGGGGCGATATGTGTGTGTGTTATTATAAAAACGTAATCTGCGCGGATGGAAATTAATTTCATATGAATTGATTGTGAAAAATAGATATATGATAATTTGTCGCCGTTATGTATTTTGAGATAAATGTGAGGATATAAATGTATGTATAAGAATTGAAATTATTATTTGGACGAAATTGACTAGAAAAACTGAAACTGAGTGCACATTCATAATTGACGCAGTTTCAATAAATATTAATCTTCTTTGCTCTTTCATTAGTTTTATTACAAATGACATTCACCTTTGAAAATTATACTATAGTAAATACTAAAATTATCACTTGATTTGGTTTGGTTTGTTTTACGGCATATCATCCTCTATGGGTTATTTAATGTCGACAAGATTTTTATTGCTGGTATTTTTTTTCCAAAAATGTATTGCTGCTAATATTTTTTTCCAAAAATGTATTGCTGCTAATATTTTTTTCAAAAAAATATATTGCTGGTAACATGTTTTTTTTTCTTCAAAAATTCAGTGCTGGTAATAATCTTTTACAAAAATTTATTGCTGGTATTAAAACCTATCTTTAGACTTTCATGGTCTTTTGACCCCAGTTTGGGGGTTAACTATTTGACTATAGCTGAGAAACTAACAGGTACTAGCAGCCGGGATCGGGGGGAATATGGGAACACCAGTAAATAAGGGATAGTTCCACGCTCCTCAAAACTTGATCGGAGGCCCTGCTGTTGGATGTAGTTTATCGTCTTACCCAGGAAATGGATGTAGTTTATCGTTTTACCCAGGAAATAGATGTAGTTTATCGTCTTTATCGTCTTACCCAGAAAATGGATGTAGTTTATCGTCTTACCCGTTACACGCAATGGATGGTTTATCGTCTTACCCAGGAAATGGATGTAGTTTATCGTTTTACCCAGGATATGGATGTTTATCGTTTATCGTTTTACCCAGGAAATGGATGTAGTTTATCGTTTTACAGGATATGGACGTCTTACCCAGAAATGGATGATTTATGGGATATGTATGTTTTATCGTTTTACTTATGGATGTAGTTTATCAGGAAATGGATGTAGTTTATCGTTTTACCCAGGATATGGATGTAGTTTATCGTTTTACCCAGGATATGGATGTAGTTTATCGTCTTACCCAGGAAATGGATGTAGTTTATCGTCTTACCCATTACATCATGTGGATGTTTATCGTCTTACCCAGGAAATGGATGTAGTTTTACCCAGGAAATAGTGGGTTTATCGTCGTGGATTATCGTCTTAGTCTTACCCAGATATGGATGTAGTTTATCGTTTTACCCAGGAAATGGATGTAGTTTATCGTCTTACCCAGGAAATGGATGTAGTTTATCGTTTTACCCAGGATATGGATGTAGTTTATCGGATATGGATGCTGGTTTATCGTTTTACCCAGGAAATGGATGTGGTTTATCGTTTTACCCAGGATATGGATTGGTTTATCGTCTTACCCACGAAATGGATGTACTTTATCGTCTTACCCAGGAAATGGATGTAGTTTATCGTCTTACCCAGGAAATGGATGTAGTTTATCGTCTTACCCAGGAAATGGATGTAGTTTATCTTTACCCAGGAAATGGTCTTATGCATGTAGTTTATCGTCTTACCCAGGAAATGGATGTAGTTTATCGTTTTACCCAGGATATGGATGTAGTTTATCGTCTTACCCAGGAAATGGATGTAGTTTATCGTCTTACCCATTACACGCATGTAGTTTATCGTCTTACCCATTACACGCATGTAGTTTATCGTCTTACCCAGGAAATGGATGTAGTTTATCGTCTTACCCAGGAAATGGATGTAGTTTATCGTCTTACCCAGGATATGGATGTAGTTTATCGTTTTACCCAGGATATGGATGTAGTTTATCGTTTTACCCAGGAAATGGATGTAGTTTATCGTCTTACCCATTAAGGAAGCACCACAAGTGTAATACCATTTTGCAATTGCATTCTTAAAATTAAGTAAACTTCTCCTGCATTAATGGTATGTTTCAAATTAAAGACTGAAACAACAATAGACTTTTGTCATTTTGGTATTATTCATTTACTAGTGAACCCGCTGGAGTCACAGTGGGGTGAAGGATAGCGGCTCGTTTTGAAAAATCCGAGAGCCGAGTTCGAATTCCAGTCAAATCCATGACATTCACTCATGTGCTAACTCCTTTAGAAAATGGGATGAATCCTCGTCTTTTCACACCAGCTATGGGTAAATTGCAGAACAGATAGGGTTCTATAGCCTTGTGTGGCAACTAGTCTATCACAGAAAGAAATGCCAACCTACTGCGTGAAAAAATCAGCCTCGTCATGATCGCCTAAGCGTGAATCACGCATGGCACATAACTAATTGTACCCGTGCCATCAAAATTGATAGAAGAAATGTATTATAAGTAATATATATTATTTATAATGGTTTAAAAACTTGCTAGTATTATGTACTTCCGAGTTCAGTCATTAGCCCAGGAATTAGGGATAAGTTAACATTAAGTCGAAACAGTAATAAACGTCAGAGAGGCTGACGAAAACATCAACGTAGCCATATTTACGGTATCTACTGTCGAATTATTGTCATAAATTTTGTTGATATTATCTCAGTGTTTTGGTCGTTGCACCCTTCAGGGCAATTTGAATTGGACACTTTATTTAATATACGACAAAATATTGTTCTCATTATACTATTTTAACAAATATCACTTTTTTTTTTCATTTTCGTACTGCTCAATTATTGTGTGTCTACCCACTGATCATATTTTCCGTTTTTAATGCGTTGGTTTAAGAACTTGCTACTATTATATACTTTTGAGTTCAGCCACGAGCCCGGGTATTATGGATAGGGTATGATTAAGTCGAATCAGTACTTACAATATTTGAGTAGTATTACAAATAAAAATGGCGGAGTATCACTTAAAACGAACAGCTGAAAGAAAAGAATCTAACACCGTAGACGGAATAACGGATACAGTTCAAATTTATCTGAATGTTAACTTTATCCACAGACAACTGAAACATCCCGGGGAAGATGAACGGCCAAATCGTTGTGATGAGGATATTAGTTCAACTGTGAATAATGACATTTCCACGTCCAAGAGATCTATACAGAAATCGACGTGTCCGTCTGAGACATCATGTTGTATTGATTAAAGCCGATTGATAAATGTTCTGTCCATGATTTCAATGAAGCTTAACCATGTAGATATATTGACACGCGAATTAATCTTTCCGAATAGAAGGATTATTATTTGTCAATGATTGCTTTTAAATCCCTTAACTCTGTAAACGTTTTCCAGTTTTTCAGGCTATTTTTTTTTCTCATAAGAAACCCCGTTTAATATCTTTCTACAGTAAAATTTTAATGGTTTTCCTATAATAATTTTCTTCTAATTTTAATCAAATTAAAAGAAGCCGTCAGTAAAACTAAGTTTACTTCAATGAAACTTGATACAGAAACAGACTATATTACTTTAGAGTATTACAAGTTAATGTTGTTGAAACACCGAATCCCGTACAATCGTCGAAGTTAAGCAACGTCGAGCCTCGTCAGTTTCTAGATGGGTGACGGCTTGGAAATACGAGGCGCTGTAAAATTGGATGTGCGAGTGATGTAATGGAAATGGTTCGGTTTTGTTAATCGAAGTACCGAGTTTCAAATCCAGCTGGGTTCGTTATATTCGCTTACATGCAAATAAACTTGGGAAATAGTATCAATCCACCTCTTCTTCTGCATACCATGGGCTAACTATTAAGACTTCTATCCTTAAATCATTATTACCTCCTAATATATATATATATATACGCATACATATATATATATATTTCTATCTATCATTCTCTCTATCTCTCTCTCTCTATATATATATATATATATATATATGTGTGTGTGTGTGTGTAGTTATATTCACTTATGTACAAATACCCTTGGGAAATATACACATCCACCCCTTTCTCCTCTATCTATGGGTTAATCAGTAGAACTTGCACCAGTAAATCAGTATTATCCTCAAGAAATTCTCACAATTTAACCCTATTTTCTGGTTTTAAATTACCTGCAGTGGGTTGATAAGCTGTAAAAAACGAATGAATGAAATGAACACGTTTTCATTTGCTTTCCATTATATTCTTACATTCACTCATTATTTCCCTACTAGTGTACCCGTGCTATAAAAACTGACAGCAAAACAAAATGTATTATAAGTAATATGTATTATATTGTAATTTTCGTTTAATATAAGTACAATTTTGAAATATAAATTAGTTTATTATTAACGTCAATGATTGAACAGTGTACAATTTATAAAAACCTAAGGAAAGATATCCCTTATTTTATCCTTTACATATTTACAACCAAAATTATGTTCACTGCAAAATGTTCCCAACGCACAATATTTTCTGTGTAAACTTTGGAAGGCTTGTGTAATCCTTGACAGTCCGTAAATTCAATTTGTAATTTCAGAGTCTGTTTATTTCTCGTCCTACTTGGAGCAGTGTATCATCAGATAATTTTTTTCTCGAGCTGTTACCAAATTCCACAAGATATGCCCCAAATTGTAACACACAATAATAAAAGACAAAATACATATATATATATACAGTCTCATTATCATTGAACCCCACGTTTTACAAAAAAGTTGCCATCGTATAATTTATTTGGTTAAGATTTATTTTGTTTTACGGCATATCAGCCTCAATTGGTTATCTAATGCCGACAAAAATTTTTATTGCTGGCTATATTTTGTTTTGTCAAAAATCTGTTTCTAGTAATATATTTCCTTGAAAATTGTATTGCTTGTAATAATTTTTTTTTCAAAAAAGTATTACTGGTAATTGTTAACTATTTGCCCATAGATGGAACCCTAACAGGTGCTACCACCCCTGGGAAGGCCAGCAATTAAGAGGTGGTTCCACGCTCCTCAAAGCATCCTGATCAGAGGCCTTGCTGCTGGACGTAGTTTAACGTTTTACCCAGAACGCGGATGCAGTTTAACATCTTAGCCAGGACGAGTATAATTTGTATTTGCGAATCTATTTTAAAATTAAAAATACGTAATAATTGTATTAGAATCTAATTTTAGTCATGTGTTTCTAAATTCTCAGAATTAAAATGTAAAAACTAACGGGAATAATTATTATTCCCTTTCGCTTTACTTTTTAATTTTGCTGATCATTTCGAAACGCTATGTGTATTTTTACATTTTCACTTGAATTTATTTCCTTATTTTTTTTTTTTTTGTATGTGCAATTATTTTACCATTTTATTATTCATTCATTATTTCACATTTTAAAACGAAACGTAATATCTATTCTTCTTTTTTTACTTTATTTTACATAACAAAATTTCAAACAAAATATCTTGAATTAATCCCGGCCAGGCCACTGGAAGGGTCTCTTCCCCATCCCGAAACTATGATACAGAAAAATAATTTATTTATGTTATGGAAAATAATTTCATTGTTTTTTTTTTTTTGTTTGTTTGTTTGTTACTAGCATCAAAATGTAAATAATTTTATTCAGCATTTATCCGACGTTTTATAGGCCCTATGTTGCATTGAGCACGTTAGTTGCCAACTTAATCATAGTCGGAATTTAACATGTACAAAACAGCAAAATTGTCTAATCGTGTAACAACAAAATTATCCAATTGTTAGGTTAAGCTTTGAAAGGTTGTATCTTAGAACTGATTAAAGATATCTTACTGGAAACCTCCTATTGGATTCTGCTTTGAACAGTAAAAATGTTTTAGTTGAAAAGATGATCTCTCTTACTGTTTTGTCCTCCTGATCCAGTTTTCCCTCCTACTATGCCCTCTTTTTTTTTTAAAAATTATTCACCCTTCTCTGGATGGTTCTTGACTGGAACTTGAAGATGGAAACCAGAGTATGAATGGTGATACTCTTCTGAATGATCTTTTTCCTTCCATCATTGCTCATTTGGGAAGACATAGTGAGGCTAACCCAAAATGATTTTAACCATTTCTCATTCCGTGATTCTTACGACAAATGGTGCTAAGATGAAAAACATGTAAAGAAACTCAATTAGTTTTGTGCATTTTTTAGATATTAAACATTTGTTGTGTTGGATAATTATCGCATGTTGTTATACGATTTGGACTACTTTGCTGTTACAAATATAGTGATAAGAGAATTCTTTTTTACTGGTAAATTTTCCGTCAAAGTGGCATGAACTATATTGTTCAATAATTACAGTAATGTCGCACTTATTATCCGAAAGTTGCACTTGATTCAGTTATTTTAATTTCAATAAAGGTGCAATTAATTTACAAATTCATGAATTATTCATACAAAAAACAAATACAAAGGTTAATGATTTAATTGGCGAGAAATCCATCTTCCTCTGAGTTTGAATTTAAATTTTAAGGTTGTGCGTTCTTGTTCTTGTACAAATATAGTGATAAGAGAATTCTTTTTTAGTGGTAAATTTTCCGTCAAAAAATTCTCTTATCACTATATTTGTACAAGAACGCACAACCTTAAAATTTAAATTCAAACTCAGCGTTGCGACTGCACGCTCCAAAACAATAACACATTTCTCATAGCATTTTTCGGATTACAATACATCTATTTTCGTTGACCTCTTATTACTGAGAGTAAAAACAAGAACAAAATCTATTCCATACCTGAGGATGTCTGTAGGCACAGACGAAAGCTTGTAAAAATAAGAACTTATGCAACTGAAATTTATAAAACAAGGATCTTTTCATTCATAAACAGGTTCGGGGTTTTTGTATATTATTTGAATTGTTCGTGAAGATGGATTTCTCGCCAATTAAATCATTAACCTTTGTATTTGTTTTTTGTATGAATAATTCATGAATTTGTAAATTAATTGCACCTTTACTGAAATATATATATATATATATATATATATATATATATATATATATATATAGAGAGAGAGAGAGAGAGAGAGAGAGAGAAGAAAGAAAAGAGGATAGATAGATAGATAGATAGGTCGAATGAAAAATAGATAGATAGATAGATAGATAGATAGATAGATAGATAGATAGATAGATTAGGTAAAGATTCTCTTTGACCGTGGTAAATGACGTCACCAGTGTTGTGAAATTGGTTCTACCAAAGCCGGAATTAGATAAACGCAGTTTTATAAACAGACTTACCACGCAATTTTTTATAATGTCTGTAGCAACATTCGAAAATACTCGGATTTCCAAAAAAAGAAGAAAAATGAATATGAATATTTGTCTTAAACATTTTAGACATCGGAGAAACTTATTTAGAAATTGAACAGACAAATTTTGTCGGTCTTTTTCATTAAAAGAATCCTTGCTACCTAAATATATTTTATACTAGCAACCATAGCCAGCTGCTCCATCAGAAAGAAAGCGTTCAGTTAGAATGGAGCAAAAACAGTACCATGTTCAGATACAACAGAAAGTATCTTTTTCAATTACCTTCAATTATTTTTCTTTAAAAAACATTTTGGATTAATGCAGTTACTGATATAACAGAAGTAGTCTGTATTTATTAAATCGACGTTAGCCGAGGAAATGAAGGGTTAAAACAGACAACATGAAGACCCACTACAGACCACAATTATTTTAGAGATTTTGAAATTCAATTTGTCAGTGTGTTACCATGGATGTAAAAGAGGATACGTTTATAGAGCAATTGTTAAGTCTGATGAATATTAGTTGAAAGATGAACGAAAAATTAGAAAGTAAACCAGTAAAAATCGTCATTCTTCGCTATTTACGCAGTATTTAACGATATGGGTGAACTCAATTATCAAGTTAAAATGACTGTTAACAATCAACTTATTGTTGCTACAACTGAGTGAAGTTTGTATTATATTATTTGACATTTGAAAAAGATTTTAGTCTAAAATTTGCGTTGAAATCGATTTGTGTTGAAATCGATTTGTGTTGAAATCGATTTTTGGTTTTTCGCGGTTATTCGAGAAACGCAGTGGCGTAGAAATAAAAAATGAGGAATCGTTGAGCTCGTCATGATGTAAGTAACCTACATACCGATTTTGTACGAAATCTGAGGAAAAACGTTGAATTTATCGAATCTTTATCGTCTTTATCGATTATTGATTTTTTTAAAATTATAGATTTTTTACGCTATCTCTTACATTGTGCCAAGTTTGGTCAAAATCAGTTGAATCGATCTTGAGTGAAAAGGTTTCATACACACAGGCACACAGACATCCTCTGTTTATACATGTAGAAAAATACGCGCGTGCGCGCGCGTGTGTGTGTGTGTGTGTGTTTCAGCCTTGTCAAGTATGTAGAGCAATGTTTCATAGCCTTTTTTTTACTTCAGGGTGTAGATGCCGAATAACTAAAACTCTGGGGCACCGTTTAACTTTTAACAAGAAGAAATTAGTCATGCAATTTGAAATTAATAAAGAAGTCTCCTGAAATATGCATTTATTTTTAAGGCATTGCATGGTATATTTAAGTATGCTTGTGCGAAAACTGGCCATGGCAATTTTTTGAATTGTCAACCTCATATGTTGTACCTTGACGAACGGAAATGACAGTCCACTCATTCTTAAAGATTATGGAATTTAGTATGACTTTAAAATATCAAGTGACAAAGACAATATGGCGGCTATGTGCATGGTATCTCTAGCTTTTAAAAAAAATAGGGAATTAATGAGTAAATGTAAAAATATTTTGGAAAGCAAATGAAAATCTGTTTGTTTTATTGATTCGTTTTAACGGTTTATTAAACTTTTGCAGGTTATTTAAAGCCTGAAAATAGGGTCAGATTGTAAGAATTTCTTGTAGATAATACTGATTTACTGGTGGAAGTCCTACTGATTAACCAATAGATGAGGGAGAAGGGGTGGATTTATACAATTCCCAAGGCTATAAGTGAAAATGAATACATACACACATATATATACGTGTTTGTATATATATATATATAGAGAGAGATATATATATATATATATATATATATTTATATATTAGGAGGTAATAATGATTTCAGGATAGAAGTCTTAATAGTTAGCCCATGGTGTGCAGAAGAAGAGGTGGACTGATACTATCTCCCAAGTTTATTATCATGTAAGCGAATATAACGAACCCAGCTGGATTTGAAACTCGGTACTTCGATTAACAAAACCGAAACATTTCCATTACATCACACGCATATCCAAGTTTACAGCGCCTCGTATTCCCAAGCCGCCACCCATCTAGATACTGACGAGGCTCGACGTTGCTTAACTTCGATGATTGTACGGGATTCGGAGTTTCAACAACATTAACTTGTAATACTCTAAAGTAACATAGTCTGTTTCTATATCAAGTTTCATTGAAGTAAACTTAGTTTTACTGACGGCTTCTTTTAATTTGATTTAAAGTAGAAAAAATTATTATAGGAAAAACTATTCAAATTTTACTGTAGAAAGGTATTAAATGGGGTTTCTTATGAGAAAAAAAAGACTGAAAAACTGGAAAAAGTTTACAGAGTTAAGGGATTTAAAAGAAATCATTGAGAAATAATAATCCTTCTATTCGGAAAGATTAATTCGCGTGTCAATATATCTACATGGTTAAGCTTCATTGAAATCATGGACAGAACATTTATCAATCGGCTTTAATCAATACAACATGATGTCTCAAACGGACACGTCGATTTCTGTATAGGATAAACCAATACAGTTTGGTACCAGCGCGACTGCCGGAAGTAGCACATAGTGCCTTCCATCCGCTTAGGGGGTCCACTACGGGTTTGTATTCAGACTTGTCTTTCTCCTAGACCAGTTGCCATCCAAGTCTATAGAACCCAGTCTGTCCTGAATTTTACTCTTAGCTGTAGTGAGAAGAAGTGGATTCACACCTTTCCCAAGGGTATTAGAACGTAAGTCAATGTAATGGAACTGACTGGAATTCGAACTCAGCTCTCCTATTCCTCAATCCAAGCCGCTAGACACAATAATTGAGTAGTACGAAAATGAAATAAACGTGACACTTGTTAAAATAGACAGTATAATGAGAACAATATTTTCTCGTATATTAAATAAAGTGTTCAATTCAAATTGCCCTGAAGGACGCGACGACCAAAACACTGAGATAATATCAACAAAAATTATGACAATAATTCGACAGTAGATACCGTAAATATGGCTACGTTGTTTTTTCGTTAGCCTCTCTGACCGACGTTTAGTATTTTCATTTTTAAAGACAGCCTTAAAATATACATTTTCAAATGTTTGATGGATCATACCTTTGGTTTTCTAAGTTGATATTTCTATTTGAATAGCTTTGAAAAGGTGATTTTACAGTATCCTTTTAAGTGAAAGTCACAGTAAATCCCTCTTGAAATGATTTTCAGTTCGTTCCTCTTGTAAAATATTTTACGTTTTATTCTATAGTAAAATTGTTTACAGTGATTTGCTCTTGATTTGTCTTTGTCTGCATTTTGAAAGCTGGTGTCACGCCTGGGGGCAGTAGAGACGATAACTCCTGTGTTCATCAGTGTCTTCATCTCCTTTGCGTCGGTCGGGATTTCAATAGCGAGACTAGAATCGGAATCCTTGACCGATCAAGGTTCAAAGCATGAGTTCAAGTACGTGGAGAAGTTAAAAGCAGGCTGACTTGTTAATATCTGCTCTTCTTTCGTCACTCTCACTCTCTCTCTCTCTCTCACTCTCTCACTTTCTCTCTCTCGAATGCGCTCTTCCTCCAAGAATATAAAATGAGAAAATAAAACTAAGAAAAACTGTATGTCTTTGATTCAAAGCTGGTAAACCTACAGAGGAACTGAAGATTGACAGCCACAACACTGGCAACTGAACACATGTCGTTAAAATTGCATGTTTTAATGAAGTCTATAAAAACGATTCTTTTTATTATAATTGGCGCATTCAGTAGCGTACCTTGTATATCCTAACTCCTATTGGTAGAAATAATAATATAATTATTTATAAATGTTAATTAACAATAAACTAACACATTATTTTTAAATAATATTTAGTAATCGTTAATGTCCCCTATATCTGCAAGAAGATCCACAGTTTAAGGACTATATCCTGAATATTCCGCTAATATTATTTTAAGAAAATTCCGCAATGTGACTGTAAATAGCAGTTAATAAACTAGAGTTATCCCCCTTAGATAAATAAGTGTTGTGGGGCCAAAATTGGGACCACAGAAGGAAAACACGGAACACGGATTAGATGTAAGAAAGATATATTAACAACAGGTTACAGAGATCGTGTAAGCGGAGCTTACTATAAGTTAGTGTCCAACACTGGTAGTCGCACTAGACTCTCTCACTGTCTCTCTCTGTCACTCTCTAGAGTGCTATGTCGCCTACTTAATATAAGCCTGAAAGAGTCTATTGTGGAGGTAGTAAGTTTTATCATTTTATACTTAACTTAATGTTCCTCAGAAACTAATGGTGCGATTCATCTGGAACTTTTTTGTTATTCATCCGAGAACAAGTTAACTATATTTAGCTAACAGAAATTATGCTACAGTGTGCTATATTTTCTGTGTTACGGTAATAAACACACACACACACACACACACCGGAACTAGAAATTAGGTCTTTATTAAACAGAAAGAAAAGAAAAATTTTCCATTTATTCATAATTGCTGTACAACATTACTAATGGAAATAATAGTCAGATATTTTGACAAGTTGAATGCAGCAATTAAAACAATTTAAAACCAATGAACAGCGCTTATTTTTATTAAATGCATTGAAATTAATGCTCTCGATTTGTAGCTACTAAAACTTTCAAATATTGCTTTTGTTTTGTTATAAAATATAAAATACCAAGATTATTGCAAGTTCCATTAGCGCTTGTAATGTAGATTCACGTGATAAAAATATCTCGTCGCCCTGTCCATTGGAAACGAAATATTTTGGTCGGCTGCCAATTTAATGTACACCATCGTCAGGAGACGGTTAAGCAATAAAGTAATTAAAAAAGCTATGCAACAAAAATAGTCTTTTATTCCTCCGAGACGCAAGTGTTACTGCGTTTATGACGACATAAATAATCGATGGCCCGACGAAAAGAACCAAGACCATTATTCGTTTATATTTTACTGCGTTAAGGAAGTTAAAACGACCGCTTGTTGCTACTTAAAATATATGGTCGTGTAGAGAAGTGGTTAAAGAGCTCGTCTTGAACGCCTCATACTTAGGACCTTTTGGCTAAACTAGTAATAGGCGTCTGGTAATGGTTAGCTAGCTCGTCCAGATGGCCATTCCTCTCTATTAGCGTGTTCGATCTTAACTGGGTAATGCATACTTATTTGCCTTGCGGTTAAATTAAACTAACCGCATTGGAATGTGTTCATGGTCTTTGAACGAGTTTAGTAGCGAGTTTGATCCTCACTGTGTGCATTATAATTGTGTCCTCGCCATGAAACTAATCTGAGCATCTTGACATCATTAATGATCAGGGAATGAGACTCGTTGACTATTAGAAATGTGTCATGAGCTCGATCCTCATTGGGTGCCATATAGATGTTGCCTTGGACGAAAACAACACGACGTCTCGGTATCTGGACATTATCAGTGAGCTATTTTAGTTGCTTATTACTACGCAATCGTGAGTTAGATTCTCACTGGGCGTCCCCTAATTGTCGCTTTTTGTTTAGTTTTCATAGTTTAGCGTTAGAAAAAAAAAAGAGTGACAGAACTAATTTCAACTCAGAACTCATTTCAACTCGGAACTAATTTCAACTCGGAATTAATTTCAGTTCGGAACTAATTGCAACTTGGAAATAATTCCAACTCGGAACTAATTTCAACTCGATTTAAAATCAAAGTTATCAATATCCGTGAATTCCTAAGCAAAAAGCAACGAGTTGGTGTTATTTTTTTTTTTAATTTAGCATCAAAAATCCTTAATGGATAAATTAATTCAGTATTCATCTTTTCTGCAACTTTCATTATATTTGTTGCAAATGAATAAAGTTGTACTTTCTTATTTACTTTTATTCATTTAAGTTTGATCAAATAAATATGCAAAGCCCATTGTAGCAAAAACAGTTCCGAGTTGAAATTACTTCCGAGTTGAAATTAATTCTCCACCCCACTAAAAACTACTCTTTAAACAGGCAAGTGGATTAAAACGTTGTTTCGTGAATTGGGGGAAAAATTAAGTTTGAGTTCAGTCTCTGGTCAGGGCAGATGTACGTGTGTTCAGTATAAATGAGTGAGCAATAACTGAGCAGTACAAAAAATAAGAACTAGACCCTCCCACTGTAGGTCTAGTTCTGTAGTAAGAACATCCTACCACTGTAGATTAAATAAAGGTTCAGTTCAGAATATTCAGTATGCTGAGGAAGGCTGGGAAGCACAACGGCCGAAACGTTGTGATAACTACAACAAAGATGGAGACTATAGTCTGAATATAAATAGTATAAATAATTATTATTTGAAATCTTTCCGTCTATGAATTCAATTTTCTTTTTAATTGATAGGATATTTGCATTAATGCTAGACCGGTTGATTATTATTACGGTATATTGAGTTTAATCCTCACTGGGTGCCGCATTATTGTGGCCTTGGGCGAATATAAACTCGGCACCCGGAAATTGTTAGCGTTGTAATTTGATTGTTTATTGCTAATCAGTCATGAGATCCATTTTCCTGGGTGCCCTACGCGTACTTCTTTAATAGGAAATTATACAACTGCTACATTGACATCACAGCAGAATATGGTAATATAGTAGAATCCCTCATATCCGGACTGCCTCATATCCGGACATGATTTTAATATTTATATTTGAACTATTTGGGTGATATGTAACTGATTTGAAATTTCTTTTTTTCAGGTAATTTACTTTGGATAATTGCTTATGCTTATTTCACCCTAATGGCTTCTATTGGTGCAAAAGATGATGGAAATAAGAGGAAAGGATGACAACGAGACACATCTGCAACAAGATAGTGATGAGATGCATTATTGTAATGAAACCTGGACTGAAATTGAAAAAGCTATTGAAAAGCTTGTCTGTTTTATGGAAAGAAAGCCAGCATTCAGCTATGACTATTGCAGTAACGTACGCAGAGTTTAAAAAATATATTTCGTTTAAAAAATTTCAAGAACAAAAGCAAAATGAAATCCAAAAAATGTTGAGAATGACATTAGAAGAGAAAGAATCATCATGTAACAGCGATTAAAATGTCTTAGTTACATTATTTGTTTTCCATACGACGCATACTTCATTTAACGAATTTTCATAAACATTACATAACTTATTTCTTTTTCCTTAAAATCACTTACGTTATATTTCATTCACCATTAGCTTATTTTGTTTATTATAAGACATTGAAAATAAATGTTAAACCTGATTTCAGTTCTTTTATTTTAATCTACATATAACCCCTCATATCCGAATTTTGTAAACAATTTCTCATATCCGGAAGACCTTAGTCTAGTTGTTAGGGATTCTACTGTATTAGCTTTTTTACTTATAAAGGAACTCTTGGAATTCATTGACCGAAGTGTCAGTACTAATGTTGGTAGAAATTTATAAAATCTTTCTCTTAAAACATTTTTTTCAGAAAACTAGGTTAATCAAATAGCTGTTATTATTCTTTCCAGTGATGCTGAGGGTTTTCTTCCTATTCTTTTAGCAGTCTGGAAGATCAGCATCTCGATATTACATTCATGTTCTCTTCGGGTTACATACATTCTGAAATTCATTTTAATTGTTGCTGTTGTTGAAACTCCTCAAGTGTTGTTTCTCTCATTTGGTAGTCCTTTGTGTTAGCCCAGTCCAAAAAGTTCAAAGTCCAGCAACAGAGTTTTCTCATATATTAGAAATCTAATTTCCGAATTCAGTGATTTATCGATCTAATAGGGGAACTTTATCTTCTACAAAATCTTAAATGTTTAGCAAAGAACCCAAGATGAAAATTTCAAATCCTGAGCTCGAGGAGAATGAAAGGAGAACTCCAGCGTATTTAATCCTTTCGTAGACCTTGACCCGCGTATTTACAAACACAGTTAGGAAGATGTGTACTGATCATTTAAGCGTTCGATACAACAACAAGGGCAAATCTCTCAGTAGAAGACAACAATCTTACTTTCCATCTAGAGACCAATATACCAGTGATAAAAAGGCCTTGGATGATAACATGGGTTTTCATTCAAAAATGATAATAAAAACGAAAATCACATCCTCTACCAAAAAAAAAAACGGACTCAAAATAAACATTTCTAAAAGAGAATCTCTGATCTGGATTTGAGATGAAATCAGTGATGGCGCCTAAAAAAAAATCAGGATGTGGATTTTATGCATAGTAAACATTTCAAATACCTCGGTGCATAGATCAGTTAGAACAAATTTGGTATATGAGATAAGGGTGTGACGGGAAGAGAGCTAGGGAAGAAAGATTTATTCCGACATTTACGCTTCATTTTTATATCCAGAATATAACACCACAGCTCACAGACAAGACTGAATGGAATGTCTGAAAGGAATATAATGGCAAACATGTTATGTTCTCAGAGTGACTTTTATAATAGTACGAAATACAAAATACCATATATATATATATATATATCCCACGTTAAGAACTATATTTCACATATTACTACGATGCAAAATAGGGTGTAATGAGAAACAAAAATGAAGGGCCTTTCATATGATATGGAGATACTCCTGATGTGGTGAATCCATTTTAGAATTCCAGATTTGAAAAGGGCCGGAATCATCTATGTCCCAAAGAAGAACGGCACTATGTGCTTGTAAGCTAGTGAGGTGAGGAGGTCGATTTAGCCTCAGCCTAATCTCATTGGTTTAGGCTAAAAAGCAACTTACCGTTCGGTTGCTGTTAACGAACTAAAGAATGACTGTCGCTTTGGTCACTGTATGATAGGAAGTTACGAAGCGGCTGTCATGTGACCCACGTGTCTTATCTCAACCAAAGGGAGATAAGCGTTATTCTGTATCCCTACAAGTCTCCTACTAAACAGGTTTTTAAACCTTCCACTTTGAGTTAATTTATTTTGCTTTTTGTTGATATAATAGAAATACAATATAAACAACAATATGCATGCAAGTTGTATTAAAAATTACTAAATGATTGAAACATTGCCCATTCAATAGCACAAAATATTCTTCCTGTGTTAGAGTTATGAAAAAGTGTAAGCGTTCTGAAATCAAAAGAAATGTTTGTCGCAGATTAATTCCACAACGCAATCTCTGTAAGTTCAGACTCGAATATCGGGGACAGAAAGTAATGACGAAAACTTTATTCGCAGGTACTATCTCACAAATCCCAATGCACGTTACCAGTCAGAAAAATAACTCACTCTCCGACGAACGCGGTAGCTAAAATACATCAGTTTTTCCTCTCGATTCGAGAACATCAACTGCTTTTTATCCTCCGAGCATTTTTTTTCATTCGTCGACAACTGAGAGAGGACGCCAAATTTTTGCATATCAAAGTACATCTATAGAGACTCCTGCGACGGACTTGTTTTTAATCTAAATATTCCGTCTTCAGCATGTCATGCGGAACGTGCCCTTTTCTTTTGGTATGTAATTTTCTTTTTCGTCGTAGGATACACGCGACACGCTGTCACTTGGTTTGACGAGGTAAGTCGCCGATTTCTTCGCTATAAAAAGATAATATGATAAAATTTGTCCTGCAAAAAAGAAATCATATTAAGATATAAAAATGTCAGGGCAATCGAATGACACCCGGGTCTTGTTACAGTTTCAACTGTAAATCTGGTGCTACTAGAGATGGTGTTGTGACTAGTGTTTCTCTATTTAGTAATGTAGTATACAGAATGGCTGACTCCAACTTGTCCAAACCAATTTTGTTTGCGTTGCTAACGCGTGTATTAAAAATTTTAATGTCTCTTCAAGATCTTAAATGATCTTATTTTTATGTAGCTGCTATGCATTTGACTTGGCTGAGTCAAGTAAGGTTTTAAAGTCATTCAATGGTCATGGATATTTGAAAGATTTAAGGTGCGAAGTAGTCCTGAAAAAAATTCTGAAGTTCTTTTGTTTGTCCAGAAATGACACGTCTGCAGAAAAGCATCAATTCCACGGGGTATGGTATCTGAAGGAGTTTTTAAAAAGAATAACTGATTCCACTGATATATATATATATATATATATATATATAAGTGAACATTGAGGTCAACACTCCGAGGTGTCGGCTATTTATATATATGAAGCAGTGGTGCATTGGGTGTAATCTATTCTGGCGGTTATTTTTGCGGAAGTGGCTTTTTTGTTTGTTTATTTGTTTGAGTTAATTTATTTTACTTGCTTTTCATTGTATTATTTATTCTTTTCGTTTTTTGATGTTTTATTAACATAGTAAAAAAGATTGGGGGGATTTTCTTATGGAATAGTTTGTTTTGGTCTGGGAAGATAATTAAATCTATTTATTCGTCCAATGTTTAGATTACTTGCCGTAGTTTATTCTGTTATTTTAGCGGGTGAACAGTTTTTAATTTATTTATTTGGATTGACTATTTTTACTTGTTTTTGCTTATTATGCTTATTTTTATTAGTTCCTACAGTTATTTTAGCGGGTGCGATTTGTTAATTTGTTAATTTATTTATTTATTTGGATTAATTTTTATTAGTTCTTTTTTTATTTGCTTATTTTTTTATTTTGTGTATTTTTATTTATTCCATTTGGTTTTCGATTTTTGAGCAACGTAGTGATGTTTTTATTCTTTTAACCTTATATAGCAGTTATAGCAATTTTTACGTCCAATTTTTGGATTGGTTATTGTAGTCTATTCTGACGGTTATTTTGGTGGGATTCGTTTGTTAATATATATATATATATATATATATATATATATATATATATATATATATGGGAACAGACAACGGGACCGGCGGCTTTCAACGTAACAAGCTTATTCATTAACTGATTATATAACAGAAAAATAAAGGAAGTATTAAATTATCCCCTTTTGAAAGCCCAACAAGATATAGGGTATTATTTACATTATTTGGACTATTGTCCTCATCTTTTTCGCCATATTTATCACAACGGTTCGGCTGTTGTACGCTCCGGCCTTTTTCAGGTGGTTGGAATGTCGAATTGAACCCTTTATTTCGATCACTGTGGTAGACTGTTCTAGTTCCACGTGCCATGTTTGATGGATGTCAGTTATCAGTTATCTCCTGCTAATTTTCCCTCTGAAAGTTCTCCACTGCCTTAACCGGGTATTGAACTCACACTCTTTGGGTCCTGTCACTAACCAACGCCCTTATCCACTGTGCCATGTGTCCATGTACATAATACCTCATCTCAGAAATATAAACAGACTCTGAAGATATAGGCCCGACTAAACAAAAGTTTACATATTCGACATATTCGGGCTGAAGTGTGAAGAAATCAATTTATATTGATAATTCCTCATTGCAAATATTATCTCCCTTTATTTGAGACAGTCACCAATTGTCATGTAACGGTTGTTATAGAAGAAAGGTTTATTCTCCCATTTGAATTCCTCCTTTGATTGGCATTATTACAGTGTATCACAAAATTGAGTACACACCCTCACATTTCTTCAAATATTTAAGTATATCTCTTCATGGGACAGCACTGAAAAAATTACCTTTTGACACAATGAAAAGTAGTCTGTCTGCAGCATATATAACAGAGTTAATTTCTTTTCTCCTCAAAATAACTCAAAATATATCCATTAAAAGCTAAATCCCTGGCAACAAAAGTGAGTACACCCCTAAGAAACTACACTCCTAAATGTCTAAATTGAGTACTGCTTTTCATTTTCCCTCCAAAATGTCATGTGACTCATTAGTGTAACTATGCCCATGTGTTCATGGTGAGTAGGTGTACTCAAATTTGTAGTGCAACTCTCTCTCTTACCGGTCACTGAAAGTTCCAACATGGCACCACATGGCAAAGAACTCTCTGGGGATCTTAAAAAACGTATTTTTGCACTACGTAAAGATGGCCAAGGCTACAAGAAGATTGCCAACACCCTGAAACTGAGCTGCATCACAGTGGCTAAGATCATCCAGCATAATAAAAGAGCAGGGACCACTCAGAACAGGCCTCGGGTAGGTCGTCCAAAGAAGCTGAGGGCACAGGCTGAGCGTCACATCCAAATACTTTCTTTGAAAGATCGGCGTAGGAGTGCTGTTAGCATTGCTGCAGAGATTAAAGAGATTGGGATTCAGCTTGTTAATGTTCAGACCATACGCCGCACTCTACATCAAAGTGGTGTGCATGGCTGTCACCCCAGGAGGGAGCCTTTTCTGAAGGCAATACACAAGAAAGCCCGCAAACAGTTTGCTGAAGACATGTCAACAAAGCCCATAGATTACTGGAACCATGTCCTATAGTCTGATGAGACGAAATTTAATTTGTTTGGTTCTGATGGCCTTAAGCATGTGTGGCGGCGACCAGGTGAGGAGTACAAAGATGTGTCATGCCTACAGTCAAGCATGGTGGTGGGAATGTCATGGTCTGGGGCTGCATGAGTGCTGTAGGTATTGGAGAGTTACATTTCATTGAGGGAAACATGAACTGCAACATGTACTGTGAAATACTGCAGCAGAGCATGATCCCCTCCCTCCAGAAACTGGGTCGCAGAGCAGTGTTCCAGCATGACAATGACCCCAAACACACATCCAAGACAACCACTGCTTTACTGAAGAGGCTGAGGTTAAGGTGATGAGCTGGCCAAGCATGTCTCCAGACTTGAACCCAATAGAATATCTTTGGGCCATCCTCAAGCAGAATGTGGAGGTGCGCAGAGTCTCAAATATCCGCCAGCTCCGCGACGTCGTCATTGAGGAGTGGAAGAGCATTCCAGTGACTATCTGTGAAGCTCTGGTAAACTCCATGCCCAGGAGAGTAAAGGCAGTTTTGGATAATGATGGTGGCCACACAAAATATTGACAGTTGACATGTTGTATGTTAATATTGACAACTTTTCCTAAGAGGTGTACTCACTTTTGTTGCCAGAGATTTAGCTTTTAATGGCTATATTTTGAGGGAAAAATAAATTAATTCTGTTATATATGCTGCAGACAGGCTACTTCTCATTGTGTCAAAATGTCATTTTGTCAGTGTTTTCCCATGAAGAGATATACTTAAATATTTGAAGAAATGTGAGGGGTGTACTCATTTTTGTGATACACTCTATATCCTTGATATAATAATACCGTTCTTCAGGGACAGAACGGAATAGTTGGATGGAAAAGAAATGGCAAACATTTTTTGAGACTGATAGAATGCTACGTTGTACACAACGATACAGACGTGTCCCACGAAGAGAGATTTAACATATATGCAACAACAAACGGTGTGTAAAAAAAGCGCAAATTTCATGTAATATTTTCCGTAGGTAAAAAGAGGAGGTTCAGCGGTATCTCTAGGAATATGGCTAGGCCAAGTGTGCGTGTGTTTTTTTTTTTCTGTAAGATCTACCGCTGTGGACTACATCGGAGCTGCTCTTCATCACTCTATTCCCTGAGGTCATTCGCCGGCCGTTACATGACCCTTGGTGCATGCCTCAACGAAAGGGAGATAATCGACATTTGTATTTCAGGATGTTTTGGGCTGGGCCCCTAAACATTTGAAAGATACTGTAAATAGGCCTTTAAGAAAGACGAAAACCAAAATCAAAAGAGCAATTATTAGTGAACGCACGAAACCGCAAATACGGTGATAGATTTTTCTTTGAACTTCATTAGTTTATTGAGTAAAAAAACAAGAAGCTATAGAAAGTAGATAACTCGTTTTTGTTATTATTAGAGCAGAATTGTCGTTCCTGAATTCAATCAAATCATTTTAGTTTTTTTCTCTCTCCGTTATTAGTTTTGACTATTTTTTTTTTTTTTGATCAAATGAGTGTACAAATAAATGCAGAGTTAACAAAGGACCAATTCCTGGCAATGATTATGCTGGAAATGTTAGGGTATTTGTTGATTATAACGACCACTATTGTAAGAAAAAAAGAACTGAGAATAGGAAAAAGAAAAACAATGAGTAAAAAGGTTATTCTGTAACGCATTGCGAATAATTACATTGATGAATTTCTTTGAAAGACTGAGTCAATTATGGAAACTAATCAACACCTAAGCACAAGTTCTTTCCAGAGTCAAAAGCCACCGAAATAACTTTTAAATTTTTTTGTGATCTATCTGTTAGTTCAGTCAAAGAATCCAATGTGCCTTAATGTATTGCATTATTTTTTTTTACCTGGAAAGAGATTTTTTTTTGTCTTTTCAATCCGAGAAAAGTTCAATCAATCTTTCGTTTTAGGAAATTGTTCTGCGCTACGTTCCTCTTTGATTTCTCGACTCTACCAATTTAAGTGCAGTACTAGATTGGCTGCTAGGTCTCAGTTACTTGCTTTTGAAATTGCTGGATGTAAGTTCTATACGAGTAGTTTCCTCATTTGCACATCTTGCTTGTGGAAGTTTTTTTTTGTGTTATATAGGAATAAATGTCTCTGCCGACACTGGACATTGAACACGGATCGCCAAAGAGCAAACACAGGCGATCACATTCTGAATAAGTAGATCATGTGATCGTAAAGGAATGTGTATATGTGGTAATTAGCGTGGTGTCTAATTGATCATCATTTCTATTCTATCCTCTATTACTATACGGATGACTATTTCTACATTATACTCTATTATTATTCGGATCGCTATTCTCTACTCTATTCGCTATACTTTTTCTCTATACAGATCACTAAACGGATTGCTATTCGCATGACTATTTGGTAGTTACTATTCGTTGAAAATACATAAGTGGCAACAAGTGCTCGTTGACATCAGAAAATTTTGTTTTCCAGTCAATTACAATCTACAAAAATTGAAATGCAACGTCAATCTTCATTTTTTGACTGTTTTGATCCTGTTCTTTTATTACACCTCCCACTCAATACCTTTTTAACCTTTTTTACACTTTCTGTAACATCTTTCGCTTTAGGACCTTTATCGCCTTTCTTGGGGTGAGTTGAAACGATTAGAAAATGTAATTCTGTTTTGCAATATCTGCATACTTGAGATTTCTTAAGAGTTTTTTTTTTATTATTAATTAAGTAAAGCTATATGAGTTGTGGTGTAATTCATAGTGGCTCGGCATGTGAACTTGAGGACACGAGTTCGAATTCCAATCGAGCTAGTTACATTCACTTCCGCACAAAAACTGTTGGGAAAAACATGAACCCATCTCTTCCCGCCTATCTATGGGTTGAATAGCAGGACAAACAGGGTCGTATAGCCTTGATTGGCAACCAGTCTACCACAGAAGGAAATGTCAAACTATTACGGGAGAAGTCTTCTGTTTAGTATGTCTTGAATCGAAATAGACGTGATCACCGAAGCGTGTATCATGTATGGCAGATAACTAGCTGATTGATCTTTTCATTTGTGAATCTTTAATAGATCATGGCATGTGTCATTTGTTCATTTTTAATTATTGATTCTTTGGTAAGGTTTTTAAATTTTGAGTCGAGAATATTCTTATGTTCTATATTACAGTATTTCAAATACTTCGTTGTATGGGTAAGTTATAACAAATCAAGTATAGAAGATAAGGAAATTGAATATAGACTAGGTTGCGCTTGAAGTAGTTCCGCCTAACAACAACTGCTACAAAACCAAAACATTAATCTGAAAACTCGATTCATGTTCTTAAATAGCCTCGTCAAATCGAGACTTTGAAATGAACGTCCTGCTTGGCGCCAAGACTGTTCAGAAATATCTATACGGTCTACGGTATTCAACCGTTTTATATGATCAGTTATTAAAATTGTTTTGAGCAAGTGAAGACTGTGAATCTTAGTGGAGGCCACACGTATTCCAACCATTTTACAGAGATTTTACAATAAATTCAAAATATGGTAATTCAAAGAATGGAAATGGACGTTAGATGAGGTTTTGGCTAAAATTTTATTTGACAGTCGCCATCTTTACTGGTTAATTTAACATGACATAAAATGCGCGTGTCATACGAGACTGGGGCCATGTTTGACACCATTCTTTTTCTCTCTCGGGACTCTGTCGTAATTAGAATGCAGTTAATGGATGACAGAACAGGGACATGTAGGATTAGCAAAATGGATAATATTGCTTAGAGTTACAAACGACAGGTACTTATGGAGAGTCATGAAACCCTACGTACAGAATGGACAACACTCATAAAAATGGTACTATCTTTAGAGGAAATTAAATGTTCTTGAACTTTTACTGACAATAGGATAGTTAGGCATAAACCTTTCTCTCACAAAATAATGCGACTTTTTGGGAATTTCGATTTTAAAACTGTATACCGAATAACTAAGGAAAGAACTCATGGCAAGATGGGTGAGACAATTTTAAACGAAGATGGAGATGAAAGAAGTATTTATTCTATCTATAGGGAAATATAAGAAGACACGACTCAGCCCAAAGCTAAAAAGATTATAAAACTTTTGCAAATGCTGTCGTCAGTTTGCAAATATGGAGTACCCAGTTGCGAAGTAATTCACGATAATAGAAATGGTATGTAGGAATTGCATTTTAAGAATCATTTCAGGGCGAATTTATTTTTGTGTTCATTGAACATTGAAATAATTTTTTGTGTCCATTCATGTATATCTATCTATCTCCCCTCTCTCTCCCCATCTCTCCCCCTCTCTCTCTCTCTCTCTCTCTCTCTATATATATATATATATATATATATATATATATATAGTCGACTCTCCTGTCGAATGGTGATGGTAGTCGTGGCTCTGGGAGGCACAGTCCTATGGGTAAAGGAACTTGGATGAGTTCCACCACGGAATATGAGAAAGACCGGCGCAATATAGTGTCTAGTTCGCTACGTCTTCGTCACCGAGGCCCGTTAGTATAGTTCGTATGACGTTTGCCTGTCAATGTAACTGTCCGCGTTTCAATTCTCGATAGAGGATGCACACTGGCGATGAGTCCCAAGTAGAGGACGAAACTGCCGTCCAGTGCATTCTGCATTCTGTTGAGGTTTCTTCTAGACTCGATGAATTACTTAATCTATATATATATATATATATATATATATATATATATATATATAGTCGGCTTTCCCGTCGAATTCGACGTAAGAGGGTCAAGCAGATCAGGTACCAGGAAACCGACGGCCCGACAACAGCACATGAGATTTGATTATAGTGGTGGTTTCTTTTTGAAGAGCCAAATGCAGAGACCTGGTACACTAAGTGCCACAAGGTCCCCGAACGATCCTCCACAGGTTTTGAATTCAGAGTTGCCCTTCTTCTAGACCAGTTGCCATCCAAGGCTGTAGAACCCAGTCTATCCTGCTATTTACCCATAGCTGGAGGGAGAAGAAAGCCACACCTTTCCCAAGGTTATTAGCACGCACGTGAATGTAATGGATTCTACTGGAATTTGAATTCGGCTCTCCGATTCCACAATCCAAGTCGCTATCCATGCCTCCTCTTATATATATATATATATATATATATATATATATATATATATTGATGCATGTTTCATTAAATAATATAGACAAGTGGTGTCTATTTATTTTAAGTAAGTTCCTTTCATATTGTATGATAAGCTTAATAACATTATCATTGAAAGACGAAATGAAATCACCAGATTGATACATGTTTAAATCCGATCTAAGCTTTCGGCTTATATAAGCCATTTTCAAAGACGATAGTTACATTTCATTAGATCAAACAATACACGTACGAAACATCATTAATAATAGTCTGATTTTGTTGCATAAAAAATTTCAAAGCAACAATAATCTCGTTTATACGAGACGCGGAAGCGAAAATCCCATCGCAGCTCGTGACGTCACACATGACCACGCGAGAGTGAAAACGAGAAGTATTAAGTAAGGAAAGCCGTTGGTATAAAACAATGGCTTCAGTTATCAGTTATAGGTATTTTAGAATATTTGTGGACACAACTATACTTAAACATGAAAACAATAAACAAAAACTAAAAATTCTTGAAGCTATATACATAAAACTGTTGAAACCTAACCTGAACAAAATAAACTATGAAATCTCCACAAATATTCAATTAAAAATACTAGAGGAACATGAAGGCAAATGGATTTTGTGCCTCAAACACTTTGTCATTAAGCGGTTAATCACAAATTTATCAACATAAAATTAATATATAACCCAATAAATAAAGCCCTACCCACATTCCTCACCCACCAAGACAGAAATGCTTGCAGAGATGTTGAGTTCTCCCACCTATACAACAAACTCACACTAGTATATACACATACACATCTTCAACTGTTCAATGGCTAATGTTCATATATTTTACTGTTACATTCTTTTCAGTTGCGGGAATAAACGAGGACATTATTCCTTCCGGAATATCTTTGGTGAAAAATAGTTTTCCAAAAAAATGAAAGCTTAAATTATTACAAGAATTATTCACATAAACTGCACACACATATGTGTACGTGTTATGGGTGTTGGCTTTGCATGCACAGGCGCATAACTGTGTCGGTGCTTTTTGTTTTTTTAAAACAGGCGTTTAAAATCGAACACTTTCTCGATTCTACCTGAATTCCAAATAAGAAAATATAGTAACCGAAGGCACTTTTTTTTTTCTAAAATATTTTCACATTGACTACGAACAATCTAAAGATAAAAATATATTACACACAATGATATCTTTAATGACAGTGCTAAATTAACAAAACCAAGAGAAACATTACCTTCCAATATCATGGATATCATTCTGTGTGTGTGTTTTATTTTTGTTTTTTTCATTAAGCATGACGAAAATACCCTATTTATCAGCTTTCTTAATTCTAATATATGGGCTTTATACATTTTTTTCGACAATTTCAAAAGTTGTAATTGTTTAAAAGGGTTTTCCACTTATAAAACATGTTTTTGATTTTTTTTAAATAACTTCACCCCAAGCAAGGTAATAAAGCCACTAGGATGCAGGTGTTACCGACTGTCAAAGAATATAAAAAAATTACAATTAAAGAGAGAGGACAATAAAAGAACAATAATTAAGAAGATATATTAATACAACATGTGAAACTACGTTATCGTGACGCATGTCGTAAAAGACATGCAGTATTTATTTCGCCTAATTTAAAATATAGCAACACATTAAGTAAAGAAACATCCTCTGCCAAGTGTTTTGAGGAATGAATCGAAATGAATGATGGCAACTGCCTTGAATCTATCGTGAACATTCAGTATGTGGAATGAAACAATACTAATCACTTCAAATACCTCGGTGTCTGGATCAGTTATAACAAATTTAGTATAGCATATAAAGAAATTTAAGAGAGGTAGTTTCTTCAAATAGCGCAAGTTGCAACAAAAACAAAACATTATCCTGAAAACATTTATATGGATGCTCAGTCGTATCTAAACTGTCAACTGTATACATTCTGAAATCAATGATTATAGATTCCTTTCAGCGAGTGAAGACTATGTGTCTTGGAGAAGATTACACTTCTTCGATCCTTATTCGCAGACGCTAATGAATCAGAAAAAAAACAGGTCACAGTCTCTTTGGTGGGCATACTGGTACAGCAAGTGGGCAGCCCATATATATATATATATATATATATATATATATATATATATATATATATATATATGAAAAATAAATAATATATATATATATATATATATATATATATATATTGAACAATAAAAATTTAGAATTTCCAGATACACTGGGTTATGTATTAATATTTTTGTTTTATTATTTCAACTAGGTTCCTCGACTACTTTTATTCAGCATGGCTATCATCAGGTGAAAAAAAATCCCTGCTTGTTAGTAGAAGTGAACTATAGGAGTAGATGACTGTTTCTGAAGAAAGTGAACTTTATCTGTAGTTTTCATTTGTTTTTTATCGTTAATTTTGGTCAGTCCTTGTGTTGGTCATACGGCATCATTCTTGTTGTTTATAAGATAGAGGATGGAAGATTACTGACTTTTAAGCATTCCCTCCTTGGTCATTTTGATAATTTGATTAGTTGCTGGGAACTGGATGTGTGTGGTAAGTGTATGCTATCTTTTAGTTCTTTGGGAGTGTGTATGATGTGTATATGTATATATACTGGTATGAGTCTGTGTATAGGCGTGAGACCCCAATACCTCTGCAAATATGTCTGTCTTGTGCAAGTGAGAAATGTGGGTAGGGCTTGATATATGGGGTTATATATTAATCCTCTCTATGTTGTTAGATTTGTGGTTAAGCACGTCTGGTCGAAGTGTTTTGAAGCACAGAATCTACTTGTCTTCATGTTCCTCTGGTATTTTTATAAGGCTATCTTTTCTGTCTATTTCTGTTTTCAAATATAGTGAATTTTGTATGGCTTTTAAAATCGTGTCTGTGTAGTCGGAAATGTTGTTCAATTGTTCTTTCGTAAAGAACCAACTAAATCCGATTTCGATAATTATTTATTCTTTAGTGAAAGGGCCATTCAGATTTTCCTACATTGTTTATGGCATAGTATGCATTCTAATGGGCAAATTATGTTATGACATCTACAGTTAGAGTTGTGGTAGATCTTGAGAGTAGAGTTAGTGACTGAAAAAGAGAACAAATTGGTATGTCTAATGTTGTTACATGTTTGGAAAAATCCTGTTTTTTTGTTTTGTTTTTTAGTTTTTGGTCTATTACGGATTACCTTATCATCTGAAATTTGGTTACTACCTATACATTCCTTAAGGTTCTTAGGTTTTCAATATGCTTGAAGGCCAGGCTCGTCAAACAATTTTTTTACGTCTGCTTTGAGATGCAGTATTTCCCAGCGTCCTTTGTTCATCTGAGATAGTTGAGGAAGAGTGGTATCGAAAATGGTTACTACAGGGATACGTATGGATTTAATTTTATTGTTATACATTAGGGCGTCTTCACTAGATTTTAATATATCGAGTATGGAAGATGTATAATTAATGTCTCCGTAGTGGACTTTAATCTATTTAATTTAGTCAACGGTATTTTTATACTGTTAACTGTACATTAATTGCTGTAATTTCTGTTAATAGTATGAAAATAGCGATGTCTAAATTCTTCCATTTCCTAAGGACATTTCGTTTTGATATTATTAGTTACTTTGTTTAATAAATTCATTTCGTTTTGCCTTGAAAAAGTCCACATCAGACGAAACGCATTGGCATCTATTACAGTTTTCCTATTATCTTTTACATATATATATATATATATATATATATATATATATATATATATATATATAAACATAAAACATTAGGCAGCATATGATTTACATACCAAAAAATAATCACACATAGAATCAATCAGAAGTATTAATGCGATTATACTATATTATTGAACTATATACTTAGTTCATGACATAAAAACTGAATACACTTGTGAAAATAGAATACGTGGATTTAACACCTCACAAGAAATATTTAAATAAAATTCTCACTTAAAATTTTGAAAAACTTAGCGTTGCGTCTTTGCACGTTCCGAGATCTTACACAACCGTCAATAATAGCAGATATTCAAAAAACATCTTTCGGTCGACATACAGGTATATCGTCTCAAGTTTTTGATTTTATAAGGAAAAAAACACATGCCTGATGATGAATAGAAGACTATTCATAAGTACTAGCATTTAAACATCAAATAAACTGAAAACTACAGACAACAAGTTTATTGACGAGGATCAAACTCGCACTATGGATGAACAGTATTTTAATGCATATATTATGTTTTCTAGCGATGGATGTCGCCAATAATCGCATTAATACTTCTGATTGATTCTATGTGTGATTATTTCTTTGTATATATATATATATATATATATATATATATATATATATATATGTGTGTGTGTGTGTGTGTGTGTGTGTGTTCACGAAGGATTTTGTGCAAATCTATGACAAAGTGGAAGAAGAAACTAAATGAAATCAGCTACACTCAAATCATAAATAAAGGAAAAGAAATATCTTTACTGTTTTATATTTTTATTAATTTCCTTGTGTCCTCGTGCCCATTGGTGTGAACGGCATTCTGGTTAATGACTTTCCAATACGATTTGCACCCTATATTTTATGATATTTACACAACTTCTGGTGGCTTTCTATTTTATCTAGAGACACCCCGTGCTGGATATAACGATAATATACATCCGACATTAAGGCCTCAGATGAGGAGATTTTGAGGAGCGTGGGAACACCTCTTTATCGCTGGTGTTCCCAGGTCCATCCTGACCCCAAGTGGTATCACTAGTTAGGGACCCAGCTATGGGTAAATATTTAACACCAAATGTAAGAATAGGTTTTAATATCAGCTATACATTTTTTACAAAAATTATTACTAGCAATTATTTTTGAAGAAAAACTATTACCAGAAATACATTTTGGAAAAAAAAAATATTACCAGTAATATATTTTTGGACAAAAATATTGCCAACAATAAAAATCTTCTCGCCAAAAAAAAAAAAAAAATTCATTGAGGTTGATATGCCGTAACTAAAGGTTAAGTGTTATTAAATGAGGTTGTTGTTCCAGGAAAGCACGTGAGATTTTTTAGTTGGAAACATCATGACTGGGCGGGGATCCCAGACACCAAAACAACCTCACTAGTTTTGGAAAACTAAAGAAACTAAATGAAATCGAATATACTCAAAACATCTTCATCCTGCTCAACACACAAAATTTTCTTTGTTTCGCTATGGTCGGGGACATTATATTTATTTTACTAAACTGTCCTCAATACAATACCCAAGAGCCACTTAAGATTGAGGCTTACAGAATGATGTTGATCAACTGAAGGAAAGCGGGTTAGAAGTTCTTTTTAACATGCTATGCAGGTAGGATTACCTTAGACTTAAAGTGGTTGAAATTGTAGTGACCCTGAAAACATCTTTTGGGATTCTGTTCCACAAAATCGCATTTCTCGAGAAAAAGATGTCCGAGTGTCTCTTTCTTCTTAATAATGGAATACGAAGAGAATTACTATGACGCATCCTGAATCCGAAGGTCACTATAAATAGAACTAAATTATGCAATTCCTCAGAACATTTACCAAGGAGATAGTGAAAGAGTACCCAGCATTTTGCGCCGTTTCTTTTGTAGAATGGAAAATGAATCATCACCCACAAGGCAGATTAGACGATTTTGAACTCTATCGATATAGGAGAGCGTCATCTGGACATTTCCAGCACGTATATGGCAGTAATTCCCAGTATGTTGTCTGATCTGACTTATAAAAAAAACTATGAGAGGAGGTGTCAAATGCTTACTGGGCCGGTACAAAGAGCTAACCATTTTTCTACCATTTTGTGCAAAGGAACGGATATATATATATATATATATATATATATATATATATATATATATATATATATATATATATATATATATATATATATATGAGTTCCAGCTGAGTTAGTTTGAGTGGCAATATTTAAGTTTGGGAGAAATACATTATTTTAAGTCTTACAGACTAGAGACCACATCACCGAGAGGGGGAACAATTCAACTGATGAAATCAAATACTTCATATATATATATATATATATATATATATATATATATATATATATATATATATATATATATATATATCCATCTATATTTCTGAAATGAGGTATTATATACACTATTTATATTATTCGAACTATTGTCCTTATCTTTGTTGCCATGTTTATCACAAGGTTTCGGCCGTTGTACGCTCCGGCCTTTTTCGGGTGGTTTGAATGTCGAACATAACCCTTTATTTTGTCCACTGGGGTAGACTAGTTCCATGTGCCATGTCTAATGGCTGTCAGTTATCAGTTATTTCTTGTTAATTTCCCCTGTCCAAGTTCTCCACCGCCTTAACCAGCTATTGAACTCACAATCTTTGGGTCCTGTCACTGGATTTAACTAACGTCTTAATCTACTGTACTATGTGTCCTCGATGAGATAACTGTTAATTGACATCCATTAGACATGGCACGTGGAACTAGATCAGTCTACCACAGTGAACGAAATAAAGAGTTCAGTTCGACATTCCAACCACCTGAAGAAGGCCGGAGCATACAACGGCCAAAACGTTGTGATAAATATGGCGACAAAGATGAGGACAATAGTCCGAAAAATGTAAATAGTGTATATATATCCATCACATCCTTAAAAGCTTGTATTCTAGAATAAAACGATTTAAATTCTGGCAGTTCAACATCGAACGACTTGCAGGAAATTTATTACTTCTGTAAGGTGAAAGACAGAAGCAGTATTATATGAGAGTGGTTAAATTATATGTTAAAAATACACACAAAATAAAATAACGATTTCATTATTTCTTTCTCGGAAATCCAATCAAGTTGCTTCGGGTTCTCGTTTAATTTGCTACTAAATATCCTTTGAAATTCAATACAACTGATGACATTGCAAATGTCACTGTATCAACGTAACAGATTATAAAATGCTCTCTAATGAGAATTACAAACCCAACAAGCAAACAAATCCTCGCGAAGACAGGCTCATGCTCTACCTTCAGAGAATATCGGAGAGGCAAATATAAACATCTAAAAATTAATTTCGCCAAAATCAAAGGCGTTTAATTAAAATTAAATGTAATCTTCTATTTCTGCGGGAGTGTTTTTAAATTTTCTTTGTAATTGCATGCAAAAGCAAACCAACTCGAATCTTGATTCAATCTCATTAATCGTTAACTCGTTTCGCGTTAGGCACAAATTGACCAAAAAATACAAAAAGATAAATGATGAATATATCTGCGTTTATAAACCATTTCTAATATATGTAAATTAGAAATAATATAAAACAGTTGCTCATCTATTAATTCGATTTCAAATAACATACTCGAGAGAAATACACAATTAAACGGTGTTAAATCGAGCTTACTTTCAAGGTTGCAAGAACCTATCATTTCCTATTTGCTTGTTAGCGGAGGGTGTCTCTTAATTTCTTTTCCCAATTACTTAGTAATCTAGCCCAGGAAAAAAAATATGTCGAATATGCTTTTCGCGTTTCAGAAAATACAGAAAATATATTCATTTCATGAAAATAATATTTATATAGTGATTTAGTAAGCGCCCAGTTCACGTTAGGTTTGTTTTGTTTTGTTTTTTTTTTTTTTTTTTTTTTTTTTTTGCGTGGGGGGTTGCGGCATATCAACCTCAATGGGTTAGTTAATGCCGATAAAATTTTCATTACTGATCTCAGAGTTCTTGACAAGATCCAGAGACGGATATATAATATAATTGGCCCTGATCTGGTGTCTCGACTACAGTCACTCTCTCACAGACGCGCCGTCGCCTCTCTCTGTCTTTTCTACAAATACTTTCATGGTAATTGCTCCGATGAGCTGCTTTCACTGGTTCCCAGACTCCATGAATTCAAGCGCCCTATGAGGCTGGCATCCCGCTGCCACCCTTACACTGTAGAAACTTTTAAATGTAGCCGTCTCTTCTACTCCAATAGCTTCATACCTCGCACCTCTCGCCTGTGGAACACCCTTCCCAATTACTGTTTCCCTGAACGCTATAATCTCCGAATATACAAATGTAATGTCAATCGACATCTCCAGTTACCTTGATCTACCCACTATCCTTCTCCTCATCCTTTCGGCTATCACTCCTATCTGCTCTTGCTCCAAATCTTCTGCAACCCCTGCATCCTAGTGGCTTCACGCCTTGCTCGGGGCGTAATGCTTAAATATATATATATATATATATATATATATATATATATATATATATATATTTTTTTTTTTTTTTTTTTTCAAAATCTCTTTCTGGGAATATATTTCCTTGAAGAAATCTACAGCTGGTCATATTTTTTTTCAAAAAATGTATAGCTCTTTGTATTGCTGGTATTTTTTTTAACGTATTTCTGATAATAATTTCTCTTTCAAAAATTATTGATGGTAATTTTTTTTTATTATTACAATGTATTTCTGGTATTAAAACCTATTTTTAAACAAGTGTGGGTGTGAACTAATTGCCCATAACTGGGACCCTAGCAGGTGCTACCACCCCGGGTCAGGTTGTACCGAGAAACACCAGCAATTAAGAGGTGCTTCCACGCTCCTCAAAACCTTCTGATCAGAGGCCTTGCTGTAGGATGTAATTTATTGTCTTCCCCATGACGTGGATGTAGTTTATCGTCATACCCAGGATGCGGATGTAGTTTATCGTCATACCCAGGACAAAGAGTTCATTTTAGGATCGAATTCACTACTCAGTCGGAATTGATCTAGCAAAACAACACCAATAAAGTGACACATATAGATATCTACCAATGTATGGATGTATTTTCAATTTGTCATATATAAAAGATAAATAAAATTTAAATATGCATTTCATCTTCCCTTTATTGAAGTTGCGTGGATATAGTATAGAGAATAATATTTCATGCTATATAATAAATTACTCACATGTTAATAGAATAATATATTTCTTAAAAGACTCATCAGACAAAAAAAATATCTTTTGATGCTGTAGCTCGTTTGCTTCAAGGTCCAAAAATTTGAGCGTTCAGAAATTCAAAATTGGAGATAAGCCAATTACGCTATCATGGTTTCAAATTTCGGTATATCAGGCGATATACGCCATATAATTTCCTGACTCTTTATTAGTCATATTTGAATGCACAAGATGAAGTTTAATAGAAGGGTAGGAATAAGTTAAGTGTATTGGAGGGGGAGTAAATAAATTATACCTATTTTTCATCCATGTTCTTTTTGTGTGTATACATCGCGACATATTTTCAGACATTTCATTTAGTACATTTTTGGGGGTCTGGAAATGTTATTATAGATATTTTTATCTCCTGGCACAGTTTGCAGAGATCACTACGATTGCTGTAACGTTTTTCTTTATATTCTCCAGTTTACATTAAGATCTTTGTTATTTTTTTCTTTTAATTCCCACATATGGCTTGCTAATCTGGTACAATCCCTAAGAATTTCTAACTTGTGTGACGAATTTTCAAGGAGTTTATCAAGGATAGAAAAAATATAGAAAATTAGGTTCCATTTTCGTCGGAGTGAGAGATTTCTACAGAATTGTTAATACTTTCCACGAACTTGGCATTTAGGGCAACGGCTTTTCATTGTCCGTTTATGTGAGCGAGGATGCTTGCATATTCTGTATGAAAAAAGAAAGCCAGCAAAATGGTAACCACATCAGTGAAGTATATATGAATCCTGTCTTTCAAGAATGCCTCAATCTATATCTATCTCTTTAAAAATCACCCTTTATTTTATTCTATTTACTAAGATTGTAAACTATCTTCGGTGGTTAGTATTGCGTTTAAGTCACTCGAAAGGTAACCTATAACGAAATCAAACAGAGATGTGAAGTATTCTATAAATTGAACTCTTATCAGAATCAGTAAATATAAAAATGGCGTTCCATAACATTCGCTTTCTGATCTTCTGGGTGAAACGATAATTAATAATGCAGTTTCCAGGCTATTGCAATATTGCTTTGAACGCTTTCGGGGCGATAAACTATATTTGATATAACGAATTCATTTTGCCCTTGGTATTGACCATGCATTTATTCTTTATGCCAAATTCTTGGAGACTCTGTAAGTCGATTCTAAATAACAAACTGATGCAAAATGAACAATATTTGACTCTATTTGATACTACAAAACAAACATCATTTACCAGGTCGCCATGACAATACATTTTATCTGCAGGCGTTTTTAAACTATGTTTAAAAGTATGCATATTACTTGCTTTAAGAGAATGCATATTACGTGCTTTGTTATTTTCTATTTGTTATTTCTTCTGGTATTCCAATACCGGTAGCATTCAACGTATTATTGTTTCATTTTCGCTTTACCAATAACGTCACAATAAGGCCAAGACAAAACAGGTGTAAATGTGTTCGTTTTTATATCCGCTGTCAGACCTTATTTCTTTAAGCAAGGTTAATGCAAGGGTTTGTAATACTAGACGGCTTTTGCATGAACCAGAAACAAGCCTGCAAAATAAAATAAATGTAAAACATTATCAGATTTCGAAATTTTAAACCGAACTCCAGGTACAGGCCAAAGAAGGAGATTCAATCTTAGCAAACACATAAAATGTCTGACACAGTGGATGGATACATTTCAGGACACATCACTTTGAATGTAAAAGACATAAAATGCTGAGGACTACACCGGTTGATGCATACAGAGTAAACAAATACGATAATTCAAAAACTGCACCCCTAATGGAACAAGCTTTTGTATCAAATGAGAAATATCTTGTAAATTTAAAAGATATGAAGAAAAATATGATATATATATATGTGTGTGTGTGTGTGTGTTTGTGTGTGTGTGTGTATATATGCGTGTGTGTGTGTGTGTATAAATTACATCTAACTTACTCATGTCTTCTCTTTCCCCCCTCACATCCTAACTTCGTTAATTTACATATGCTTAATACGGCCCGTATATATATATATATATATATATATATATATATATATATATATATATATATATATATTGATAATAAAATTATTGGTAATCCATATGGAATTATCAAGAGGATATAGATCCTTTGTGAGTTCTATGTGAAAAAGACCGAGCAAAATATAGGCCGTTTCTTCCTGAATCACCCTTCTGCGGGCTTTCCAGCATCAATATAGGCCGCTTGTTTCCTGAAATTAATAGATAAGCATTTTAACGATAAGAATTCATTAACAAAAAACTCAATAGGAAACAATTAAAATTAGTTTCTCTTATGTTCACAATGTAGAGAAGATCATCCCAGCCCACAAACTCCTTAATAAGTTCCAAAGTAGGGAAGTACATTATATTAACCCCGCATGCAATTTAGAAAAAACGAGTGTACTATTCAAGGAAAATGTCCAAGAATATGGTGTATGAGGCAACTATCTTCCCCGAAGGAAATGTAAACCTAAAGAAGATCTACATTGGAATATCTGCGGGGAATTGGAAACAACGCCTATGTAGTTACAGGCACTCTTTCATGAATATATCGCTGAAAAAAAAAAAAAAAATTTTATCCAGGCAATATTGGGAGCTAATTGACCAGGGTCTCACCCAACATTTACAGTGGAAATTCATATCCAGAGCTCGGATTCCTAAGACACTGGTGTGACCTATGTCTCCAGGAGAAAATATTTATAATTAAATACAAAAACCAGGAAGAGTTACAGAACCTACGGAGTGAACTAATATCCAAATACAGACACAAACAACGCATTAAAATATAGCAGAACCACTTCCCATGTATTGTATAACATCAGATATGACATAACATATATTAATGTATTTAAATTTGTATCTTCATTTGTTTGATGCTGTTTCACATGTTTACATAATTGTGTTCATTTACTCTGAAAGTTAATGTTGTGATGTATATATGTGTTTTGATATGTATATTTGTTTGGTAGATATGTATATGTATGTATATATTTTTGCGTATATAAATGTACATGTGTGTATATGATATGTGAATTTGTGCACCTGTGTAAGGGTATTTATGTACGGGGTGTCATATAGTATTAGTCATGCACTTGTGTGTGTGAAAGAATATATAAATGTATAGATATATGTCTGTATACGTCTGTAAGTGTGTGGATATATATATATATATATATATATATATATATATATATATATATATATTTAAACAGGTAAAATAATTATATATATATATATATTTAAACAGGTAAAATATATATATATATATATATATATATATATATATATATATATATATATATATATATATATATAATTAAACAGGTAAAATAATCCCCCCTTACCATCTTGTTTTATTACGGTATTAATAAAAAAAAATTTCTTGTTAGTACTCCGTTTTAGATTACCGACGATTGTGTTTGAAAATGTGTCGGTCGAAAGGCGCCTTACATTTCATGTTTTAAACGTGGATATTGTTGTATCTTATGTTTAATATGATCCCATATTTTTATTCCTCAAATGTGTGATATATATATATATATATATATATATATATATATATATATATATATATATATATATATATAGTGGACTATCTTACCGTCAACGGTCAGCATTGGAAGGTGCCTTTTATTTTACACTTATGCATGTTAGCAAGGGTTATTGTGGAGAAAATCAGGTAAGGGAAAAACATATTTTATTTGTTGCTTAAGTGTGATACTAACCCAGCCTTGCTGCGGGTGACAAAACCACACTGAGTGATGAATTTTTTAAAAGCAGAATTTTGATGGCGTCACTCCTTTAGAGCTTGACGAACCTGATCTCGGTGCTTCAGTCTACTGTCTCCAAAACCCTTTAACTTAATGAAACATAACTTACGCCACTTCTTTTGGTTTGATGCTTGGGCTTCTCGAGTTTTCAGATCAAATTTGAGACGTTTCAAATTGTCTTTCAATTTGTTTTTGTAGCGTAAGTGTGGACGTGAAACTGAACGCTTACAGTTTGGTATTTGTCCATACTCACCTTTTTTGCAAGCCTATACTCATCCATTCACACAACATGACCAGCCCGCCTAAGTTGTATCTCTGCTAGAATGGTTTCACTGCTTGTAATGTTTTTGCATTTCTTCAGTTTTGCACTATTCGTGACCTTGTTATATCACATCTGGCACAAAGACAGCGCATGTGAATGACGTCAAGATGATTTATGTGCTTGCCGTACAGGGTCCAAGTTTCAGCAACACAGAGAAGGGGTGCTGAAGTTGGACCCTGTACCAAACCATGAAACACTATCATCTCATTTTATATGACATATATGTGTGTGTGTGTGAGTGCGTGTGTATGTTTCATGCGTGTGTTTATATGTATGCGCATATGTATGAGTACATGTATATGTGTTTATATATATATATATATATATATATATATATATATATATATATATATATATATGTGAAAATATATATAGAAAATAGGAAGGAACTGGTTAGGGTAAATAATCCAAAGTCCCTTAGTATTTTAGTTATTATTTTTAAAAAATAGTGCTCGATACAAAAGTAGAGCATAAATATAATTATTTATTTAAAATATGATTCCAAATCGCGACATAAGAAGTCCCATGTTTCAAAACAAGAGCCGAAAACTTCAATATAATTATTTAAATTAAATTCAGTTAAAATATGCTCTGTTCCATCTTCAAGCGAAATTTTTTTTTTTTTTTTGGAATAACGTGTTTCTGAAATTTACGTGTTTTAAAAATTGAAATCAAAATTTCCATGGTAACAGCTAGGGCGAATTGTTTAAGTTAAGTAGGCGGGTGTTGGGTGTTAATAATAAGTATCAGTATAGAGTTACTTTCGTAGATGTCAAGTCAGGGAAAGGTGGGGGTGTCTAAATTTGAAACGGAAGATGTATTAACCCTCGTCTAGTTTGCATGTCTATGGAGATTTATTTATTTTTTATTTTATTTTTTATCAAAGGGATTTGTGCATATAAAAAAACTGTCGTAACGTTTGTCTTTTGATGACTTCATAAAGGGTTATCTTTTTTTAGGTTATTTAAACTATTTATTTCGGCTATGGATTATGAAGGGTGTTATATTGTATGCATGTTTTTAGTTAATTATTCAAACCGTGAATCTGATGAATTTTTCCCCTTTATTGTCTGATTTAAGTGCAGGGTTTTTATTAATACTGTTTAGGCATGAGGGTTTGTTCAAGATCTTATTATTGTGTTTTTTTTTATTATACATTCAAGATTTTCAGAGCAGCTGTAACTAAATTTTAAGGTTACTATTGGTGGGGAAGTGTTTATCAATTAGCTTTAAGAATTTTTGTCCTAGTTTAATATTAACCATTTGGTTGAACGGAGGGGTGTACCAAATGATTTTTTTCTTTTCTTAACGGTTATATTTCAAATTCTTCTAGACACTACTAAGCAGATGTAATTATGAATACGAATTCGATTATTTCTAACTTGTGTATAGTGTTGTTTGCTCGCGTTTTAGTCATTATTATTATTGATGACTTAATTACTTATTGAGGATTAATATTACATTTACATGCGCTAATTTGTCCAATTGCAGTTTGTTAATTTTGCTATTATTTGCTCAATTTTTATTTTTATTTTTTTTTCTATTTAGGTATCTTCTTTACTTTTTGTGAAGTTTGCTTTGTTTAAAGTACGTTACATGATCTTCGTTGTATATATCGGGCATATTTGCATTTTCCTTGTGGTTATTTGCATGGTATTCGTTTAATGTTATGTTTTTTTGCTTAACGTAATAAAAATGTTTCGTGTCTGCATTTTGAGATGAGTTCTTATTCTGATCTGATCCAATTCTCATTATATATATATATATATATATATATATAACATATATGTATATATATAACATATATATATATATATATATATATATATATATATATATATATATATATATACATATATACGATTTGACACACACGAATCTAGTTTGTGTGTGTGTATATAATATATATATATATATATATATATATATATATATATATATATATATACCTGCCTCATCAGACTGACTGCATTTTATTAAATGATATGAATTCACATCATTCAAGAAATATTTAATTTTTGAAATAAATTTATACACGATTGTATGATAAATAAATAAGTATTTTCCTTTTCATATATATATATATATATATATATATATATATATATATTACTAAAGCATTTTGTTTAAGTTGATATGATAGACGAATTTTTGTTTTTTACATCCTGGAATTTATGGAGAAGTCTATAATTTAACTATTCATATACACGCTTATTTTATAATTGGTGTTATGTGTGCATATAGAGTTGGGTTTGATGAACATTCTTATCCTGTGTTCTAAATTAAAATAAGTGTATTATTTCTCGGTTCACTCATTTTTTTCCATTTGCATGGGGGAAATTACCAGGTATCTTTTGAAATGTTCTAAGCCTCACCCTGAAAATAAGCATTATCTGAATGTTTTTACTGCGGCAACACACTACCTCTTCTTATCGATCTAGAAAAAGAGATTTTGGGAATGAGGAAACTTTCTGCAAGATGAGTCCCAGGAACGCTGACACCAGAGCAGAACTTGAAAAGGGGTGACATTTTCAAGACAGTTCTTACTCGCATAGAGGCTCACCCTAAGAATTTTCACCGTAGATTAGTACTCAAGATGAAACATGGATTCACCACCTCGAACCTAAATTCAAGATTCAAAGCTAACAGGAGAAACACTTTGGTTTTCCACCAAGGCAGTATCTGTTGGCAAGTTGCTGGCTTCTCTTTTGGGGTATTCTAATCAGGGAAAATCTATTAAATGACAACACTATTTCTCAAAATTAAGACAATTAAAAAAACAATCAATTTGAAAGGCAGACGGAATCCGAGGTTCGGTGTGCTCTTGCTCCAGGATAACACACTCGCTGATACTGCTCAGGTTTTAGTAGCTGAATCAGTCATCTGTGTCTTTGAATTGCTACTCCATCCTCTTTACTCACCAGGCGTATCTCCATCCGACTGTTTCCTAAGCTCAAATTCCACCTACGTGGACGCCATCATGGAAATAATGATAACATCATACGTGCTGTGGAGGAATTTTTGGAGAACCAGGATGCCACCGTCTTCTGTGGTGGGATAGAAATGGTTAAGCTTCGTTGGGCTTAATGCATTGATCTTAAGGGGGAATTATATTGAACAATAGTGAAAAACTGTCTTGCTTCACCAACTTCTTCTCGATAAGACTTACAAACATTTTGACCGGCCTTCGTAGACATACATTATCCAATGAAATCTGTGCGCTTGCTCCATATCGAAAAAATAATTATGGTCAGAAAAGACTGCACCAATAGACATACATTGTTGTTTCTTTGATCGTTTACGAATGTCATGTCCTCACTTGCCATTGGTCGTCATGTCGTGTTTTATTCGTCTTGAGGCTATTCGCGGATTATTTATGGTTTCATTCATTTTTAATTGTAAAATATATTTTGTGTGTTTTTCTTAAATCAAATAATTCTTTTTGTTGATGATGAGTTATTTCATTTACGTCGGATTCTGGCATTCATTGTCATTTTACAATCCTTTATAGTATACCATTTCCTGTTAAGGAAAACAAGTTATAGAATTTCTTTATTTCTTCTACTACTGATTGGAAATTTAAGTAAGGTAATTGGCAAGGCAAAAAGCGAGATGATGCATAGTTATTAGGGAAGTAAGTTGTGACACTACTTTCATGTGAATACATTGTAAGTACACTACAGTTTAAAAGTTTGTGGAAACCGTATATTTTTTTTAAAAATTGGCCTAAAATGTAGCTTTGTAATTTAAATAAGAAAAATTATCAAAATATCTTCTTTTAGCCATGATGACTGCAGCACAATTTTTGCGATTTATTGCGAAGGTTTCTCAAAGTATAAGCTTGATAACTGATTCCATTCTCTTTTCAGTGATTCTAAGAGCTCTTTTTTCATTTCACTTTTCTGCTAATTCTGGGGGTGGCGTATAACTTTTGAACTGTAATGTACGTTTTTAGTACTAACTGTAAAGCAGTAATTATCCCGTTCTAAAGTTATCCTTTCATTCTTTATAGATTACTTTAGCGTGCACGAGACCCTTAAGCCACTAGCCTCGTAGGGACACCGCATGTACTGCGGCCGTAGTAGCTGTGGTGTTTCATGGGAAAGAGAGCCTGACGAAACCCATCCCTCGCCAGTCTGAATTTACATGTTTGCTTCTCGTAGCCTAGTCGCTAATTAAGGCTATGTGACTAAGTCTATCCTTTTATTTAACCGTATATGTGGAGGGGGAGAAAAGATAGATTTTTACCTTTCTCTAGGGTCTTTGTGTGCATGTGAATATGAATGTGAATATAACTAAAATTATTTTAGGGGATAATGTCATTGCCATTAAATCAGACATACTATAAAGAAGACACTACAAAATCTGTAACATAATAATAATGATAATAATAACTAGGAATTATCAAGCACATGTACTAAGATATTGTGTTAGCCCAAAATGCAGATTCTGTGATAAATATCCAGAAACGATTGATCATCTTGTATCATGTTGCACGATATTGGCACCCACTCAATATAAAACCCAGCATGACAGAGTGGGCCAATATCTGCACTGGAAAATCTGCAACTTCTACGGGAAGGAAACTGAAAGAAAATGATATGAACACCGCCCAGACCCGATTACGGAGATAGGACCTGTCACAATTCTATGGGGCTACACAATAAACACTGACAGAACAATCAAGGCCAACCGGCCAGATATTGCTATTAAAGACCACAAACAAAAAAGTGCCTCCTTATTGATATGGCAGTCCCTGCTGACTGAAATGTATCTTTGAAAATATTCAAAAAACTATCAAAATACAAGGACCTTCAAATAGAAATCTCAAAAATGTGGCATATAGGAACATCAACAATCCCTGTTGTAGTTGGAGCCCTAGGACTGATTCCAGTAAACTAATTGAAGAAATTCCTGAAATCCATGCCTCAACTAGATACAAAAATTGTTATATATATATATATATATATATATATATATATATATATATATATATATATATATATATTTGTCAGTGGAAAGTGTCATGATGTCATTTCTAACCTTAGGTCCTAGGGCGGGACCCAGAAAGAAATGTGTAAACGCCAGAAATCAAAGAAAATAATAATAATAATAAAAATAATAAAAATAATATACTATGCTATTCAAATACTCGGTTATCGCTTATCACAGACCGGAACAGGATCAAGCAAATTAGAATACTCAGAGTCGCCGACTAAAAAGGGAAACATGAGTGAAGAAAATACACAAATATCAATGATATATTCTCGTGTGAATATCTCAAGGCTAATTGTGCAAAGTCCTAACAGCCAATCCTTTTTTTTTTTTGCATAAGGACGGTTGTCTTGATATAAGATATAGGTAGACTGGAACCTGCTCAAACCCGAGAACTTATTCTCATGGAAGGATATTATACGTTCCCAATATTTAATTACTTGTACTGAGATCGCCGATGTAAGTGAAGACAGATGCAAATCCGAAACGGTAAAACGAATTGGTTATCTTAGGTCATGTTACCCATTTTCAGTTGGGGTGCTCAATATTTTATTTTTCTCGATCGAGTGCTGATGACTGAGGAGTGACAAGCGGTTAGCTCATTCTGTAATATTTTAGGTTTATCCTTTTTGGCATCTTTTAATTTAGTTCTTTTTTTTTTTTTTGTATTACCAAATGCAGCTGTTGCAGTTTTATTTTCTTCCCGTTTTATTATGTTTACTTTTATGCATTACTACCCTCATGCATATCGAATGAAACCTATAAATAGGATACATCTTGTGTCAGTTTTAAAATTTTAAAAGGCGTTTATATCATACGCATATAAGGCGCTATATACTGTAGTGTATAAAATTCCCAAGGATTTTTCTGAAACGGATGCCGCAAGAAATATTAATTTTTCCTATGGATGTAAAGCTTTAAGAGTTTTGACATGCAACGGCTGTTTGTCGAGATTTGATGCAGGATTTCTGTCTAAGATTCTGATTTATGTCTGTATTAGTATCAATACTCTGCATTAGTAAAGACCAAATAGAATTGCACTCGAATTGTCCAGATAGATCGAAACTACTCAGACTTCAATCATAAAATACCCTCATGAATGAGGGAATGTGTCTAAATTTGGTTAATGTGTCGGAGTTAGCTCCTCCTTAGTTCCTTAATCCTTCGCCAGGGGTCTTTCTCCTCTTGCTATAAATACTGAGTAAACTTTTGCCTCGATCTCTTTTTTCCCCTCAGGCCTTGGGCCGTATACCACCTCGCGTGGAGGTGAGGTAATTCTTTCTCTTCTTTCTTCATTTCAGCTAATAACAATATGTGAGCTCTCACCAATACAGCGTTTCCCAAATTCTGGGAACACGCTAAGAACAATATGAATACACGTACGTACGAACGCTCACCACAGTACACATACATAATATTCACCACACAAACAATGTAACTGTCCGTGTGCTTGTAACTTGTTGTTAATACATATATTTGCTTGTATATAATTATCGGTCTTGTTTGTTTTCTTTGTCTAATTTGGACTTAATTAAAGTCCAACATTCTCATGTAGCTGAACCGGCTAGCAGGAAATTTTAACCCAAGTATGTTCTTTACATCTTCACCCAACGGTCCTCCACAAATGCATGTCTCCACTTCTGACTAATAATAAAACGATAGATTTCATTGAAGCTCTGCCTAAACTGAGACAATATTCGAAAAAAAAACTGCATAGTTCGTTATGAAGACGTTGGTCTCTTATGAAAAGGCAATCAGTGAAATGGAAAGTTAAAATTGGATAATACAATTTAAATAATCAAATAATTTCATTGTCAAATTTCAGTGCTGGTCTCCGTATTATTTAATTTTGTTACTTATTAAGTACTTTCGATTTTCGTATAATTAGCATAATTTCTTTCTTGAATTTAGATAACGCTTATATGAAGAATAAAAGCTAATTTCATTTCTTTTAACATATATTGTCGTATCCTGTCAGCACTCGCATATTTTTTTAAAAAAATCAAATGGAAGAAAAGGTTTAAACAGCTTTGTTCTAAGACTGATTGAGGATATAAAGAGGCCACAGAAACAAAAATGTAACATCCGCGGACATGACCAGTTAAACAAACTTTGTGGTCGATCTCATGTAGGCGGGTGCTTTGTAAATTTTCAACAATAATCCGAGGGTAGGCGCTCGTGTTCACCATGTTAAATAACTAATCATGTGACGCAACACGTCACGTTCGGGACACATAGGTAAATAAGTGCATTTCGCGGCCCAGAAACTATGATCAAAGTGTTGTAACTGTTCCATGGTCATGCCAAGCTTTGTGCCTGATTCCTGCGCAAGCAGATTCTTGGTAAATCTTGACCAATGACCCGCGTGTGCGCGTTCGCCCACGTTAAATAACTGACCTTGTGTCATATCCCGTCTCGGAGCGGTGACATGGGTAAATAGCTGCGTTATATGGCCCAGATGACTGGTATCAAAGTGTAGTATCTGTTCTAGCAGCAGTAGCGGACCGCCTGCCCACTGCTCCTGCCGTCAGCAGCAGCTCCAGCAAGTTAGCCAGCATCATCTTCAGGTGCCTATCTGCAGCCGCTCCAACCACCTCCAGCTTGTGCAGATTTATCGCGTGCCGTACCAGACATCTCCAATAGGACTCAAGCTCCTACCTTTCCGGCCATCTTTCCTTTTGTGATGTCAGCCAACACCCATTGCCACTTTTGTAATGCCAACGAATACACGTTGTCACTTCAGTTATGCTTGTTGTAGTAGAGACTCTGTAGTCGCAGATACAGCTATAGAAACGCCGTTGAACAATGCTGGTGTCAGACGTCTCCGAATAACAGTCGCACTAATAGTACTTGCTCGATAATACTCGCACGAATAGTATACCGTATAGCGATCCGAATAGAGAAATCATATAGTGAGCAGTATAAAGAACAGTATAGTGAATAGAATAGAGAATAGCGGTCTATAGAGTAGTAAAGGATAGTGTCAAAATAGCGATCCGTATAGTTATAGAGAATTGGATAGAAATGGCATTCTATATTCTATCTCAAGTCTGGGTAGCGTTGTTGGGGATGCGCAGAATGAACTAAGATTTTTGCTATGGTGTTAGAATATATCAGAAGGAATTTTTGTCAGGTTGCGTGATCTTCTCTTGCATCCACAACAATAAATAATACTTAATATAAAACAAGGCAAAACATGTATGTAATTCAAACAAACAAATGCATTTATATACAATACAAATATTATATACAAAATATTATTACAAGATATTATTGTGTTGTTATGTTTGTTAGTGGATGGAGATTCTGTTTGTTTTTTTTTTGTTTTTTTTGGTGTCTTGGTGTATTTGTATTACAGTCTATAAGAATTCGTAATTAATGTTTAAACACCGTTATTATGTTCGTGTTGTTCTTTTTGTATTGTTTAGAATTGAGTCATTCAGAAGTAGTCTACCCTTAACTGTAAGAATGAAATATGTTCAATGATAGTATTTACTTAAATTGTAGTGAGCATTTATAATTCACTTTGGATTAGTAAAGTCTTGTGAGTTGAAGTTCTTTGTATTTACAGAGTAATTTTCGAGTCGAGTTTGTGGGTGAGTCAGTTGTGTTTTTTTTTGCGCGGGAAAATTATAATCGCTGGTTACGTAGATTAGATTAGCGCTTCTCTGTGTTCGCTGGACTGACTGATTTATCGTAGATGGTCAAAGAGAATGTATAGTTTGAGATTCTTGAATGACAAATAAGTTCGTAGAAGATATTGAACGGGAAAGATTTGTCGTCTCAATTCGTCGAGACGGGAATAGTAGTCGTCACATTTTTAAGCTTGAGTAAGCGGTAAAAAAAATGATCTGCTGCTGATCTGCCCAGGTCTGCATCTGCCTGTCACACGTGCGTTTGTCTTTTTAAAGAGGTCATGATCACGTGGGTGGATCCAAAACGATTTTTGCGCCAAAACTTCGAAGTGCACGTGCTGGCGACCTGATTGGTAAAAATGAACGAATCAGAGAGCTAGATTTACGAATGAAAGTTGGAATAGTGCATTACTCGAAGAAGGTAAGATTGAGCTAATAGACGAGCCCAATAGCGTCACTTCCTATATAAACTTACCAATAAACTGTCCTTTTTTAGGACAACACTCTCCAGCGTTGACGAAACTGTCTTTTTCAGGGCACCTCTCTCTAATGACCACGAAACTGTCCTTCCCAGGACATGCGCACTCTAAATATCACGAATTTGTCCTTCACACGACATCCACACTCTAAATATCAAGAGACCATCTTTTCCAGGACATCCGCACTCTAAATAGTACGAAACTGTCATTTCCAAGACATCTTCACACTAAATATCACGATACTGTCCTTCCAGGACATCCGCACTCTAAATAACACGGTTTCCTTTCCAGGACATCTGCACTCTAGATATCACGAAACTCTCCTTCCCAGGTCATCCGCACTCTAGATATCACGAAACTTTCCTTCCCACGTCATTCGCACTCTAGATATCATGAAAGAGTATTTTTTCCCAGTCTACATGAGCTTGCAGTTTAATATTTTGCCTAATTCTCACCACGCTATTTTTGCTTATGTATTTTTCTTTAATAAAAAATATACTTGACAATATATATACTGAACTCTTCGTTTTGTTTGTTTTTGTTTTCCGTCATTCGATATTTGTTTGCGGGCCAATATGCCATTCACACCAATATGCATGGTTGGGATTTTTGTTTTTGCATCGAGTTAAGTTCATTTTAAAATGTATTTTTGTCTTCGTATATTCGAATAAAGATATTTGTTAAAGTTCAATACTGCTTGTGCCGGGAATAGCAGATAAAGACTTGAATTACGTAATGATTCCCACATACTTTAAGGACTTCATAAAGCATTAACATTTTGTGGATGCACTTATCAGCAACACCGTGATAAGGAATTAACCAGTGGATTCAATCGTATTATTAGATTCAAGACGTTAGTGATATTCATTACATGTATAATGACAAATACAATTTTGGTAAAATCTCTGTAGGCTATATGCATTCGAGTTGAAAATGTCATTCAATAGAAATAACACATATACGAAAAGAAGACTTCCCTCACCTTTTATTCCGATATATACCACAATACCGCATACACAAAAGGAACCTAACAAATAAACCCCAAGCTTGAAAAAAATGCCGTATAAAAAAAATTCTATGTACAAATGTTCGTAAATTATATATATATATATATATATATATATATATATATATATATATATATATATATATATATATGAGATTAGGTATTATGTACACTATTTACATTATTTGGACTATTGTCCTCATCTCTGTTGCTATATTTATCACAAGGTTTCGGCTGTTGTAGGCTCCGGCCATGTTCAAGAGGTTGGAATGGTTGTAAGTGAATATAACAAACCCGACTGGAATTCGAACTCGACTCTCCCATTTCACATTCGAGCTTTTATACGTTACATCACCTGCACATAGAAATGTACAAAGCTTGATATTCCCTTGTGATTACCCATCTAGGTACTGACTAGATCCAACGCCACTTAACTTCAGTGATCGGACGAGATAAGTTTTTCAACGTTATATCTCCGTAAACTGTATCTATTGAGGTATGCGTTCTACTACAATATTTGATTGATTCTAATATCTGGTATCCATTTTGTGGGCACCTCATAATGTACGAAATGAACCTTTTCTATTTTTTCCATAAAACAACTGTATATATTTCTATTGAAATTAATCGTAGTACATGTTATATCACATTCTTACTGATGTAGTATGCAATCTACTATATTTCTACTTTAGCATGCAGTTTGCCACAATATTCCTAATTTAGATTAGTGTCTGTCTCATTATTTCTCATGTATTGTGACTTAAATTTAATTTAACTCCTTAAACCATAGGTTCCAGAACAATTCTAACCCTTCTGCCTGAGCTCCTGAGTCAAAATTCACAAATGACCGGTATGTAATGTTTCCCGATAGATGTAAAAATGGTTATAAAAATATACGCATAAAACTTAGCAGAGAGACAGTATGATTGCATGCATTCATTTTATCGCCAGAATTCTTTCTTTGTGTGACAGTCTACCCTGTAGGTGCTGCCTCTCTTGATGCACAAGAAGCTCTGGCATGTTGTGCAGCAGACTAAAGACTGCACAGCCTTGACAGGATATTCTTTTTAGTCGACAGTTCGGCTTTTTCTGCTTGAATTTATTGTATTTATAAGAGCACGCAGCACATAGAGGCATCTTCTGGTGTCTGGGAGGTGGAGGCCGACATTTAACAGGCGTTTCAGAGTATCAGCATGTGGCACCATGCATAATTAGAAAACTGAAAAGAGATATTCATAAATATATGATTTGTTTTTTCGGTTTGTTAACCATTTGATAATTATTTAGAGCTGAAAAATATTTCGGGGTTGAGAATAATTCTTTAATTGCGTTCAGGCGATCTGGGAGAAAGAAAGAAAAGAAGAGGGAGAGGAAAGAAAGAAGAAAAATAAATAATACGAAACCAGGTCGTAAGCGAAAACACACGCTCGACTGGCACATATCAGATGTCAAAATATCAGGTCAAGCACCTGACCTACTTCCGTGTCCGCGGAGGATGGAAGTTTGTTATCAATTTGGTTGAAGAAATAAAGTTTAGAGACAATGGAAAAAATATGATAGGTAACAGGTGGGAAGCTTATCTAAGGATATACAGACAATCCATTAATACGAGAACCCAGACAATACCAGAATTGAAAATACAGCCACACAAGATGATGATTAGAAAATGTTTTTTTTTGAGATAATACAGATTTTTATTATCGGCCGGAGGAGAATGAAATATTTTGTTGCGTTCAGAGAAACGCCGACAGGTCTAAGAAATCCCTTTCTTAGATCGTATCCAATTAGCGATAGGCTGTTTGACAGATACCGCGTGTGAAGGAAGCCGAGAGCGTCATTTCGGTCACATACGAAAAGGACAGTTTAAGTTTTTGTTTTTTTAAGCAAGGTTTTCCCCCCCCCCACAGAACAAAGCCACGGATTGTCCACGCCCGATTAAAGACGTCACGAAGGAAGGAAGAAAGATACCGACCAGAGTCTCATTGGCCGAAGGCGGTCACATGATACATGAGGGAGGAGGAGAGACACCCGACCAGGACCCCATTGGCCGAGAGCGGTCACATGATGTGCGAGGGAGGAGGAAAGATGCCCGACCAGGACCCCATTGGTCGAGAGCGGTCACCTGACATACGAAGGACCAGGGGAAGCGGGTATATGTAAGGAAGTAGGAGTGAAAGTAAGAGGCACAGTAAGGAAGTAGGAGTGAAAGTAAGTTACCGACAATGGAAAATCCCTAATCAGAAATAATACGTTTTAGAATTATCAAGAAAACCCCTGGCGCCGACAGACCCACCCCAGTTTTTGACTGCCTCAATAAAAGCGGGACCCCAACCGACAGAAATCAGTTGCAGTTGCGCCGCGGACGGCGAAGGAGATTGAGCGCGAGCGGCGGCCCTGGTTCATTCGCCCCTTTGCGGGCAAGAGGAGCCGAAGTGAAGCAGCCCGTTTGGCCTAAGTGGAGAAGTTGGAATCAAACCAAGCCTAAGCGGAGAAATTCGTCCAACCCAAGCCGAAGTGAAGAAGCTAGTCCAACAGAAGCCGAAGAGAAGAAGTTAATTCGCGCACTGACGGCGGAGATGAGTGAACAATAATTCAGACTCTGAAGAGAAACAGTTGCAGCTGCGCCGCGGACGGCGAGGGAGTTTGAGCGCGGGCTGCGGGCCCGGTTCATTCGCCCCTTTGCGGCAAGAAAGGCCGGTCCGTTTGGCCTAAGAAGAGAAATTCGTCCAACCCAAGTCGAAGTAGAGAAATTCGTCCAACCCAAGTCGAAGTGAAGAAATTCGCCCAACCCAAGCCGAAGGGAATAAGCTCGTCCAACCGAAGCCGAAGAGAAGAAGTTAATTCGCGCACTGACGGCAGAGATGAGTGAACAATAATTCAGACTCTGAAGAGAGAGTTAGTTGCCGCCACAGACGGCGAGAGAAATCAGCCGTGAACGACAGGTAGAGATCAGCGCCCAGTGTTGAAACCAAACCACACCCCGAAATGCAAATTTCTAGAGAGCAAGCAACTCGAAGCCTTAAAGTTGTATGGTAGAAGCGTGGTGTCACGGTCCACAGAACGGGTGGGGAGGTAGGAATAATCTTGTGTAACGAGCAAATAGATATAAAAAGTTGTTACCTTTTCTTCAATATTTTTGACCTTGTGAGTTTTTATTTTTCTTGTGTGTTATCACCCCCGTTGGACTCAGGTTGCATACGGCCCAATCCCTGTTTGATCCCATCTGTCTAAGATCTAATCACAACGTGGGTAGGCAGACCGGAGATCAGTGCAGTTACCCTGGTAACCAGGCGTTGGAAGCGGGTTGGGAACGACGAGGCTGGTATTCATCTAACCAAAGGGCTAGAACGTCACACTTGGAGCAGCGAGGAGCGAACAGTTGACGCCGCGGCAAAGACGTCACAACTGGTGTCGTGATCATAGGATCAGAACCCCGGACCACGTCACGTCACAATTGGCGCCGCGAACGAGATCGAACGACACAGTCGACGCTGCGACCAGGGGGGACGACGTCACAGCATCGATTAACTGCCTGCGCTCTGCAGTTGGCCGAAATACACCCACCAGATCGACGGATTCATTCTCGTCGCGGACAGCCATTACTGGCGTTGTTTGTATACATTCGCTGCAGAATAGCTATCACTGTAGGTATCATTGCGCAAACTGAGCGTGTTCACGTAAATAGTTCTCGTGCGTCGTAATTGAGACAAATTTAGACAAGAAAGATCAGTTCTGTAGTTTTCCGCGTTTAGCTTTCCCCGGCGAATGTATGCAAAAAATGAAACCATTGAATCCCAAATTTCACTCTCGATAACTCTAAAAAGGTAGGTTTTGTCAAATTTATCAAGCCGGGTTCGAATGGAGCATGTACAATTACACATAAATGTAAGTATTTTAGTAATTTTTAATGCGAACTGAGTGTGGGTGTTACACTATAAATTAACCAAAATTTGCACATTTTAAAAGCAATGAACAAATAGTCTTCATCTTTTCTAATAATTTTTTTATCGAAAATATTCAAAATGATTTTTAACACACATTTTTGCAAATTGACCGTACAATTTTTGCAAATTGACCATACAAGTTTTGCAAATTGACCGTACAAGTTTTGCAAATTGACCGTACAATTTTTGCAAATTGACTGTACAATTTTTGTAAATTGACCGTACAATTCTTAATACAATTTTGATTATTATCATGTGTGGTAGTAGTAAAAACTACAAATAAAATTTATGGTGCGTATTAACATCTATAGGTTTGGCTTTTTTTTGGCAAAATATGTAGCGAATTCTACAATTCAGAACACTGTTCTCTAACTGGCAATAAGTTGTCCTTTCCATTGTTTTACTCCAAGGTCTTATGTCTTTAAGGCTACAAGTTATGTAGGCTTCTGTTCATTTAGTATATTTAACATCTGCTTGGGAGCTTGCTACTTTTTCCTCGGGGTGCTTCTCGGTACATAGTAACAAGCAGACAGCACTACAGGTCTCAACACTTTTTTAAAAAAAAAAAAAAAATATTTCACACAAAATATAGCAATAAATAAACTAAACCGCGAGGAGTTATTGAAAGCGAAGAAAAACGGAGAAAAGAAAACGCTGAACAGATAGATAGATAGATAGATAGATAGATAGATAGATAGATAGATAGATAGATAGGAAAAGTACGAAACAGATAGATAGATAGATAGATAGATAGATAGATAGATAGGAAAGTGCGAGACAGA
>CAHIKZ030005466.1:405000-445000 GCA_903632075.3 Acanthosepion pharaonis | reverse complement strand
ATTTTTGACGGACTGCACCAAGCATTTGTAAAATTAACGAAGTGAGGAAGTGAGGGGGGAGACAAGATATGAGTGAGTTAGATGTACCATTTCAATTCCTTATCCTTAATCTCACTCTGTGTAGGCTATACATATATAAGAATAAACACTACATGTCGACTGCTATTTTTCATATATAGTCAGTGTCGACGTAGGAATCAGCACTATATTTTGATTGTTATTTTTTATGTATAGCCACTGTCGACATAGAAATCGGTACTACACGGCGACTGTTATTTAAACGTCTCAAGAATGTTTCCGGCTATATATGAATATATAGCCGGAAACACTCTTGAGGCGTTATATATATATTCGCAAATGCATTGCAAGTATAATTTATCACCCAAATTGATAGTCAAACGTGGTGATTACCTCTATTCCCCTGAATAGATCATCTCTCAAGGTGAGGTTAGCCCTAAAAAGGATTAAGAAATCCCTGGATTTCGATTTTGTATATTTTAATCCTTGATTAATCTCTTTAATTTCTAATTTATTGATTTTGATATTTATAATTTAGGTTACACGGTTTTATTTACGCTTGTTAGCCATAACATGTATGTAGATATCGTGGTAGGAATGTGTTTTCGTGTCTGCATTTGTAAATGAGCGCTCCTTATCCTAAAAACTCACACGATAAATGAGATATTCTTTGGGTAACACTTAGAGAAACATTATCTGCTAACCTTTTGCAACCAACGGTCAAATCAGTTTAAGCAACGCGGAGCCCTGTCAGGACTTAAATGTGGACCGCTTGGAGACATCCAATACTGTAACTAATTTCCCCTCAGTTCTATATATGTTTCGGCTTGAAATAAACTCTAAAAGACTGTTCTTCAGGCAAAAACAAATCAATAACTTCTCATAGACTGACGACCCAAATCTTCGTCAAGAGTCATAATGTTTTTGTTATTTATGCCCTAATTGAATATACGCACACCACCTCACACCAAGTCATCTGGTCACAATAATTTATCAATGACACTTTTCCTGTCCCGTAATTTCTCTATTCAACATATGAAAATGACGACAAGGTTAACAGGTGATATACTTGGAACTCTGGCTATTTACAAAGCAGTAACTGTATTACTTACCATATGACACTTGTTATACACCTGAGAAAAGACTCAGTTCTGCAACCTACCAGCAGATATTTGGTTTACGGCTCTAGAATTTCAACATTAACTACTCCAAGTAACTCGTGTGTGGCTTAAAGTTTTCGTTAAATTCTATTAGGTTCGCTGGTAGATGTAAGTTCAATTCCTAGTTCTGATAAGGTTGAAATCTTAAATCTTCAGGTACAGCGAAAGAAAAGAGAAAACAACACAAAGAGTAATAACCCCGGTAATTAGCGATATGAAATATTTGCGAGGCAAAGTAACCAGGATGAAAACATCGGGTATTGAATAAAATGATTGGTTCGAAATTCAGAGGTTACCATATCGCAAAATCCCGCATCTTATGCAAGCCGGAGAATTCAACGGTAAAATAAAATTGAAGATGCTTGTCGAATAGCGAAGCATTTAATATAATCTGTATATAATACGCCACACACACACACACACACATATATATATATATATATATATATATATATATATATATATATAAAAGTGAACATAAAGTCAACACTTAGGGTGACAGTCTGTTTCATGCTATATGCAATCGTCAGGCCACCATTGCATATAGCATGAAACAGACTGTCGCCTCTAAGTGTTGACTTCTATGTTCACTTTTATATTTACACACACTCTATCTCTGATATCGAGCACTTTATCCCATAAATATAGCACATCTTAAGACTATATTTCTTCATATATATATATATATATATATATATATATATATATATATATATATATACTGTTTAATAATTAGTATGGGTAATTCCAAAGATAATATAACTCCAAAGAGAGCTCAATGTAAGAACAGAGCAAATAATAATGATGATAGCGGATACTTTAGAAATCCATATTCACAAGACCAAATAATCCATCTCATTTCATCAAACCAAATAATTTCTCAAAAAGTGAATTTTAAATTTATGCAGGCACAAGCGAAAAGAAAACCCAAAAAACAACGTTTTTTTTTCATGAATAAAATGCGAACATATAGATTTTAAAGTTGTAATATGGGGAAATTTAAAAATCTATATCTTCCAATATTATTCTTGAAAAAAGATTGGGTGTTTTTATTTTATTTATTTATTTATTTATTTTTATTTTATTTTATTTGCTTGTGCCTGGATAAATTCATTTATTGGTGCAAAATTCTTTGGTCTCATTAGACGAGATGGATTATTTGGTCTCGCGGAATAAAATATTACCATGGATTTCTAAAGTATCCCCTTTCATCATTATATATATATATATATATATATATATATATATATATATATATATATATATATATATATACGTTTTTTGTGTGTAATATTTAAGGGACAGTGTGCAAAATAACGATGATTCACCAGATACCATGCTGAATTGGTCCCGATGATTTCGGTATCGAGGTTGGTTCGTATATATAATACGCTACATATATCTTTAAGAATGCTTTCTTCGTTTTTAGAAATGCATTCGAAGCAGATCTTGTGGAATTTGTAATAGCTTGAAATAGAATAAATAAATTGATTAAAAAAAACTATATCTGATGGTACGTTGCTCTTATTAGGAGAGGAAATATTCAGATTCTGAAATTACAAATTGAATCTACGTGCTGTCAAGTATTATTCTGATCTTCCAAAGTTTACACAGAAAATATTGTGTCTTTAGAAATTCATTTTAAACTTTAGAAATCATAATTTAAAAAGAGCCGGGGAGTAATTCTTGTAACAATTTATTAGTGTTGTGAATTCCGGGATGAAATCCGGTACCAATAAATAACAAACACCAAAAATGAATATAGGAAAATAATGTATTAACGTAATAATACAAACTGGCAATGCAGGTTAGTAGTTCCAGGAATACGGGTTAGTAGCAAAACATATATATACAGTCTTTGGTATTGAAGTATCGCTGTATGACTTCTTACCGAGTCTACGTGCTCGCTAACTGTGACTCTTGCTGGCTACGTTCGTTCTGTCTGTCTGTCGATCGGTTACATTCACTCTCGGTTGCTCTCGTCTCTCGGGTCTTCACGTAGCAGTAATATATGTATATACTGGGTGAGTCCATTTGTGTAAAAAAGGGAGCCTTCTCAACACCCTACTTCCATAGATTCCTTTTTGGGGGAAGTTAATATCTTTTTTTTTATGATCTATAATCAGAGGCTCTGTAAATTTTCTTTTCCTGCTAGTCCTTCTAATTTCTGTCTCTTCTTGTGGTCTTTGAATCTCAAAAGCTTCAAAGATCGCCTCCATTGAATCATCCTTTTCAGCGGGTGACGAGCTTGTCTCTTCAACCCGTCTTTTTGTATTTGATCAATATGTCTTCTCTGGGTAAATTTTTCTCCTTGTATTGTGTACATCACGTTTCCTAGTTTGTTAATTATTTTTTTTCAAAGCTCTCTTTAATTCTTTGTCGACTTTCTCTATGATAGCAAACGGCACGTTCCGCTTCTTTTTAAATATCGGCTGGACGGTTTCTTTTAATTCAATTCTGGCTGCAAAGTTGCTGCATCGTTCCAACCCGCTCGATAATACCTCGGGAAATTGATTATGTAATTCTTCCCTTAACTTTGTCGCTTCTGATGGTTCACACTCTATTTTTTTGCAAAAAGAGCTGATAGGTAAATCCCATACGTCGAACTTTTGCCCACCAGATTTTCTGTATCCTTCATTACGAATATTTTGAGTTTTCTTCTTTTCCCGTGAAATTTTACATTTAGGATTACTTCATCTTTGAATTTTATACGCTTTCCTGTAACAGACTTAGCAATTTTCTTTGTATGTAACTTTGTCTATTAAGCTTTCTCCATGTTTGTAGGTTAAATATCGTCAGATCTGATCCTGAGTCTGGTTGCAATTTTATCTTTTTATTTAAGATAGCATGTTCCACATATTTCCTTATGTTAGTATTGTCTTCGTCATGCATTCTAGTAGCTCTTATCCTACTAGTAGATTTTCTGTTCCTACATTCGGATGCCTTGTGACCCATTTTTCCACACGCAAGACAGTTATTATATTTAAAACGACAATCTTTATTCCAGAGTAGTCCTCCACATCGATAACATGCAGATGAGGTGGGGGCTTATATTGGCTTTGATTTTCGTCATTATTTTGTTTTCTTTCCGGGGAGGGTGAAAAACGCAAAATTTTGTTTAACTTACATATATTTGATACTCCTGACTCCTTATCATTCGAATCTTTCTTTATACTCAGGCATTTTTGGCAGTCTTCCGATAGTTTTTGTAGTGTTAATCCAGGTTCATTTTGCAGTTTTGAAAGCATTCTTTTGCGCATTTCACTATCCTTTGCTCAGACTAACCCTTGTACAAAAATAAGACACTTGAAATTGTCCGGAGTTAATTCTGCCAACTTGAAATCGTCGCAATGTTTATTCACGATTGCGGCAAACGTGGAATAGTCCTCATTTTCATCCTTTACGAGGTTAAGACATTTCCACCTTTTGTGAAAAAGTGACGTTTTCGGGCTGAAAAGCTCCGTCAGGCATGTAACTGCTTCATCAAACGTTAAATCATTTGTCTTCTTTGGCAAAATGTAATCCACGAATTTTGTGTATTCATCCGTTCCTAATTTCCTGAGTAATAGTCCTAACTTCTTTGCTTCCTTCCAGATTTGAAAATCGATGTTGAAGATATCTTCATGACGTCTGAAAAAGTCCCCGAAGTTTTTATCATCTTCTAGGGAGTATTTGAACATTTCTATCGTGTTCCATACTGCGTCTTGGGAAAAATTCGCCTCTTTTTCAATATTTTGTTGTTGCATTTGTCTTTCATGATTTTCCTTCTGCGTTTGTAGTAATATTTTTTCCATTCTTTCTTGGAATTGTAATTTCTGTTCATTTTGTCATTCTTGAAGTTGTATTTGCTTTTCATATTGGTATTTTACAAGTTCTACTAAAATACTTTTAAAATCCTCCATGATAAGTGTCTTACGAAAAACTCGATTTTTCGTATTTTAATCCTCGTAACTGTTGTTGTGGATACTGGCAAAAACGGCAATTTTCTCTTTTGAGTCTCCGAGAAGTACAAATTCTTGTCGTCCAAGCTGTTGTGGTGAGAAGAGAAATTTTTTTTCTTTCCGTGTAGGTCCCAATTCCTCGTCACCAAGTTGTGGTGGGCAAGGCAGAATTTTTCTTTGTTCTCTTCTTGTGTGAGTTCGAGAATTTTGTCTTTTTTATTCTTCCAGTGTGAGTTCGATATCCTCGTCGCCAAGTTGTGGATTCTGGGATGAAATCCGATACCAATAAATAACAACGCTAAGAAATGAATATAGGAAAATAATGTATTAACGTAATAAGACTGGTATTGCAGGTTAGTAGTTCAAGGAATACGGGCTAGTAGGAAAATATCTATACAGTCTTTGGTATTGAAGTATCGCTGTATGACTTCTTACTGAGTCTACGTGATCGCTCACTGTGACTCTTGCTGGCTACGTTCGTTCTGTCTGTCTGTCTGTCGGTCGGTCGGTTACCTTCACCCTCGGTTGCTTTCGTCACTTGGGTCTTCACGTAGCAGTAGTATATTATTATACTGGGTGAGTCCATTTGTGTAAAAAAGGGGAGGACCCCTCAACAATTAATCATCGAAAGGTTATTTTATTCACACTACATCCTTCATTTATATTATTTACGATAGCAATTAAAAGCTTATACAATTAAATGATTAGATAGTTTTAATTCATTTTTATGTTACGATTCGGAGCATATCTTTTGAAATTTGGTAATAGCTGAAGGAAAAAATAAATTAAAATGTATCTGATGATAGATTGCTCTTAGTAGACAGAGAAATAAACAGACTATGTAATTACAAATTGAATCTACGGACTGTCAAGGATTATTCAGACCATCCAAAGTTTGCACAAAAAATATTGTACTTTGGGAGCTTCTGCAGTAAACATAATATTGGTTGTAAATATGTAACATATATGAGGATAATATACGATATCTTTCCATCGGTGTTTACAAATTGTACACTGTTCAATTATTAACGTTAATAACGGACTATTTTAAATTACAAAATTGTAATTAGATTAAACGAAAATTACTAGCAATATAATAAATATCACTTATTATTACATTTCTTCTTGTCGTCAATTTTGACGACAGGGGTGCACTAGTATATTAAAACTAGTAAATTAAATAATAGTGCAGAATGGGCTCTCGAGATTTGGATGTAAGCCATTCTAAGATAAAATGAAAAAAAAATCAAGTTAACCAGTTGTACTGATATCGATTGAATTGTGGTGACATTTCCAAAACGTCCTTTTGCTTCTTACGAGGTTTACGACCATATCATACTGAAAAACTGGTTCTCGCCAGATTACTGGTCAAGCTTAAGACTACTCAGACGGGCGGCTGCTGGTGAATACCAAGTGTTGTAAACTACGCAACAGATTTAGCATTGTTTGTTTTGTTTTACGGCATATCAACCGATATATCAATATACGGATATCTTTCCTTAGTTGTTTATAAATTGTACACTATTCAATCATTAACTTTAATAATAAACTATTTTAAATTACAAAATTGTAGTTGGATTAAACGAAAATTACTTACAATATAACACATATTATTCATAGTACCTTCCTTTTTGCAGTCAATTTTAACTGTTAGGTACACTGGTAATAATAATAATAATAATAATAATAATAAACCGCTTCATGGCCAATACTCTGCCCGTACTAAACAAGCTGATGTAGACAAAACCCGTTCCCATAAGTGGTTACATAATGCAGGGTTGAAAGCGGAAACTGAAGGTTTTAACCTTGCTGCGCAGGACCAATGTCTGTTAACTAGGAATTTTCAAGCACATATACTAAAATATTGTGTTAGCCCAAAATGCAGATTCTGTAATAAATATCCAGAAACAATTGATCATCTTGTTGCACGATATTTGCACCTACTGAGTATAAACACGGCATGACAGAGTGGGCCAATATCTGCACTGGAAAATCTGCAACTTCTATGGGAAGGAGACTGAAAGAAATTGATATGAACACCACCCAGACCCAATTACGGAGATAGGACCTGTGATAATTCTATGGGACTACATAATACACACTGACAGAACAATCAAAGCCAACAGCCCAGACATTGTTATTAAAGACCACAAACAAAAAAAGTGCCTCCTTATTGATACAGCAATCTCTGCTGACTGCAATGTATATTTAAAGATCTTTAAAAAGCTATCAAAATACAACGACCTTGAAATCGAAATCTAAAAAATGTGGCACGTGGGAACATCAACAATCCCTGTTGTAGTTGGAGCCCTAGGATTGGTTGGAAAAGATTGCAGTAGACTAATTGAAGGTATACCTGGAAGCCCATTCCTCAAGGAGATACAAAAAATTGTTCTCACAAGTACAGCCCACACTTTACGAAGGGTTTTATCTATGTATATTTTTTCAGTGGAGCGTCTCAGGATGTCATTTCTAAACTTAGGTCTCTGGGTGAGACCCGGAACGAAATGTGTACACGCCAGAAATCAAAAGAAATAATAATAATAATAATAATAATAATAATAATAATAATAATAATAATGATTGCTCATATCAAAATGCAACGCTAACTTAATGAGAAAAATAGACGACACATAAATTAGCGAAAGTAGAAATTTCAGCATGTTCCGTAAAACTTGACCAAAACGAGACTAAATCTTCCACTATGACGTTGTAATTTGTTTTTCATCTTCTTCGTCTGTGTGCCGTGTCCCTTCAAGACGTTGGCGTTCATGGCTCTCCACAAATCCTGTCCTTTATAGCTCTTAATACTTTTTACCATTTTGTTATCTCCCTTAAAGCCTGATGTGTCATCTATCCACACAAGCTCGTTAGGCAGGCCTTATTCGCTGTTCTCCACTGTCTCCCTTGCCTTCAATACGCCATGTGAATGTCAAATTTTTCAAGCCTTCTTTCCTCATTATTTACCCTAGATGTCTCAGTTATCTCTTTCCTATGTAAAATATAATTGTTCTGTTTGCATCCATTTTTTATAAAAATATGTCGTCGCACCGGTGGTGTTCTAAGCATCTGTAGAACCATATTTCTATCACCTCAAGTTCCTTCTTCAATTGTGTGAAGATGGTCCAGGATTCATTGCCATATAGGAGGACTGTTATTACGTTATAGCTCAGTATCTTTGTGCTTGTTTCTTACGAAATTTTCCTGTTTCTTAATACTTTGCTTTTGGAAGGCATCTTTCGCTATCCCTGTGCGCCTTCGGACTTCAGTCTTGCACTTTCTGACATCTGTTAAAACACTTCCCAGATATTTAAATTGTTTTATTTGCTTGATTTTGGTAAGGGGATTATTCTTCTATGTGCTATTATTGGAGATCATTACTTTTAACAATTTCATGTCCTTATAATAACTTTTTGTATTTTTATACATGGCAATAGTAAGGGCAATATTAGTTATTTCCTTATAAGGAAACATTCGGCATCATTAGCCGAACAACTTGTGCTACCGTCGGCTGAAATTTGTCTAATCTTATTAAGATTATTTTTATGATAATTAGTTTCTCCAGTTTATTGCATTTTATCGCTCCTTCTAACTTTAAATGGGGGGAGTCCTTCCTAAATTTTTTTCGAAGTATTAAGGAAGTCAACATTTGATCATATTATTTTCTCTTCTAGTTACATGGAATATTCATTTTAGTTGTTTCTGATGTTGAAAGTCCACAAGTGATGACGTCTGTGGTTTAGTATAGTTCGCCGCGATTCTATAGGTCTAGTCCACAAGGATCGAAGAAGGATGGTCCCCTCTGAAATCCTACATTTGAGATATCTAAGAGATTAATATTTATTCAAACGCTGCAAATCTCAAGTGCTTTCATCTAACCTGTCTCCATAATCTTTTACACAACGCCCCAAGTGAAGACGTTGAAAATTATAGCTCTCCACAACTTCCTAACTTTTGCAATTCCAAGTAATATATAGGGTGGCAATAAAGTCACTATATAATTACTTATAATGAAAAAAAGAAAAGCAGAATCAGAAAAAAAGTAAAGCAATAAACACGGCACAGAAACAGGTTTACGAATGTAGCCCATAAATCTCAGAGTAAGAAATTATCTTGTTGCAACGTTTCCAGGAAGATGGTTAGGACGACGTGGCAGCGTTGAGTAACCTCCTCGCTCACCAGATTTGACCCCGATGGATTTCGCAATATGGGGAACTATCAAAGATTGAATTTTTTTTTTTTTTTTGCAAAGAAACAGAGAAATATCGATGACCTCAAGATATTTATTCCGGATGCATTTACAATCTTAAGTTGTCAGAATCATTTGTGTCGTGATATTTTTCGAATATTTCTCTCACGTTGTAAGGAATTCATTGAAGAGGTGACTTGCAGTTCGAACAGTAAAATTAATTAATTTACTGTTAGTTACCATTAGCATTTTATTGTTAGTAACCAGAATTAAACACAACTATTCTTATAAAGTTTTGGATTGTTGAGTAATTGCTTTGTAAATAACTTAATTAATTGTTATTGTAATAACTCTATAGTGACTTTATTGCCACTCTGTATTTCAAGTTACTATTTCGCCCAATATCTCTTTGCCATCGATTTGCCCATGCTTGTTCGTTAGGTCACTCGATGTCTCAATGTCTCTCCTGTATATACTGTGTGTGTCAAAATCTCCTAGCCCTCTTTGCTCTATATTTATCCTTTGATTTTTGATGAAGCAGTTTGGTATAAACCTCTTACAGATATTGATTAAGTTATTTCTATCGCAGTGTTATTGCCATGTACGCATTTGAATTCAGAGTTGTCCCTCTTCAGGATCTCTGCGTTCTTATTTAACCCATAGATGGAGGAAGAAGAGATAGATTCTTACTTTTGCCAAGGGTATTTGCGCAAACGTGAATATAACGAACTCGACTGGAATTTGAACTCGGGGATTGCAGTTCTTATTTCGATTTTCTATCACTTATACCACCTGCACTTCCACCATATACAATAAAAATATAGAAGGATTTATATTACATAACATATCAGAAATCGATCTTTTTGTTTCCAATGAATTTCTTCTTGTTTAGCTCTGAGTTGGTTATTATATATCCGTACGGCAGTTTCTGAAATATCATATAAGGAAAAAAATGCAAATAAGTTACTTCATGGCCTGCTGTATCAAGCCCTATTTGTGTTTAAAAAATAACGTTTGCAAAACTTTAAGATACAATTTACTTCTTGCAACCTACGTTCTTTTCTTATCAGGCCAATGATGACACAAGGGAATCGAAACCTGGTGAGAACAAAATATGAATCTTAACCACACACAACTGCCACATTTATGAAAAGATTGCCTTGCAGTTGAATAAAGAAGCTTTACAGAAAATATATATTGATTTAACAATACTTGTTAAAATAACAACTGCTACCAATATGTCACGAATATGTTTCTTTGCAAACGGTGACTGGTTAACAAGTAATAATGGGTTAACGCTATCAAATGAGAACCTTAAGTTTAATGGATATCAATGTTGAGCAAACATTTTAACATTGCTGCCGGAAATAATTTATCGTCATACCCAGGGCGCGGATATTGCTTATGTTTATTCCCAGGACGTTCATATTTTTTGCGCATTTTATGAAGATCTATGGTTTTATGTAATAAAATTTAAATGTATACCCTTAAAAACTTTGTTAAGTCTATATTTCCTCTTAGGTGTGCCATTGCTTAAAAACGCTGAGAAACGCTAAGTTAGAGTGTATTCATTTTATAATTGGGTATTGCTTATCTTACTATTTTCTTATAAGCTCGTTTTTCTACATCGATTTATCTTGTTTCGGGAACGCGTTGACTGTGAGACATTGTATTCGTTTGAATAATGAAGAAACGAAGCAGGGGTGTAACAATGCATGAAGCAACAGAAATGTCTCCTGAGATGAGAACATGGCATTAGAGCATAAAGTAAGCCTACTTAAGGTTTGAAATTGCATTAAGAACAATTGTAGAAGATAGACAATTCATTTTCTTCCAAGCGAATTCTTATTTGATTTTCTCGTCATGTTAGGAAATGCAGAAATATTAAACACACGAATTATCAATCAATTGATATAAACTCAGACATGGCAGAATTTTACAGTTTGCTTTTCACACCATACTCGCAAAAGGAAAAACATTCTGACACATGGCATTATTAAATTATTAAAGGTTTTACGTTTATCATTACATTTACCTATTTCCTTAATCTTATTTTTAACCTTTTTTTAAAAAAAATTATTAAACTTCCCAGAATGCAATGCTCTTGAACCACTACAAGGAAATCCAGTCGAAATAATAAAGAGGAATGAGGTACGTGTTATTAATGTTATAAAAATGTTTCAAGAAATGGAGATTAGGAGGGTATGAAGAATAGATAAGAACTCAGTACTGACTTGAAAATGTCTTGATAGAATTGTATATAAAAGTACCCACAAGGGAGTCTCCTCCATAAAATGACATTTATTGGAAATGCAACTGTTCTTTTAGAACTTCTCTCTTATATTTGGAATACAGAGGAAATGAATGCGATTTGATATAGAGGTAGAGAATTATTAGAGATAGAATTGTAAAGATGTGTCTATGGTAAAAAAAAAAAAATTAGAAGCGAAAGTAAATCTTCCCCGACGTGACTGAACGCTATCAATAATGGAATAAGACATGGCGGAACGCTTCCTTTTTTGGCTTTCTGATTCTTGTATCTTGGCAGAAAGGGTCAGAAAATCCTGTAAAGTGATATATTGAACCGAGAGTTTTTCGAGCTTTGTCAGTGATGGGTTCTGCATGTGACTTCCACAAGAGACTTGGAACGAACAAAACCCAATAGACGTTGGAATGTTGTTTTCCATGTCTTCAGCCCATCAGAACCGAACGCTGTTTCATAAACGGTATCTACAAAAGGCGGTTTCTTTTTTCTTATTTGAAACGGGGACGACGTGGTAGCGTCAATCTAGGAAGTAGCGAACGGAAGGAATTCAGAAGAACGCATGGCCACTCGTATTCTGCCACATGCGGCTTAGGCTCAAAGAAGTGTCTTACGATAATGTATTGATGCGACCATCTTTCAAGTTTTTGGTCTCATATCCAAAACTTAGACAACGGCAATCCATCAGTGCCAGAATACCATGCTGATGAGATATTCTGATAAATCGTTTGCCATCTAGGCACACCTGCATTCTTTATAATGCCACATTGTCAGTGGAACATTTCATTTTGATGGGAGAATTCAAGACTTTTCTTACAGCGTTGTTTACCCTGCAAGAGGCACGGAAGCCGCTTGGTATAGAGGGTTACAGAGTAAGAGATACAGTTTATGCGGATGTGTAGGGGAAGTTAACGGTTAACCCTAGACATGATCAGCTTAAGATTGTAGTGATCGGGGGAAACATCCACTTATGAGTCGGTTCCATAGGACAGTAGTTCGCGCGAAGAAGATACTTGGTTGCAACTTACTTCTTACCAAAGAAATACAGAGGAAACCAATGTGATTTGCTACAATATGCGTGACATAGCGGGTCCTAACCGTGGAAGTTAGAACTATCGCTACTGAGGAATGCAGCTCGTCTAAGCACTTCCCATGGAAGTAGCGATAAAGAAATGAGAAGCTTGCTATATCTCGTCTTTGGAAGAGGGTTTGCGTGATGGAAAATAATTTGTCACCCACAGGGACGCAGAGAAGCTTCTGGACTCTACGGTGACTGGGAAGTGAAGACTGGGCATCTCCCATCCATTCTTGGTCCGATCTGGTTCTTGTAAAGGTAAAGGGTAGCACGAGGAAGCAGGTACTTACTGGACCGGTACGGGGAACTGATCATTTTTTTTCTGCCTCTTTGGCAATAGATTGTATGTACGAATTCCACTTGAGGTCTAGGTTTAGTTTAAGGCCAACTACTTACCCCAGGCACGGTACCTCACTGAAGGGAACACCCATTAATTGTGAATGGTGATAGTTCGGGGTCTGATTGGCGTCGATTTAATGTAACTAGTCTGGTTTTCGAGGCATTGAATGTAACCAGCCAAGAGGAAAGATCCACTTCCAATCCGTTGTGATACAAAGACGTTTAACATATCTAATGCTATGGTCCTTGAGATGTATTTGTTATCTAGTACCTGGTTCTGTGAGTAATGGTAATTACGACATCAGCATTGAATTGGAGAGATCAAATCCTGTACTGTTTATCGCTCAAGTGCCTGTTCTTATCTAGGTCATCGAGGCTCAACAACCTTCATTCTGTTTATAGCCTCAAGAAGCTTTCTAATGACACTAATGCGGCTGATGTGTCTATACTGAGAGTCGGTGAGTGCTCAGCCGATTTATTGACAGCCAGGCACATGATTGGTATTTTTCCACAGCTTTCGGAAGGATTTCTCTTTCAAAGAGCGATTAAATAACTTCAATAATATCTGGGATAGTTCTGGGTTGATATTTTTATTGATGACTACCGTGTTTTTGTCTGGGTGAGTGTCTTTCTTAGAGTTAAGTCTTTTGATAAGTATTGAAACTTCTTCAACTGTGATAAAAGTACAAATGAGATCGCGCTAAGTGAGAGAGTGGAAGTGAGGAAGGAGATGTTCAGTGTCAAGTTGTGTTGGAGGCATAGATTGACCCATTGATCTTTGTCTCATTTAAATGTCGAGGAAGATATGACCTCGGGGTCAATTATAAAAGTGTAAACAGCCGCTTTGACTCTGTTCATGATTTGGTTGGTGATCTTCCAAAATTATCTGGATCCATTTTGTTTGTTTTCAACTTTGACCTGGCCCTTTTGTGCATAGCTACACTTTTAATTTTCCAGAACTTTCTTGCAGTGATTGTGGACTGTCGTAAATTCAGTGGAAGTCAAACTACACCGCTCCTTTCGATATATATTATAGTGGTTACGATGAGCTATAACTGCGCTGCACTCAGGGGTGAAACATGACTGACTGATTGGTTTTCTTGGGTATAAAACTCTTCATTTCAGAGAGGATCCATTCTGAGACGAGGGTAACAGTTCTAGAGGCAATATATTTGAAGAGAGAAGATCTATGACTGTCCCAGTCTCGTTTCCTTTACTGAAAGCTCGTTCAATGGAATGACAAATCAGGGTATGCCTTTAGTTTGGCATCAATTTAGACACTGATTAACAAATGGTTTGACGTGCCCGGATTTGTGGGGTGGCGATAAAATATTTCATAAATATATTTCAGGGCAGATGTTGCAACCTAGAAAAGGTTACTGAATGAGAAATAACAAAAACGGGGGTTGGAAATGAAATGGTAATCTTTATAACATCAACAAAATACAATACTCGCCAGCGGCGTGAAGTATGTAAACCACTGATAGTAGTGGACTACTTAGACAGCATATTAACCCAACTTGCAATAGTGGCCAACGTATTTAAACGGATTGGGACATAACCATTAGTGTTCATAGGTACGGTATATAAAGGCATTATGTGAGGAAAAGTTTGCGGAAGTTCGCCTAGTGTCGCGTAGTATCAGGGATGTGGGGTGGTTTCTTTAATGTTCTAATGCTGTTCATAGGCGATGGAGAAGACTCCGAAATATTTTCTTCATTGGTTTCGTTTGAGTGGACTAACTACTCTTTATGATGAATATTGAAGCCACCACTGATATGAAAACTAACGGAGGGAAATTCGGTGAGAATATTATCAATTCTCACGGATATTAGTGTCCCATCGTTTTGAGGGGTACTCTGGATATGTTTCAAGCGGAAGCAAATCTGGGAGCTTAGAATCATCGTTTGTTGTGTCCCTGCTACGTGGAAACGCGTGAATTGATGTAGGTGTCTAGTCTGTGGCCATGGCGATTTTCGTGGTCGTGTTTGGTTATTAGGAGCGAGTAGGATGGGATTGAGAGCTTCTGTAGGGGTACTGAGACATTGATACATGTTTCACACAGAAACAGATGATCGGATTTGGGCAAAAATACTAAGTTTTTTTTAAAAGAAACTTATTGTATAAGAGTAAATGTCGTTGCCGACACTGTGTTTGAAACTAGACCGCCAGTGAAAAACAGGGGCAATTCCATTATTTAAGTAAATCACGTGATCATAAAGAAAGTGAATAAATACGAAGTAGCGTAATGATCATTGTTCAGTTAACTTGTCTATACACCATTACTATACGTTCACTCTCTCTACTCTACTACTATAAGGATTACGTTTCATTATACTATTTGGCAATTACTACTTGAACAAGTATTACTAGTGCGGATTTTATTGGGAGGCGTTGCTACTAGTACAGGCGTCTACGAAGTCTCGAATATAATGATTATTTTTGAAGTGATAACGAGCTTTCGCTTGGCATAGAAAAAGGGATCAGCGAAGCCGTCCAACACGACAAAAAAACTAATTGGGAATAAATTTACTGGAACATGTCACTTACATTTGGAGAGCGTAGCAAATAAATGCGATTCGACTCCATGGTAAGACTCATTAAGAATAATTAAGGTAAACAAATTGAAAACTGGATACCTTTTTTTATACTATAGTTAATCTTATACAAAGCCACAAGCCATTTAAGGTTACTGAATGAACTTTAGTTTCATATGAACATTATTAGATGAATTAATAAGTGCAGATTATGAAGATATGTAGGAAACATAATGGCCTTCCTTAGACCCGAAGTGTTAAATTGTAGTGATCGGAAAGTATTGCTCTGGAGACTCACAAAATAACAATTCTTAAAACTAACGTTGGATTTGACGACATACGATACAAGTAAACAATAAACATTCAGAGAATGCATTGCGTTGACACAATCTTCAGAAATATGTTAATGACATATAAATAAAATGTAATCATGACAACAATGGTAAACACATATTTGAATGAAAAGAATAATCTTATTATTTAACATACAAGTATTTTTCAGAATGTTTTGAAATATCTTTCTTTACAACAACAGAAAATACCGCAAATGACAAATCAATTCCATTATCACCGGGCAGACCCAAAATGTTCGCCTGTTGCGATGAGCGGGTGTTCTCTTAAGGAGTCGCCATTACATTGTCTATTATGATATAAGTTCACCACAAACCTGGAATGAAACTCAAATATACGATACATCGCCAAAATATCGCTCCATTGTACCTCTCTATTAATTACCCGATTCCTCCAGGTATACACTACCTTTACAAGAACAAGATCCAACTAAAAATTGATTACTGCTGTTCTGGCTGGCCTTGAACAGTTCCTTCTTTCCAGTCTTGAGATCAAAAGTGTCAATGCGGCCTCATGAGTGATAAATTATTTTCCTCCATAAAGCCCTTTTCTTACAGACGAAACGTCGATGAGTGAATTTCCTTAGTCCCACCATTTCAGACCGACACATTTAAAACCGGACATGCCACACGTACACTGAGACGAACATTTCTTTCGTAGGAAGTTCCACGCGGACAACTTCTTCCAATGAATTACTGCTTTGTGGGATCGATCCCAGGGAGGGAGGTTTCCGATCACTTAAATCCTAACCTCTTCAACTCTCGTGTAAGCCGTTATCTTACAAATACATCTTCATAAAATACCTTTCTTATTTTTACTCCTTACTCAAGAATGTCCTTCAGTAAATCTCTACGTTGGGTGGCTCTTTTGGCAGGTGAACAATAGTAAAATAAAAACCAACAAAAACCAGGATAACCATAAAATGATTCTTTATTTTTCCACAAATAGTTTTATTTGTCATTAAACCTTTGAGCCCTGACCACCGCTTTACCGGGGGGGAGAGAAAAAGGTCATAATGAGTATCCACCGGTTGAACAGTGTTTGAGAAATATGACTTAATGCCCAACCACCAGTTGAACAGTGGGTAAACACTTGTAACTATATTTATATCAACCGTCAAACATTACATACCAATTATTTGCGAATTTTGACACAGGAGCTCAGGTTGAAGCCACATCACGTCTGTGAGAAGATAACTGAAGCTGAGATGTCAAGACAAGATTGAGTAATTGCAGATCTTTCTTGTACATTTTGTCGAGAACCTGGAAATGTACAGCAGGGTTACCAGGCAACAATATTCAATGTATGGATAAATGGTAGATTTGTAAATGAGCAAGATGGACTCTCATGAGAAAAACCTTCTGGCACGACACAGTGAACCAGATTTCCTTGCAGTAGATTCAGTTATAGGTAGATGTTCCCTCTCAAGTCAATTGAATAAATAATATTACTTTTAACCTGTGAAAATTTCACGATTGTTCTATTAATATTCTGTAAGCTTTCTGAGAGCAAAAGGAAGAATCTATCGCAGATGACTTCCACAACGCAGAGAACAAATCACTATAAGTTCAGACTCGAATATCACAAATCCCAATGGACGTAACCAATCAGAAAAATAACTCACTCTCCGACGAACGCGGTAGCCGAAATAGACGAATCCCCCCACACACCGATTCGAGAACAGCAACTGCTTTTATCGGCCGAGAATTTCTTCCATTCCTCGACAACTGGGAGAGGACGCCCAATTTTTACATATCAAAATACTTTTATAGAGACTCCTGTGACGGACTTGTTTTTAATTTAAATATCCCGTCTTCATCATGGCATTGGGAATACGTGCTTTTTCTTTTATCTTTTTTTTTTTTTTTTGGTAAGTAATTTTCTTTTTCGCCACATTTTCCGTCGTAGGATACACGCGACGCGCTGTGGCTTGGTTTGATGAGGTAAGTCGCCGTTTTCTTCGCTATATATCCTGATGAATCTTAATCCCCCTACGGTTGTTAGACACTTCTATCATATCTACTTTTGTTCTTTCATTCGTTCAGCTTCTCACCGAAACAAAGTAGTGTCTTTTCTCCTTTTCCATGTGACCAATTTATGAAGCATTTGGAGAGCGTAACGGTCGTGTGAACTCACGACGCGGGAAAAAGCACAATTATAATAGGATCATGAACGCTGACATTAACCCTTTGAGCCCTGACCACCGCTTTACCGGTGGTAGAGAAAAATTATCTAATACCCACCCACCGGTTGAACAGTGGTAGAGAAAAATGATTTAATGCCCAGATACCGGTTAAACGGTGGGTAAACACTTGCATCGTGTTTTACTATTGGTTGTTTTATTTTAAAGTGAGAATCAAAAAAGCTGTATTAATCTGATGTCATTGAAAGTTATACCAACATGTCCGCATTTTTTATTGTTTTGTGTGTGTATTTTGGATAAAAAACGACAGTTTTTACCATGAAGCGTGCAGAGTCTGAACATGGGAAGCAATCAGGAAGTATTTGTATATCTACCGTGAAACATTACATACTAATTATTTGCGAATTTTGACTTGTGAACTCAGGCAGAAGGGTTAAAATTGTCCAGGAACGCAGGCTTCAAAGGGTTAAACCGCACTTTGTCATCACTGAGGGAGGAACATATTCATGTACGAAAATCTTTAGAAACATCTATCCCATCAATATTCGGCGTTTTAATAATACAAATCCATGAAGAGCTTGTAAAATTATGAAATGTTAGGAAATATTAAATGAATATGTATTATTACTCCTAAGCCAGTCAAGCATAGAAATGAATACAATATGGCAACCAGTAATACAGAGTGTTAGAAAAAATAAATAACAACAAAATTGCAATATAAGCTCTGGTAAAAAAAAAATAATTACTAACATATTAATTTTATAAAGCCCCAAAATTCTTACACTGATAACATGAAGGTCACATGTCCCAGTGGCTAAATGCGTTCGTTGGAACCAGTGACTTGGCCCAAATCGTTATGAGTTCAATACCAGAATAAAAACTTGGAGAGTTGATTTAAAGGGGGATAACTGAGACATCCAGAAGAGGCATGGTACGTGGAACTAGAACAGTCTAACCCGGTGTATGAAATGAAGGATACAATTAGAAATTCTAATTACCTGAATAAGGCCGGAACGTACTGAACATGATAATAAAGATAAGGACAACAATCCGAACAATGTAAATAATGCAAATGATTACGATACCCCATCTCAGAAATATAAACAGATATTATTACCCGTTATTTATGAAGACTGCATTAAAATAAGGAATGATTTTAAGGAAGAAATATGACATGTTGCGAAAATTTTTTGGCGCTATCAAGAAATGATGCCAAAATAAATTCTGATGTAAAGACAGTCATTCGTAGGCCCAGACCATTTCATTCTTGTAGAATTACAAAGATAATTCTTTATATTTTATGCGCTGTGTCCTTTCAGTACGTAGACAACCATGACTCTCCACAACTTCCTATAAATTAGAGATTACGACAATATTTACCAATTAATATTACCCAACACCCTAATCTGCTACCCAAGCTCCTTGGATAGGTTACTAGATTATAACCTGCTTAAAGTCATATGAAATTGAAGCAGCCGTTCCCGTATGATCACCAAAAGTTAAGCAAGGACGAGCAATGTCAGTACCTAGATGGGTGACTGTTTGGGATTACTGGATCCTGTAATCTTGGATACGGAGTTAGTGTTATCGATAATGGCTCGGAATTGTTAACTAGGTATCGATTTCAGATTCCAGCTGCATTCGTTTTATTCACTTACAAGCAAAAGCCCTTGGGAAAGGAATGAATCCATATTTATCCCCTAGCTATGGGTTAAGTAGTAAGATCTGTAGCGCTAAATTATTATTATCTCAACAAAGTCTTTAATCTGAAAGTATATTCTAACTTAAAATAGCTGACAAAGGTTTGGAAACGAAGCAATCAATAAATCGATGTGAACCTCTGACATTTTGATTATGCTATATACTGATAGTCGAATTACACTTTGGTCATTGTATGTCCCAGATATTTTAAGTAGTTCTGATTTAACATTTTTTTAAGCATTTCACCCCCAAGCAAGGCTGAAGTGTCACTAGCACGCAAGGGGTTACAGAGGGCGTGACCAACTGTAAAGGGACATGCTTGAGGGAAAGGATAAAGAGAAAGACTGGGAAATTGATCAAGGCAATAGAAGATGTCGATTGACATTACATTTGAAAATTATAACTAGCAGGAAAGCAAATAAGCGGAATGATGTTCCACAGACGAGAGGTGCGAGACATAAAACTTTTGGAGAGAAGAGACGGCTACATTTAACCTTTTCGACAATAAAAGTGTGGGATAAAGATGCCAAGCTAGCAACACGTTTAAATTCATGCAGTTTGGGAAGCAGTGAAAATAACTTGTCGGAGTAGTTACCGTGAAAGTACTTGTAGAAAAGACAGAGGGAAACGACAGCATGTCTGTGAGAAAGTGACTGTAGACGAGATGCCAGACCAGGACCAACAACATATCATATACACGTATTCTTTTCGTTCCTATTTTCATTAAAACATTCTCTTTGCTCGAACGCTTTGTCCATAGTATTCTTAGCTTCCTGAAGTAGAACCACTTTTCTGTTGACTCATGTCTCCACTTCATCTGTAAGTAAAATGTCCGTATTAACATTACATAGTAGTTCAGCATTCTTCTTTTGGTTGTAATGAAATTTTCTTGTTTCTTAATATTTTGCTTAGCTTTTTAAAATCATATTTCTCAATTTTATGCATTTTAAAGTCGCCTGGCATAACACTTCTCAGATAAATTTCTGTACTTGCTTGATTTCGATGTTGCAAATCCGTAGCTTGCCTTGAGGTACTAATCTTGGCAACGACTCTGAACTCTTGAAATCTTGTGTTAGTCCTTTCTTCCTGCTTTTGTTTACTATCTTTTCTTGGGGTTACTGCAGTTTTCGGTCTGAGGCCCCCATCATATATGTAACGCCATCAGCACGCGTGATATTCAAAACTTGAAAACTTTGTAAGTTGTGTCAAGTTCTTCATGAGGACAGTCCATGCTCTGGGAAAAAACAATTTGACCAACATTTCTAAAAAGCTTGATTTTTTTTTAAATATTTGGTGGAGCATGGACGAATGTTTTCAAATTTACAATGATTTTGGATTATTCGATGTATATATGTACTATGCGAGTAATGAATGTATTTTGGTTTAGTTAAGTTTGCGTGTCTTTTTGTTTTGCTGCATACTTATGGACTATTTAATGTCGTAAACTAAATTATTTGTACGCAATTTTATGACTTTCTATATATTCTAAGTTTCAGGGTAAACATGTTTAATCGATATATTGTTGTAGACGATCTATTGTAGGTCTTGTATATTTTAGTCGAATTTCTTTAAAGTAGGACATTTTGTTAAGTGTTTCAGTATTTTCAAATAGTTTTCTCGTGTTGTTTTCCTTGTAGTATTTGTATCTTACAGGGTCTAAATCAGTTAAAATGCGTTTCACCGTGAATGCAGCTTGGCATGTTGTACATGTTGGTTGATTTTCATTCTTCAGTATTTATGAATGGATGAGCTACGCTTAGCCGAACTAGCGTTAATTTGTCATGTCTTCCTTTTCTAGACATTTGTCTCTATTTAGCTATGATTGGTTAGATTATGAGAAGTTTATTATATGTGTAGTCAGCCCAGCCATTCTGCCATTTCTGCTGAATGAAAATGTTTATTTTACGTTTCAAGGCAGTATAAGGGGTCTTGAAATTATTATCAGTGGTTTCATTTTTGGGAAGATATTAGCAATGAACAGAGAAATGCGATCAAGAAAAAATTGTGCCGAAGAATAAGAAGACGAAGAGGAAGAAGAAAACGAAGAGTAGGAGGAGGAGGAAGAAGAAGAAGACGAAGAGGAAGAAGAAAACGAAGAGTAGGAGGAGGAGGAAGAAGAAGAAAACGAAGAGGAAGAAGAAAACGAAGAGTAGGAGGAGGAAGAAGAAGAAGAAGACGAAGAGGAAGAAGAAAACGAAGAGGAGGAGGAAGAGAAAGATGAAGAAGACGAAGAGGAAGAAGAAAACGAGGAGAAGGAGGAGGAAGAAGACGAAGAGGAAGAAGAAAACGAAGAGTAGGAGGAGGAGAAAGAGGAGGAAGAAGCAGAAGAAGAAGACGAAGAGGAAGAAGAAAACGAAGAGTAGGAGAAGGAGGAAGAAGAAGAAGAAGAAGAAGAAGAAGAAGACGAAGAAGAAGACGAAGAAGAAAACGAAGAGTAGGAGGAGGAGGAGGAAGAAGAAGAAGACAAGGTGAAATAGAGAAATAAAGATAGAAATGAGGAAGCGATGATGACGATTGAAGATATAAGAACGAAAGATAATCTGAGAAAAGTCCAGTAAAAAAAAAAAAATGGCACATGAAGACGAACAAACGAAAATAGAAAAGTAGAAGTGTATTGAACAAATAATTTTAAAAAGAAAAAAATGAAAATACCTATTTATATTTTGGGGATAATCCTCTTATATTTATACTTTATTCCCTTATCGGGTTAAAAAGTAAATTTAGAGTGTACTAAAATTTGAATCTATAGGAATATAACGCTGCGACTGCATTAAATCAAATTGCTACGACGCTGATTTACAGAATAAAGAATAGGGCTTTACATCTCGATCAACGTTTATTTATTATTTACTAGCGCCTTGCTACGTGTCACACATTTTTCAGTAAGAAAATGATGACTGATATTAAATAATTGTTACAATTTGTGGAGAAAAATGACGCATTTCAACATTACTCAATGATCTTACCGATGTGATCTCCACCTTCTGGCTTTCTCCTTCCATATTTTGGATAGAAGTAATTCCCCGATTCAAATTTAAATTAAATCTAAATCAAAAGGAAAAACAAAAACAAATATGAAGTTTGTACCTCTCGGGGACCATCTTTGATGAAAATGATCTTGCCGATGTAGCCTCCATCTACTGGCTTTCTCCTTCGATATCTTTCATAGTTATTCCCTTGTTCAGATTTAAATTTAAATCAAACGGAATCAATTTTCGGTGGAGAGGTGGGGGTGCGTGTCCGGGGACGCTTCTTTGATGAAAATGATCTTCCCGATATGACATCCATCTTCTAGATTTCATCTATATTTTTTATAGGATTCGTTCTCTTGTTTAAATTTAAATTTAATTTAAATCAAACGCAAAAAAAAAAAAAAAAAAAATCAGTTGGGGTTTGTGCCCTCGTCCAGAGACTCCCTTTAACCAAAATGAAATATATTTATCCAAGTACCCTGGGTAATATAGTTTCAGAATATATGTGGTTATGCAGGTCTATCTCTGAACAGGTAAACAGTGGCTAAATCATATATATATATATATATATATATATATATATATATATATATATATATATATAGAAAATATATGGATATAGATCCAACAGTGTGAAGAAAATATACTGAAAAAACAAACAAAAAAATCCTAATATGCGATTATGCTCTTTTAATGTTTAATATCAACACGTGAAAACGTAATGAAAAACGAAAAGAATTTTATTTTGATCTAAAAACGTACATATAAGTTTTAGATCAAAATAAAATTCTTTTCGTTTTTCATTCAAATTACTCAAATTTTATGAATACGTTTTCACAGCATCGCCCACGTGACGACGACGTGATCATATTTAAACACGAACGCTGATCTTATAAAAGATTTCAGTTATCTGTTTGGATTGGTATTGCTTTTATGTCCATCGTCGTTTTCATGTTGAATTGTATATGGTCTATGTTAATTATGTTTTATGAATATGTCCTGAAGATGGTCTATTAGACCGAAACGTCCGACGTTGACATTAAACATTAACACAGCATAATCGCCTATTAGGATTTTTTTTTTTTTTTTCAGTATATTTTTCTTCATATATATATATATATATATTTATATATATATATATATATATATATATATATATATATATATATATATATATATTTACTGTTTATAAACTTCAATCTTCCATGAATCTCGTACATTCATAACTGCTCTGGCGTATCGAATGTAAAACAAATGACGTCATATGTTAAGAAATGGACAAGGTCCGACAATTTATTTATTAAAAGACATTTTTATGTTTAACGTTGTTATTTATAGATACAAGTATTTAAGCAAATGCTCTGTTTATGATAAACAGTATTAAATAACATTTACCGGCCTGAATGTCCGAGAAATTTTCATAGAAAATATTCGTTCTTTGACAGGATTCGAACCTGCATCCTATACGGAACCGTCATATACGCTGACCTTGTCCATTTCTTAACATATGACGTCATTTGTTTACATTCGATACGCCAGAGCAGTTATGAATGTACGAGATTCATGGAAGATTGAAGTTTATAAACAGTAAATTCGACCTTGTCTACCGTAAGGTTCTTTGTGGCCGAGCGGTCAAGGCAGTCAGCGTATATGACGATTCCGTATATATATATATATATATATATATATATATATATATAGATAGATAGATAGATAGATAGATAGATAGAAATATGAATATTACTTAGTAGCGCGTTACATTAGGTAAACGTACCTACCAAAATACAAGCAAATTATTAAGTAACAGGAAAATATAGTTGCAAACAAAAATAAAACGAATGCTGGTCCTCTTCAGTGAATGCTAGACAATGTCCTTCAACACGAAAAAGAAACACGGGCAAACAAAAATGCTTTCCTACGGAAAAAATACTGAGAACACCATGAACTGAACATGTAAATAAGGTGTGAATTTTGAGGAAAATCAGAATAATCGTAACACTTATAGAACAAGAAAGGGAGGCGTAATGATAAAAGTTGTTTGGAGCATTTGATATTCGCATGACTTAAGAGGCAGTGACAGCGACATGCAGCGAGTAACCTGCATAACGAGCTGATGTAAATGGATGGCAGAACGTGGACTGTGAGGAATAGTGAAAAGGCAAAAGTTACTTGCTACAAAGCTTATAATGTTGTGAAGAATCATGATAGCCCTTACTCTGAACACACAAACGAAGATGGCGTAGAAAAAGGCCAGTGGAATATTTAAACAACATGTGAATTTCGATAACTCAGCAAATACATCTGTTTGGTGCCAGAGATTTTTTTATCGCCTGAGTCCATCCTTCAAATCTATAAATCAACCATTCGTCCTTGCATGGAATTTTGCTCTCATATATGGTCTGGAGCCCTTGCTGTTCGTCTCAAGGTCCTCGACAAAATCCAGAGACGGATATGTAATGAAGTTGGTTTTTATCTAGCATCTCGCTTACAGTCACTTGCTCACAGACCTGTCGCCGCTTCCCTGTGTCTTTTCTACTTTCACGGTAAGTGCTCCAATGTGCAATTTTTGATGTTTCCCAAATTCTTGAATTTAAGCGTGTTACTAGGCTGGCATCTCAGTGCGATACTTTCACTGTCGAAACAGTTAAATGTAGTCTTCTCTTCTACTCCAAAAGATTCATGTGTCGCACCTCTCGTCTGTGGAACATCCTTCCGCTTATTTGCTTCCCTGATAGTTATAATTTTCAAATGTTCAAATGTAATGTCAATCGACATCTTCTGTTGCCTTGATCAATTTCCACGTCCTTCTCTTTATCCTTTCCCTCAATCACGTCCCTTTATCCTTTCCCTCAATCACGTCCCTTTACTCTTGCTCCCATTCTCTGTAACCCCTTGCGTGCTAGTTGCACTTCAGCCCTATTTATGATGAAATGCTTGAAAAATTGTTTATGATTAAAATTGCATTTCGTCGGATTTTATTATGACATGCAATGTTTTTACAGGAATTAACTAACCGATGTAGTTAAAACCTTCCGAATATACTCATATTTATATGAGAAATATGATACTACATCACGTGACATCCAACCTCTAAAGATATATATATATATATATATATATATATATATATATATATATATATATATATATATATATATATATATTTTGGTCGCTGGAAATTTATCAACTTATAATGGATGGTCTGACAGTTCCCCAACATATGACTGCTGTTCCCGCCGAATCCAAAAGAAAAAAAAGACCCAGATAACAACCGGCTTATGAGGAAACCAAAGACTCCACATTTCGCCACTTTCAGAAACATTATTTACTGACCTAGCGTTGTTCATCTCGGATAAATCATGTCACAAAAGATGATAGTGAAAAAAATGTTTAGAATGGCAGAACAAAGAATTTTTTTTTGTTTTTTTGTAGGATTAACCAACATACTTTGAATTAGAGCGCAGTTATCAGCACGTCAATGCAATCTATCTATCTATCTATCTATCTATCTAGCTGTTTGTGCCAGAATATATAAGACCCTGACTGAGCTAAAGAACCACATACGTTCAGCACATGAGTAGATATTTATCCAAAAAGATATGTAGTAATCGCCGAACTCTGACACCAGTTGGCAACCACCACACGCACACACACACACACACACACACACACACACACACACCTATATATGGGGAGAGAGAGAGGGGTCGCCTTGAGTTAACCTGCACCATTTTACATTTTTAATTTTGCGCATTGTTTGTTCTTGTTGACTGTACGATCAGTTGGGCACCATCTGTGAGAACAAGAGAACAATGACGCAGTTCACTCCGACATAAGTTTGGAAACGTTATGCTGTACTGTATGAAATTCGAGAGATAAGTCACATTACGAACATTTCAGAGTGTTTGGTTGTCACTCGGAGGACAGTGCAGAGGACTCGGAAAGAGTTGGGTGAGTCTAATGGTGATTACGAAAGTGTTTGGACTGATCACTAGTGATGGCGATGTTATGCTTTCATTCACCGCCCCATACGGCCTCAGACTCAACGGGGTGGCCTATATCAAGGGTCTTGCGGAAGTAGGGCTACCCTGGGTCAAGATAGCGGCTTCTGGAAGACCCTGCGTCTGGCAACAGGACTCTGCACCATGCCTCACAAGTAGAAGAACCACGTTCATGACTGTCAACAATTTCTCCGTCCACATCATACCTTACATCTGACCACCTAAATCCCCAGACTGCAACCCCTTGATTATTATATGAGAACAGTGGAGCATGAGACCAATAAAATTCCCTGCAACACAAAAGATGAAGAAAAGGATTATGACAAATTTAAAAAGGAGACCGTCCAGAAGAGATTCAGGATATTCAAAAGCCGTCCGGAGGCCGTGTTTGAAGCAATGGCGATTTTATTAAATAAGTTTACTCTTTAGAATTTCAAATATATTTATGTAATTTTGGTAATTACATCTGTTAAAATGAGATTTTAGTATTATTTTCATTTTTGCGTAATTTAAATGACAATATATCTATCGCGCCCTGTATACATACATACATACATAGGTATATATATATATATATATATATATATATATATATATATGAAAATCTATCTAATTCTCGAGCCCTGTTTATATATTAATATGTCTTATATTCATAGGAGAATGGTGTCCAGGGTCGATTATATGGCGTTCGTATCCATAAACTGAGGGGACATAGTAAATAGCACCGCATGACGATGTCGGCTTCAGTCCTCAAGCGATAATAACACCATATTATATCTCTCATTGTGTGGGTATTGTATATAGTCCAACACGAAAATTAAATATGGACATAAAGAAAATAGCACTAGGACAAAATAGAAATACCAGAAGAAATTTAGATTTGCCTAGAAAACAAGAAAATAGTAATCGTATTTCCAGATATATACAAGCCCGTGATCTAAAACTTAGTTCTTATATCCAAATGTCAAGAAGGAGACTTCGCTATCTACACCCTCATCACGACAATATACACTAATATTTAAAAAAAAAAAAAAACGAACAAAATTTGAAATAAGAAACCATACTGTATACAGAATCGTTTTGCCCACGAAACATTTAAGGGAAATGTTTGGAGAGGTTTTCATGTTAATCTTCCGGATAATATTAGTACAGAAATTGTTTTTAGTGTAAACAATATGATCTTGTCTACCTCTTTCAATTTGTCTATATCTATGAGATGAGATAAGTTACATTATTTACATTATTCGGATTGTTTTCTTAATCTTCATTACGATATTCACAACGTTTCGGCCATTGTACGCTCAGGCCTCCTTGCAATTTTTGTTACATGCATTCTTTAGTGAACTGTCAACGTTTGGCATCAATAAAATTAAGGCTACCAAACATTGACAGTTCACTAATTTCCAGAAGTCAAATTGTAATGTTGCTTTTCCCGTGTTTTTGTCCAGGTCAACCAGATGTATCCTTGTTTGAGGAGAATATGGAATTGTTAATGGCAAAGCAGATGAATCCGCTCCGTTCGAATCTGGAATCCTAAACATTCTTCTCCGCAAACACAGAAGAATCTCCGCTTGGGAATTATTATAATTAAGACCCTATTTCTACGTTCTCTTTTCACATTACTTTTTGTGTCGACATATTTTATAAGTTCCATGCTTATGCAAAATATAAATGTGTGTATATAATTTTTTGTATGACTTAGCAGAATAAAACTCACTCTGACAACATAGCATATTTGTCATTCCTTTCTTTCCAGCTACTCCGTCTCGTCCGTGAAATAAGCTGTTATTATATCATGGATATAATTATGTCCATAATAGGGAGAAATACAAACTAAGAGGATATTCCTTTTTTCCATAGTACCACCATTATTAATAACCTTTTTAAACATAAACTTGCCGTCGAAGACAATTTATATGAAATGGCTAATTTAATATCTTTTTATGTAAGACTTTTTGTTGGTACCAAATCTTTATGAATTTTTTTTTCTCCCATTTTTTTTAATTGAAGTGAATTTAGGACTTCCCCGTTTTCGAAAACTTTCTTTGAATATTAGTTCTTTAAATTTTTATTTTCTGCTTAATGATGCAAATAATTGACGACATGAGAATTTCCCAGCTCCCAGACGAGGAAAATTCACTCCTTGCTTAACTTTCGTCAAAGTAACCTCGTTCAAAAGAAAAATGCCGTTGCTTGTCTTCGTTGTATCAATGTCTTTGAATTTTACTTCAAATATTATTTACCTTTTTCCTTTCTTTATAAATTTTTTCTTCATTTTTTTTTAATTGAAGAGAATTTACTCTTCGCGCTTTTTGAAAACTTTGTTTGCACCATAGAGAATCCTCTCTGCCTCGTATTAGAATTCCACGAGAGCGCATATCTGAGCCTGCTTAGTCTCATGCTTTCCACTGACCTGATGTCGAACAACTACATTGAATCAATAGCTTCATCTGCCGAAAAGAAAGTTGACCCTCTGTGTCGCGCCAGAAGTTATTTTTTTTCTCGGCTGAGTCCATCCTTAAAATCTACAAATCAAGCATTCGTCCATGCATTGAGTACAGCTGCCATATATGGTCTGGAGCGCCGCAGTTCATCTCGAGGACTTCAACAAAATCCAGAGATGGATATGCAATGAATTTAAGCGTTCTACTAGGTTGGCATCTCAATCCCACCCTTTCACTGTCGAAGCGCTTAAATGTAGCCATCTCTTCTACTCTAAAAGCTTCTTACCTCGCACTTCAAGACAATGGAACTCCCTTCCTCTTGCTTGCTTCCCTGATAGCTATACTCTTCAATTATTCAAATGTAATGTCAATCGACATCTTCTGATGCCTTCATCTAATTCACCGTCCTTCTCTTTATACTTTCCTCAAACACCCTTCTTTACTCTTGCTCTCACTCTCTCTAACCCATTGTGTGCTAGTGTCACAACAGTCTTGCTTGGGGTGATATGCTTAATAAAATATATAAAATAAAGCAAGCACTTATTAATAGTTGCCCTAACTACAAAATTGATTATCAAATTAGACTTCACTTATAAAATAATGAGTTTAATATAAAACTTTGTTATCAAGATAAGTTTAATAATAATAATAGCATTATTATATACTACAGGAATCAAAATCTCCGCTTTGCATAAAGGATAAAAAACAAATAAAAAAAGCATAATGCATGAATATATTAAACTGTAAAAAAATATCTCTGTTTAAGTTTTATCATTCTTTTAAAAAGTAGAATAAAGCCAGTAATCTAATCTTTAAAATAATATTTGTGTATTCACTAATCCACTATGTAAAGTTAATGTCGTTTATAAATTTATTTCTCAATCGGGGATTGTGTCCTTGTAAACAATAAACAATATATGTTTTATATAGGTTACTCAACAACAACTCTTCCCTGAAGACATATATGTTATTAATCAGAATGAAGTTCTATAAAACAGCACATAAGAACCAAAATAATATTAGACAGCACTTTATAAACAACACCAAAATAATAAACCCATCCAATAGTAAAAATAGACAATCATTAAAGCCGTCTACATCGGAAAAAAACACAACTATTCTTAAATAAAAAAAATTACAGATTAAAGCTAGCATTCATCATTGCATATATTTTTTTTTTAAGTATCATCCTCGTTCTACGGTGTTTTATGACAAGTGGCGTGTGGGATTTCCTATTTTTGCATTTTTTCTATTAAAAAATAACGTTGCTCTGAATGCGGTAACTGCAACCCTTACTCTTTCTAACATGATACACTTTTTACACACCCGCTGCTGATGTCACATGAAAGACGAATCCGTTGACTCAGCGATTATAACCTTGTTGGAATTTCCGTACATTAGCAACTACCCTGTTTGCGAAAGATTATTCGTAACTTCGAAAGGAAGATGGATAACATCAGTAGACACAAAATTTTCATACTCTTTAAGAAGGCATATGCGCAAGAACAATTGCTGCCTGCTTACACTAAATATATATGTATAGATAGACAGACAGATATATATATATATATATATATATATATATATATATATATATATATATATATATATATGACACCATTTAGGGAAGCAAGGAAAAGGAAGAAAAGAAGGGAAAGAAATGAAATTTTGATAGTGAAAAATGGTGAAGGGTTTCATTGCCATTATCGAAAATTCTAAATAGATAAAAATTAACTGTGTCGTGGTGGCGAACTTATATTATCGGGAATAGATAACAGCGACTTGGTGCTGGCGAAAATCTAATTGACAAATTCAAGATCGGCTAGCTAAACTCCGGGACAGAATAGATAAACATTTAACTGTGTTACGTGAATGCCATTTGGGACTTCCACAGAAAACTACAGAGATAAAAATTTAATAGGAATACCCTGACCACACACGAGCTGAAAAAAAGAAAACAAAGAAAATAGGTTAAGTCTTTGTCGAGGGAAAGATATCGTTAGACAAGGTCTGGCTTGTGTTAGAATCTGGCGATAATAGCGAAACTATTTTATCGGAAAAGTTGGCTGTGTTTTGCTGGATGACCACCCACCCTGATGATTGACGAAGTCCAGATGAAAGTGACCTTGGGATAGGAATTGAGGTTATCACACTACGGGTCGTATTGTTCTGTTGGCGGCCAGATAAGGAGAGAGAATAGAAAAGGAAAGAAAGAAGGGAAATAGAAAAAAGAAAAAGAGGAGATAATTCTTTTTTCTTTGAGCAAGATATATTTTTTAAGAAACAAGGTTAGTCTGGTCACACCCACACTGTTGATCGGCGATTGGATGAATGTTAACGAGAGCCAGGCGGAGGTGATCATGTGATGCAGGGGGGGGGCTGCTACCACTCCTTAAAGAGTATAGGTATGAGATGTTAGTGCGAAGAAGTAGGAAAATCATTGACGCCCTCTGAAGGTAGGGGTAAGAGAAGACTTCCAAAAATGGAAATAATAATTTTTTCCTGACCGCAAGCAAAAGAAGGGGATTGTGGATTTGGAATTATCAAGGAACCTCAAATCCCAACAAAGCCCACCCCGGTTTTGGTCGGCGTCCATATAAGCAAAGTCGCAGCGAGTGAAAATCAGTTTTCCCAGTTGAGTTGGAGTTCCAGTTTTCCAGAGTTTCCAGTTCGCAGTTGAAGTTGAAGTTGAAGTGAAGTCTTAGCTGACTAAGATTCGCGCAACTTCCGAACTCATCTTCAATCCAAGAACAATTTATTTTTGACGAGCGACTTAGATTCATACCACCAAAACAAGTTTTACGACTATCGCCTGAAGACACACCAAGAACCAGTTTCTTAAAGAATAGACAACTTAAGATGTTAAAACTCACCTAACAAAAACAACGTGTCACGAATCCATATAGCGGGTCGAGAGATAGACACAGTCCTATGTATCCAGCAACCAGATATAAAGTATTGTTATCCTTTTTTGATACCTTGAAACTTTGAGTTATTATTTTATTTTCTTTTTACATATTTGTGCGATACCACCTTTATTCGAACTCAGCTTGCATTACGGCCCCAACGACTGATTGATTTCGTCTGCCTAAGATCAATTCACAACGTGGAGTAGGCAGACTGGGGATCAAAACAGTCACTTCAGTAACCAGACGTTGGAAGCAGTTGGGAATAACGAGCTGATATCGAATCTAACCAGATTCCCATCCGAATCACCAAAAGGTTAGAACGTCACATTTGGGTGCCGCGACCAGTACCAAGCCAGTTGGTCGTCACAGGACGGGACAACACGACTGACACAGACAGGCGGACGTCACGTTTGGAGCGGCGACACCCGAACGAAGCAACGAGGAGCGAGCGAGTGAGCAAGGCTGGGGGACGTCACATATATATATATATATATATATATATATATATATATAGAGAGAGAGAGAGAGAGAGAGAGGGATAAAGATTTAGTCCAAAAAGGCAGGAGATCAATGGTCAAAATTTAGCACACGGTTCAATTCGACATTCCAACCACCTTAAGGAGGCCGGAGCTTATAACGGACGAAACGTTGTAATAAATATGGCGACAAATATGAGGACAATAGTCCGAATAATGTAAATAGTGTACATAATACCTCATCTCAGGAATATAGACAGATAATAAAAGGCCGAAGCATTGTAATAAATATGGCGACAAAGATGAGGACAATAGTCCAAATAATGTAATAACGTCGCCATATTTCCTTGAAGACACATGTCACAGTGGATAAAGGCGTTAGTTCGATCCAGTTACAGAACCCAAAGACTGTGAGTTCAATACCCGGTTAAGGTAGTGGAGAACTTGGAGAGGGGAATTAACAGGAGATAACTGACAATTGACATCCATTAAACATGACACGTGGAACTAGAACAGTCTACCCCAGTGAGCGAAATAAAGGGTTCAATTCGACATTCCAACCACCTTAAGGAGGCCGGAGCTTACAACGGCCGAAACGTTGTAATAAATATGGCGACAAATATGAGGACAATAGTCCGAATAATGTAAATAGTGTACATAATACCTCATCTCAGAAATATAGACAGATAATAAAAGGCCGAAACATTGTAATAAATATGGCGACAAAGATGAGGACAATAGTCCGAATAATGTAAATAGTGTACATAATACCTGATCTCAGAAATATAGACAGATACTGAAGGGCCAAAACGTTGTAATAAATATGGTGACAAAGATGAGGACAATAGTCCAAATAATGTAAATAGGGTACATAATACCTCATCTCAGAAATATAGAAAGATACAATTTGAATATCATAGCCGATTCAAATTCATTCTATAATTACTCGAGTCAGGTTACGGACTTATTGATCAAAACTTGAACGAAGATACGATACACACACACACACACATACACACACAAACACACACACACATATATTTATATATATATATATATATATATATATATAGAGAGAGAGAGAGAGAGAGAGAGAGAGAGAGAGAGAGCATCTACTGAGGTAAAAAATGTCTGCACAATAAATATTTTTCAGCACAACCATTTTCCCTGTCAATGCACTTTATTCAATGGTGAATATTAAATACAGATTTACAGCAGAAAAGAGTGAAAATCATATATGAAAAAATTCCGGTATGATTTAGCTGTCAGGCTGCATATTTATTGATGTAATTTGACTAGCTTATCCTTTTTTATTACTGTTGATTTCATTGACATCGATCAGAATGAATGCGATAAATATAAACTAATCGAATTTTATGACTGACTCCATATATCAGCGACTATTGAAAATAGCCGAAAAGTTTAAAAAGAATGTGTCTTTTTTCTTTGAGTCTTATGATTGCACATTGTTACGTTGACAAGTAGACATCAAAGGCAAACATTTTTTTATAGGAGAGTGGACATTAGCAAAGAGCAGATTTGAGGGGATCATCAATAGTTTTATATTAGAGTCGGTCAAAGCTCTCTGTGATCAAAGTCTCTTTGAAAAGAATCGATCGTCGCCGCAGTGATAAACATGATAGTCGATTCGGCAGAGGCACACTGATTATTCTGAAGTTGATATCTTTCTGGCATCTCGTAGTGTACCGTCAATTCTTTGGACCACAGCGTTGCATCACAGACTGAAGGAACGATAGAAAATGTTCTTAGTTTTTTGGGTTTTTTTTTTTTTATCCTCGCTGTTTTTTTTTCAGAAGGGAGAAAAAGTATTCGTAGTGTTGTTTCTTACAGGAAGCGAAAGGGAGAGAACTCGGATGTCAGCAGATTAGGTAAGTAACGATCATCTAGTCACCTATCTTATTACGGTATCTCTGACCGCCTCGACGCCACACTGCCCCTTTACTATAACCATAAAGATTGCTTTTGTACGTTTTTTTCCCTTTTCTCTTACATTAAAACTTATAGAAAGACAATAAATCATTGTCAGACTTGTACGCCGACAGGGCTCACACACCCTTACAAAGGGTTGGATCGTCATAGTTCGAACTACTACGGTAGTTTTTGCCAATATGGCCTCACATCTTATAATATGTGTGCGTATGTGTTACTATTCTGATGTTACTAATATGGGAAGCTTTCGGAATTTATACAAATAGTATTCTCCTTGAAATTTGGTAAATAACAAGTTACGCTTAGAAATTCATAGAGATATACTAAAAGAAACGCTTGGTTACAAGGAGACAAAAAAAAACAATTTTTAATCCCGTAGACTACAGGACGGTCCGAATGTCTTGTCACCCCTATATAATATAATTTTCTATTTCAGATGACTGACACGAAAATAAAAATGTTCATAGAGACCTTCTCGATGTGTGACATCATCAATAAAAGTGAATAAACTGAATCCAGTACGTGTGTTTTGTATTAATATATTACTTGTTCTTCGATTGTTCTCATTACTTTTTGGTATGGGGTGACAAGACTTCCGGACCACACTGTGTGTATATATATATATATATATATATAATCTATCATATAACTTAATTGGCTCTTGAAGAAAATTATCGTAAAATCTTGTCCCAGTTTTAAAATTTAAGCTGTCACTTGAAGTAATTTCTACTTGTGATTTAAAAAAAATGTCACGAGATGGAAATATATATATCCATTTTTTAATCGATGAAAGGTTTGAATACACTGGGTGGACAGATTGTCTTGTCACCCTTACATAATATAATTTTCTATCTCAAATGGCTGACACGAGAACGATGGTGTTTATACAGACCTCCTCGATGTGTGATAGCGTCAATGAAAGTGAATAAACTGAATCCCGTACATGTGATTTTTATTACTTAATCTTCTATTGTTCTCATTTCTTTTTGGTATGGGTGACAAGACTTTAGGACCACACTGTTTTGCCGTCTGCGCCTAGTAGATTAGAGTTTTAGTTTATAAATTTGTGAATATTGTAAATAGTGGTGAACGTGTTCGGGATTAATTAATGTCTCTCTTTCTGGTCAGTATATTTGTAAAAATATCGCATAGTAAAAATAATCCCAAATAAAACACAAGATTACAAACAAAAAGCAATAACATTATTTTCATTAATCAGACAATTGTCCTCATCTTTCTCGCCATACATTTAGGATACATGGCACAGTGGATAAAGGCGTTAGTCAGATCCAGTGACAGGAACAAAAGAATGTGAGTTCAATACCCGGTTACGGCAGTGGAGAAATTTCAGAGGGCAAATTAACAGGAGATAACAGATATCTGACATCCATTAGACATGGCACGTGGAACTAGAACATTCTGCTTCAGTGAGCGAAATAAAGGGTTCAGTTGGACATCCCAAACACCTGAAAAAGGCCGGAGCTTACAACGGCCGAAACGTTGTAATAAATATGGCGAAAAAGATGAGTACAATAGTCCGAATAATGTAAATAGTGTACATAATACCTCATCTCAGAAATACTGAAGGGCCAAAAATTGTTATGGTCCGGTTCCTTGTACCACGGTGATAGTCCAAGGTAGAACCAATAAAGTAGAACTCGAACACGGATATGGAATAACACAGGGGGTTGGGCTCGGGCAAAAATATGCCATTTGAATCCGTATAAACGGGTTCAGGGTCGGTTTATCTCCCCGAAAGAGTCTCCGCCCTTCGGCGTAGCCTCGTTCGGGTTCCTCCCCGCCAGAACGCAGAGTTCAACCGATCATCCGATCAGCCGGTCGCCCGACTTCGGACTGAACGGTATTTAGTCACCCCCACCACGAGGGCATCATGTTGCACAAGGCCGGTTTAACGTGGGATCTCCGAGCCCGTGGGCTCGGCCAAAAATATGCCCTTTGAACCCGTATAAACGGGTTCAGGGTCGGTTTACCTCCCCGAAAGAGACTCCGCCCTTCGGCATAGCTTCATTCGGGTTCCTCCCCGCCGGAAGGCAGAGAGTTCAACCGATCAGCCGTTCACCCGACTTCGGACTGAACTCCCTGCTTCCTCTTGAGGTGCAGTATTTATTACGTATGGAAAAGTCCATTATAGTTCCCATAACAGAAATATAGACAGATATTGAAATTTGTATTTTTTAAATATTTTCTCATCCTCTTTAGATAGATAGATACATAGATAGATATGAAGCTAGGGATCGACTGTTTAATCGATGACAGTTATCAGTTATCTCCTGTTAATTCACCTCTCTAAGTTCTCCAACGCCTTAACCAAGTATTGAACTCACACTCTTTGGGTCCTGTCTCTAGATCTAACCAACGCCTTTATCCACTGTGCCATGTGTCCTTCAGTTCGACATTCTAACCACCTGAAGAAGGCCGGAGCGTACAACGGCGGAAACATTGTAATAAATATGGCGACAAAGATGAGGACAATAGTCTGAATAATGGAAATAGTGTACATAATACCTCATCTTAGAACTATAGAGAGATACCAAAAAGTAATAAGTATCTGCCATAGGTTTCCTTTAAGAGACTTCTTCGTCTAAGTGCTACGTCCCTCTGTCTTATTCTTTACATCTTTTATTAAGTTTTGTCTTTCCACGATCTCATTTACTTCCTGTTCTGCTATCTATTTAAACAACATTATTAATAAGGTTTCTTCTTTTAACATCTGTCATCCTTCCCTTTAACACGCCTTGTAAGTTTCCAATCCACAAAGCCCTCTTTCCAAATGAACGGGAATTTCAATTGTCTCTTTTATTCTAAGCGTATTTTTGTTTTCATTTTCCGAAAAAAAACTTCCTCTTTACTGATATTTTCAGTCGCCGCTATTCTTAGAATCTTTCCACAATTCTATTTCTTTTATTTTATGTTTTATTTTATTTCCTTTTCTTTATTTATTTTAACTAGATTTTCCTGTTTTTAAATACTTTGTTTAATTTCTGGAAGCCATTTTCAACTATTTTAATGCGTCATCTGATTTCACTGTATAATTTCTGCCTTGTGTCAAAACGCCTCGCAGGCAATGATTTTTTAATACTTGCCTGATTTTTTCATTTCCAATGTTGTACTTTTCATCGTGAGCTATTCATCTTGCTGACACTCTGTCTTCTTACAATTAATGTTTAGGCTTTCATTCTCACTTGTTTTTATTAGCTTCGCAGGATTTAATGCACTTTTCTGTTATATAATTTTGTAAATAATAGTTATAAAAAGTATGAATACTGATATTTGGACGTTGGATATAACAAAGGCAATCCATAAACGGCTAAAATTTAATTATAAGAAATTGAAGATAATTAAAGTTTGGCATTACATGACCCATAACGAGTTGATCTACCGTTGAACAAACAAACACAGACATATAATTTTCGCAAATTAAAGATTAAAACACTGTCTAATAAGAAAACAGATAAGTGAGAAACAAAGGCAATTATAAAAGACTCAACAAAACTTTATGTCCACATTGAAACAAGAATTAAATTTTAGCTCTTTATGGATCAATGCCACGAAAGAGTTCTTTCATGTTGGTTGTGTAGTTGATTTTGTTTAGCGGCATATCAAATACTCTATGGGTTATTTAATGACGAAATCTATTTTGAACACAATTGTATACCCTCAACTACATATAAAATGAAGTGATATTCATTTTGTTATAAAATGTATTGTTAATAATTCTGCTGTAAATAGATATTGTTTGTAATATCTATTTTTATACTTTCATAGTTTTATTGGGGGGGGGCAATATTTGCTTAAAATTGGACTCTAACAGGTACTACAACCACGGATCAGGGTAGACCCGGGAACAACATCAACTCGAAGATGGTTCTTCACTCCACTAAACATAGAATCACCTGATTAGAGGCCTTACTACCGGATGTAGTTTATCGTCATACCGAGGACAACTATAACAGATGGACAATGAAGGAAATCCGTCGAAGTGGTAAATATCGACAATATGGAATATTTTCTCGCTTGGATATTTTTAGCAGTTGATTTGGCCTGACCAGATCTTTTTTTTTTTTTTTTTTTAATTTTTCACAGAAAATATTTGCATATACCTTATCTTCTTTCTAAATTACTACTGATTTCATTAGGGAAGAAAAAAAGCTTATAAATTAATATATTCACGTTGAAAATCATGTGATCCGTCCGTTTCTTAATGTGAATACCGCTTCTTCTCGATAATGTTGATTTTGATATTGTAAAAAAAAGAAAACAAATTCTGATGACGCCGAATTAACGACGAATCATAAAAATGCAATTAGTGTCCTAATTGTCTCTCTTCTGGTCGACTACATACATATATATACACACACACACACACACACACACACACACACACACACACACACATATGAGCATTAATAAAGCATGAGAAATAAAAACCGATTTAACACTTATAGATCTGCTACTCACATTTCGTCGTTATTGAATCTTTGTGTTTACGAAAATTCGTAAAATATTGATATATATTAGATTAGAGTGATACCATTTCTTGGCTCGTGGAAATGTTTAGGTAGTTTGACTAATTCACACTACTGGTATACATACATACATAAAATCATACATACACGCACATATATATATATATATATATATATATATATATATATGTATAGTGATTTTCCAAGCGTAGCTTAGATGTGGCACAAGGCCGAAAGTATGGGACACCCAGTGAGGATCGAACTCACGACTCAGTTGTAATTGTTCTAGCGAGACAAGCTTGGTAACCATTACACCGCCTCGAGGTGCCCAATATATGTATGTATATATTATGAAATGGACAAAGTCCGAAAATTATTTAAGACATTTTTATGTTTATACATTCTTTTCATAGATACAAATATTTTAGTAAATGCTCTGTCTTATAATAAACAGTACTAAACAACATTTACCGACCTGAATGTCCGAGAAATTTTCATAGAAAATATGCGTCATCCGACAGGAATGGAACCTGTATCCTATAAGGAACCGGCATTTAGCCTGACGTGCCTTAACCGATTGGGCATAAAAATATAAATATAAAAATGTCTTAAATAATTAGCGGACTTTGTCCATTTCATAATGTATGACGTCATTTGTTTCCATTTGGATTCGCATTGAGCAGATATGAATGAATGAGAGAAAATCATGGAGAATTGTGTTTAAAAACAGTGAAATCGACCTTGCTAACCGAACGTCCCTCTGTGGCCGAAGCGGTTAAGGCACGTTAGGCTATTTGATGTTTCCGTATTGGATACAGGTTCGAAAACTGTCGGAAGACGCATATTTTCTATGAAAATTTATCGGACATTCAGGCCGGCAAATGTTGTTAATACTGTTCATTAAAAACAGAGCATTTACTTAAATATCTGTATGTATAAAAGAACGTGTAAACATAAAAATGCCTTATATATCTCTATATATATATATATATATATATATATATATATATATATATATATATATATATATAATAAATAATATAA